>CM067368.1:55396461-55518961 GCA_034401795.1 Chaetoderma sp. LZ-2023a
TGGCGTGTAGGATGACGTCATAATCATTACGTCATAAATGATTCTATTTAGCCCATCTTTAACTATTAATAATCCGACACGTTGTACGAATTCACCTTTCCAGAGTATCCATTTATCAACCTGCCGTCATATGACGTCATAATCGGCTAAGTGGCGTGTAGGATGACGTCATAATCAATACGCCATAAATGATTCTATTTGGACCGTCTTTAACTCTTAATAGCCCGACACGTACGAATTGTATGGCTCTACTATTTAACATACATGCTGTTGAATATTTTGAAACTAATTTGACTGGGCGTTGTTACCTGTATAGTTTTCTGGAGATTGATAGACAGGGAGTTCAGGGATCGAGCGATCCCAACACGAGCGAGGTGTGGGTGGAGCTAGAACTGGAAAGGTCTATATATTAGAAGACAGCCAAACGAACAAACAAACGAATGGGAAGACTATAAAATGCCACCAAGTGTCAAATGAATAGACATGAATTAAACTACTCTATGCGTAAAGTTTGTGACGTTATTGACCTCGTCTTCGTTGCCTTGATGTTGGGTTATGGCAGTTACCAGCCTATCTCTATGTTTGATAACCCGCTCGACCGCCCACCCACCATCATGTTTGTTTTCCCGCCTCCCAGTCTGTCTGTCTGCCTGTCGGCTGGCCTGCCTTCTGTCTGTCTGTCTGTCTGTCTGCCTGTCTGCCCGCATACCTGTCTGTCTGCCTGCCTGCCTCTCTGTCTATCTGTCTGTCTGTCGCCTGTCAACAATTGTGGCACATTTCGCCATTGTTGATATATTAAAACCAAATTTGGCACATATTCGTTTAGGCAATATCTCTCTGGGCTATGAAGATGAAGTGAACACGCGTATTAAAATCTATGGGGAAAATACGTTTGTGACATTTCGCCCTTTATCGGTGGATTAAAACCAAATTAGGCAAATATGCTCCCTTAGGCAATATCTATTGTATTGGGGCTATAAAGATGAAGTAGCCACGCCCACACATAGCAGAGTTATGGCTCCTGCTATATTTTTCTCAAAGTATTGAAGGCCCATACGGGGGTGGGGGGGGGATACGTTTTTGGCGCATTTCGTCATTTATCAAGAGATTAAAACTAAATTTGGCAGAAATGTTTCTTTACGCAACATCTATTCGAGCTATGAATATGAAGTGGCCACGCCCTTAAACAAGGGCTATAACTCTGGTCCATTGTCGTTTTATGTATTGAACTCTATGGGAAAAATACAAGTGCCTCGTCAGTTGTTTATGGATTAAAACTAAATTTAGCAGATATGTTTCTTCAGTCAAAAATATTTGAACTATGAATATAAAGAGTCCGCACCTTTAAACAAGAACTATAACTCTGGTTCATTAAGCCGCACTATTCAACCATATGGTTAAAGTACATTTGTTTCGTCAATTGTTGATAGATTAAAACTAAATTTAGCAGATATGTTCCTTCAGATAATATCTATTAGCTCCATGAATATGAAGAGGTCTCGACTTGAAATAAGGACCATAACACAGGCTCTAAGTTGTTTTTAAGTTGGCTTGTTGTATCCTATTGGAAAGATAATCTGGGTCACGTTTCATAAATTGTTAATGGATTGAAACAAGATTTGGCAGCAATGTTCCTTTAGTATGCTTTAACTATTTGACCATAGCGTGAGGGATGGCTGGCCCATTGACCAATGGTACTTTTCCCGTTGGTCATTCATGTCAATATTCTTGCGTTTCATCATCCAAATTTTTACTGTGATCTCACCATCACCTCTTTGGTAAATGGCAATGTCGTGATACGTGAACCATTGGTCAACAGTGTCAATGATGGCTGCCCCATTGATCAATGGTATTTCCCCCATTTGTCAATTGTGGCAAGGTCACCAAAATTTTGGTATTAGTGATAAGGATGATTGCTTGATTGGCCAATAATGATAAGGACCATTGCCTCATTGGTCTATGGCTAGAGTAATACTTGCCTGATGGACCAATGGTGCGTGTTGTGCATTAATTAAGGTACAACTGTTTACAGTTCCTCACCAGTTAGGTGAGGAGTATGACACGTGGGCCATCTTTTTGATGTGGAGTGGTAGTTCTTTCAAAAAGATTTGTGTATGGCCTGCTCGAAAAAAACCCACGTTTCAAAAGGACCATAATGCCATGTACAAAAGATGTTTTCTATGTGCATTAAGAAACAAGATATTAGAAGAACTACTCTACAACGTAATTGACCTTTCCAGTTTATCCATCCATTATATGACGTCATAATCAACTACGCGACATGTAGGATGACGTCATGATCATTATGTCATTAATGACTCGAGTTAGTCCGTCTTAAACACTTAGTCCGACACGTACGAATGGACCATTCTAGTTTAGCTATTCCCCGCCCATCACTAACTAAGCTCCACCAACATCTCGCTCGTATTGGGATCGATCGATCCCTGAACTCCCTGACAATCAATTTCCAGAAAACTATACAGGTAAGCTGTTGAATGTTTTGTAACTAATTTGACTGGGTGCTGTTGGCAGCAACAGCGGCCAGTCAAATTAGCTTCAAACTATTCAACATGATATTTATTAAATCGCCTGTTTGTATACACGCTGGCATATTATCTTCAATACACGTATTACAAAGAGGCGGAAGATTTCCAGAACTAAAGATTCGTCATTTAGAATTATTGGAGCAGAACTTGTACTGTATTCAATACGATCCATTATCAAAGATCCACACACAGCTACCGTGTACTACAATTACACCAGTGTAACCCTTTAGCACTCATATCAGCCAAAACGGCTTCTCCGGTGGTCTTGAGAAATCTCCATATGCAGAGCAAGAGAATCCTATTTTTGAAAATTTACCATACATACATATAAGATAGGTTTATAGCGCGTTAATGAATGGACCATTCCGGGTTTAGCTATGCCCCGCCCATCTCTATCTAAGCTCCACCCACGCCTCGTCCGTATTGGGATCGATCGATCTATGAACTTCATATGATGGATTGATAAACTTGAAAACTTCCAGTATTCACCCATGCCATATGAGACTCATCCACTCCACAACCGATTGTGTACTTTTAGTGCACATCGTATAGAAGCATGATTCGAACCCGCGGCCTTTGTTTTACGAGTCGACCTCGTTACCACAAGGCCACGGGTACGTAGTTACACGTTGTACGTGTCAGACTCATAGACCTCAATACCACAAATGTGCATATATACAATATAGCGTGTTTTAATCGATGTACGGACGGATGCAATTCGTTTATTGGATTGATAACATTTAAGGCAGTTTAATGTACATTTGTACACAATTTAATAACATGTCTATCTAGACGTATAGCCAGCCAAGTATGCAGGCATAATATAGTGGTCGCGATTGGTGATATGGTAGGCGGGATAGGGTGGTAAATAGGCCTATAATGATGGGCAACAATGCTGAAGACCGGAGTTCTGACACAGCAAGCCGGACGCACGGGCAGACGGATGGACTGGCAGATATAGGCATGTTGTATCATACGCGTCCGGGAAGTATTTATGTATAGTCTACCAACAAAACTCGAATTGGGTAATTTCCGTGAATCATTACATAGGCCTACATAGGCGCATACGGACTAGTAGGCTACACCTAACGACAATTCTAGCTGTCAAATATATTTACATCGTACTAACGTACGCCCACTCACATAGCTACGCCGTTCGAGGACCAATACGGGAACGGAGTGGGAGGGTGAGGATCGCGCAATAGGACGATGATATATTTACTAATTTCTATTAGTTACTCACCATATTGATGATTCGCCTGTGTCGTACGCACAAATCACCGAACGAACAATCCACCAAGAGTTCTAGTATCGATACAGCAGGCGGGGGACGCGTGTAAGCCAATGGACACTGTCGTATATCGAATACAGGCCTAAAACACAACGATACAACAGGGCATACCAATCTTTATCGCCACATTCCTATTATAGCGACTTGTAGTCCGAGTTCATCTCTGACACTCAACCGTCTCTGTGACAGATATTTGGATAAACATGACGGGCCGGCCGGCCATCCGGCCCGTCGTGTATATCCAAATATCCGTCACAGGGACGGCTGAGAGACAGGTAGACTAGGACTAAGAGGCTGGATAAAAGAAACTAATAAAATTAGCAATACCTGTTTATAAGGGACATTTTTAATAGGGGCCATCATCTAAATTTGAATACTAATGCAAACGCTTACTTAATATAGGTCTCTCGACATATGAAATGTCTACCGTGACCACAAAACTGCGGACTACGACCACCCGTCTTAAAGAACCACCATCTTATGGCCCCACAAAGGCACGTGTCTGCTATATGCCGGTAACACTACAGCACAATCATGTATAGGTGTGATTATATTTACGAACCAAAACCGTAAACCACTATCTCAGCTGCATGCCCTATTTATATGGTTGAAATCTAGATCATAGCTAATCTATGAGTTTCTCACAAACTATATTTCACGAGCGCCGAGAATGTAAGACGTTGAATATTTCGAAAATAAACTTAAACTTAAAATGAAACATTTTGTAAACGATTCCACTGAATAGGCCATAATAGGCCTACGACAACAGTTAGCTTTCAGTCAAATCGTATGCAAAATGTTTGATATGCTTTTAATATTAACTAGACTGTGGGTAATAAATAGTATACACTCCGCAATGTAGGCCTATGTCGCGGGATACTATTATAATAAAGTGGATTAAAAACCAACCTGAAATTAGTGTGTTCACATACTGTAAGATTGGCATTGAATGACACCCTCCACGTCTTCTACTATGCACATATATCCACAATATAATATATTAGTATTACATCACATGTTCAGAATGTCAAAACAGGTCTATATGCGCTGTAGGCGCACACTATACACTGGCTCAATTACCGTTAGAGGGAATGTGTTGTATAATCGAGGCTATAATAAACGTTATCTATCTGTAAAGAGCTTGTTTAAATCCCGCGTGCTCTATGAAGAGCTGACAAAGTTTCGGAATTTGTAGGTTTATAAAGGACAAGTTTGTCACCTCATCGAGGATCAATTAAGAGAAAATGTGGGTGTGATTTAGTTTCTACAGTTTTCTTCTTCTTTTTCTCTCCCCCCCCCCCCCCCCCCCCACACCCCACTCCTCCTCCCCCTCCTTCATTCCTGATCATGACCCTGATTGGTTATGGCGACACATCCATGCTTTCGCCGCACATTCGTCAAGTTTCTAAGCTAGATGTGTTGTTTTCCTCTGATTAATTCTGCAAATTTAGTAGTAGGATTTGTTAAGCTTTCTGAAGTGCTTGGAATATCCTATGATAGTTTGTTCCAATCCTTTATCGTATTGGGAAGAAAACTGAATTTAAAGGAGTCGGTTCTCGCCGAATGGTTTCTGTAGACTGTTTAATGGTAACTGCTTGTTACTGTAGACCTTAGTAGAACAAGGCAGTTTTGTTTTGTTCTGACTTTCAATGGGGTGGGGGTGGGGTGGGGTGGGGGGGGGGAGATTGGGAATTTTAGGTTTTCCATTATATCTGTCATACTGTCTAGTTCGTAGCTATAATTTGAGGTGATGAATCTAGCTCCACGTTTCTGCACATTTTCTAGTTTGTCCTGAAGAGTTTTTTGATGAGGGTCCCAAACTGTACTTGCATCTTCCAAAACTGTTCTATTCAGTCCTATGTATGCTTTATGTTTGATTTCTTGTAAACAGAATGATAAATTTCTCGGCAACAGTCCTGATGTTCTGAATGATTTGCTGCATAACTCAGTGATGTGTTTGTTCCAGCTTAAGTATATATTTGGTATGTTGACGCCCAAATATGGATGAGACAGAACTTAGACTGGTTGCTTTTAGCGTGTAGTCAAATGCGATCATTTGGTCTTTTTCTGATGAGGCACATCATGTTGCATTTTGCTGGTTGGAAACGCATTCCCCCAAGTGGTAGCCCAGTTACTTCACAGTCCTTTGCCTTTGGGTCGTTAATTTTCCGGTAACGTACACAATCCTCGGCGAATAGCCGGGTCTCCGAATAAATGTCCTAGACTATATCATTTATGTGGACTGAAAACAGTAGTGGGCCCAGAACCGTTCCTCGAGGTATACCAGGCACAACCTCAGCAACGTTTGATTTAGCACCATTGACTTACACATTGTCTGCGATCTATTAAGAATAAGTCGATCTAATTTAGTATGATTTTTGAGACACCATTTTCCTGCAATTTAAATTTCGAAAGTTCACGTGGAACAGCATCGAAAACACTTTTCAAAGTCGAGAATAAAAATGTCAACTTTTTCCGGCTATCAAATGGATGAAGCCAAATTATTGATGACATTAATTAGTTGAGTTTTACAACTGTGAAATTTACGGAAGGCATATTGTCGGTGAGTTATGATGTTATTCTCTTCAAAATGGCTCATTAAATTATAGTGATCTAAGTTCCAGAATCCGACAGCAAATGCATGGGAGAGAATACGGTTTAGTTGCTTGTTAAGGAGCGGTCGCTTTTTTATATACCATATGCTTGCTGATTTCCATTCAGGTGGGACAATTCCTTTTTCTATGGACCGTTGAGAAAAATGTGATATTATGTGTAACAGTTCTGTTGGTAGGTTTTTAAGTTTTCGCAGATGTATTTCATCTGGCCTTTGATGGTTTTAAGCCATTTAATAATTTCTTAATTCCATTTTGTTTGATAGTGATGTTTTCCATTTTGCTTGTTTTAGGAATTGTGTATGGTATTCGGATGAAGATTGTTTCAGTTGAACACATCAATCCTTGGTGACAGTGCCATCTCTTTATCCAATACGTTGAAAGTACGCGGTCTTACAGAGGCTGTCGGCAGATCCCCAGAGTCAGTGTTTGGTTTAAACTAATAGGGTATATTGGGGGAATGTCGGCCAAAATTGAGCATTTTCTAGTATTTACCTCATATGTGCATTAATATCTGATGTGCAGTAATGGTGCACACATCGTTGGATTGGTCTGCTTGTCAGAAATGCGAAACAACGGCTATTGTTGGTCAATTCAGGATAATGTCGGGCAGATAAACTGTTCTGGACGTTCCACCGAAATCAGGGCAATGTCAGTCACGTTGGTGTAATGTCGGTCAGCCATTTGGCTAATGTCGGTCACCAATTTGGGTAATGTCGGCCAGGCTCAATGTACTGGAATTTAGCTCCTTTTAAGGATTATGAATGTTAATAACAATACGAGTACTAAGTATAATGAAGACTATATAATTGAACATCAAAAATAGCAAATCACTCAAAATTCAAACGATATTGGCAGTTTACCTGAATACAAACAATGTAATTCAAACGATATAAGTATGTTAGTAGACCACTAGGCCTAGGTATAGTCAAACTCAACTTTACTTAGCTTATTGACATGCAGGGCATTTATATCCCTTTAAACTTTTACCATCCATATCGGCGCATATAATATGCTGCCAATAAGAGCATGTGGTACAGCATATCCACTCCTCATCTGTTATCTGGTCATAATAATATTCTTGGCATATAGAACAATGGTTCTCGTCCGTACCGAACTGCAACACGGGCTGCTGCTAACCTTTGATTTTTTTTCTGATCTTGCTTTTCGTGGTTTTCTTCACAGCCGACTGTTTTGGTGCCTTCTTGTCTGCTATGAATTTCATGTGGGGCGAACTTGTTAGATTTTGTGTCGGACTCTTTTTAGGTTTTTTCATAGCAACAACAGTTTTCTTACGCGGATTTTAAGATTGTTTGATGAATTCGGCGAATGTTACAGTTCGAGGATCTGTTGCACATGAAGGGCCGGGAACCATGTCATCAGTCACATGTTGGCTGATGGGTTCCTCAGGTAACTCGGTGACGGTTACAGCCCGGAAATCAGTTGAGCCTGAAGGGCGTGGAATCGTGTCACATGTCTCATGCTGGTTATTGGGTTCCACTTGCTCAGGTAATTCAGAGAAGGTTACAGCCCGGGATTACTTGAGCCTGAAGGGTCGGGAATCACGTCACGTGTCTCATGCTGGTTATTGGGTTCCACTTGCTCAGGTCGAGTATGAGCAGTTTCTTTTCAGCTAACGCACCTTTACGCTGTAAATATCTTACAAAATTACTGGCCCATTCTGTAATGAGTGAATCATTTATCCTGCCAGATTCAGACACACGGATAAGGTCTCCGGGTATAGCTTGTTCTTGCAAATCCTGAGGCTGGCGTTTCCCCTTGAATATGGTAAGGTGTGGAGCAGTTTCCCCACCAGCACTGATGGAGTAGGGTTGTTGTTTCTCCTCGCTCACGTCCGGTCAAGTTGAAGACACGACCCTGACTAGATGCGATCACTTCACTGGATTCGAACACATCTTGCAAACCAGTCTCATCTGTATTCCATATACGTTCTGGATGTCCAATTAGGTCGTTGTCGGTCATGACTTTAAATAGGCCATCAAAATGACTTTTCACAACAGTCTCATTCAAATTCATGGCCCGACCAAGAGACAGGTTTTCTGGTTTACGTACAGAAAGCTCCGGATGGCGAGCCATGAAACCCTGCATCCAGTCGTACGTATCCTTGCTGTTAAACCGAATCCCTGTTTTGATAGGCCAATTAGCAGACACCAATTCAGTTTCTGTTTCCATAGTAAATATAGTTTTGCGTCCAATCTTAGGCTTTATGGTCGCGCCAGGTTCACATACTCTATCTCTCAGTGTTGAGCGAGGCAGCTGATACGCTCGTGCCAGCCCTCTAATTGACAATTTCTGCTGATTAGGATTGAGGCTATCCTTCTGAGCGAAATATTCTGCTACTGCCACCGCCATCCGTTCTTCCTCCCATCTTTGCAGCGAACCACGCTTATTTTTGGATACCTTCTTTAACTCAGCTTGATTTTTCGACTCTAGACGTTTGGATTTAGCTTTGCGACCCATATTCTGAAAAATGAAAAAGGAGCCTATTTTTAATGTCTGCTGCTGCCGCTACTGCTGCTGCTTCTGCTACTAGTCCGCCACTGCTACTACTACTGTCGCTGCTGCTTCTGCTGCTACTACTACTACTACTGCTGCTGCTACGCTACTACTACTACTGCTGCTGCTACTACTACTGCTGCTGCTGCTGCTACTATTACTACTGCTGCTGCTGCTACTGCTGCTGTCGCTGCTGCTGCTACTACTACTACTACTGCTGCTGCTGCTACTGCTACTACCGCCGCCGCCGCTGCTGCTGCTGCTGCTTCTGTTGCTGTTACTGCTGCTGCTGCTGCTACTGCTGCTACTGCTACTACTACTACTACTACTACTACTACTACTACTACTGCTGCTGCTACTACTACCACTGCTGCTGCTACTACTACTATTACTACTGGTGCTACTGCTGCTGTTGCTGCTGCTACTACTACGGCTACTGCTGCTGCTACTGCTGTTGCTGCTGCTACTACTACTGCCGCCGCCGCTGCTGCTACTGCTACTGCTACTACTGCTGCTGCTGCTGCTGCTACTACGTTTCGGGCAATGTCGGTCACAAGAAATTGCCTGACCGGCATTACCCGAACCAGTCGGATAATGTCGGTCAGCGCTACAAGACCCCCGTTACGCAGAATTATCAGTCAAAAGTCCTAGTATTTCTTCATAATATATAGGCATCCACTTAAATAATAAACCGAAATAAACTTCAACATCCTAACTCTAAGTACATTATACGATACTAGTTAGTAATAGAATCGTAAATCGCTAATCGAATTACGAAATATTAGAGAAATTCAGCTACCTCATGTTCCCCGTCAGCTGTTGATGTTCACGATGTTCTTCAACAAGCTGAAATGACCCGTAGCCGCACTGGCCTGACCCCAATAAATGAGCACAGGACGCGATCAATAACCTCGCTTGATCACGTGATTTATTTTTACGTCATAAGTACTGACTGGCCGACATTACCAAATGACCGAGATTCCACCACTATACCCTATACGATGAGACCAGACTTCCTGACGTTTCCCCTTCATGTAATTGACACGTTTTTAAAAATGTGCTCAATAGTTTGTTATGCACTTCGGCCGGTTCCCGCTCGTCTGATTCGCTTCGTGTATCTATTTTGGAAACCCTTGTGTAAAGAAGGAAAATGTGTGTTTGCTCTTCCCTGTTGAGTTGGTTGCTGCAAGCAGATGACTGTGTTGGGAGGGTGTAGACGTCATTTTTGTGTTGACAAACAGTTTTGAACATGTGTCTCCGGAGTATGCTGTCATCGCTGTGTGAGGATTAACCACTCTTGTGTCAACAGCGCCTTAAAGCGCTCACAATTCCATTAACTCTTTAATGGCCAAGATTTTTAAAGAATATAATAATTTTTACAATAAATTTACAAAAATAACATCATATAAACACGCCTTCTAGCCCGTTCCATATTTTTCGATATGAACACATGTGCAATATTCAACGGAGTATTTTCATTGGCTGTTGGGTGCGCAACGTATTTAAATCGACTAATTAATACATCGATTGATGTGAGCGTGACGCGTTGGGATTACTACGCGATACTGTTTTACTACGATTTGTTTACTACGATTTGTCATTCATGAAACGACATCGCAAAATGTCATCGTTTGACAGTTTATCAGTCGGCAGCGAAGTAACGATTGATGGCCGTGGCTCTGCGATAGTCTTAGAAGAAAAGTGTAGTTTACGTCTGACATCGCCAGATTTTGTGTTTATCACTATATTTTGCTGCGCATTTAGTATCCGTTATCAAGTAGTGGCGCGTCACAGCGGCGGTATCGATTTCACGAAAGTCAACAATGAGAAATCAGATAAAAGTCACATCAGCAACTATTGGCAAATATTTCAAAATTACAGTTTATATGATAAATAAAATATCAAACTCGGTCACTTTTCATATCACTATTATGAACCTCGTTGAAAATTATCAATTTTGCACTCGCTAAAGCTCGTGCAAATTGATAATTTTCAACTCGGTACATAATAGTGATATCAAAAGTGACCTCGTTCCAGATTCTCTATTTCTGTTGTCGTGCAAATAGACATTACTCAAGACCACTACAGGTGCTGTTTTTTGGCCGGCTTGACCATGGAGTGACTGGCTCGGTTACCAAGCCAGTCATTCCAGTGATAAATCTTCAAAAAGCATATTCTCCTGTATGAAAGAAATGGACAATACTCAAGACCACTACATCGCCCGTTGTTTTTTTGGTGGTCTTGACCATTAGAGAGTTAAGCTAACTAAAGAGTGTAGGGTTGTTGTATTTCACGTTACTGTCCTTCCTCCATCAAGTGATTTGTGGCAGCAATGATGGCCGGTAATTCAGTTAAATTGACGACTACGCATATACCATAACAGTAAGAACGAAAGAAACACTGATCTAAGAAATAAACCCGAACAAGAGCATGCGCCAAATCAGCGAATGTTTAAAAGAACTGGCCATAAAAGACCAGGTAACCTAATAAACGGTATCGCTTCCACTGGTGATTTTCGCAAAATGCCCAGAACAGCCAATGCATTACAAATCAGCACAGCATTAGCAATACACAACTCTGATAGCCACTTTATCATCTTTGACAAAGAAAAAGAAAGGTCGAGACAATCGGGGAATGGTTTAAAAATCAGTTCACCAATGCCAATGATAAGCCACTATCCCCGTTTGACGGCCGGCCAAGTCCACTGCAAAACCCAATAAAAGAACGGATTAGGAAAGCAATGACATTCCCACAGAACGACTACGTGAGCGGTCCAGATGGCATCAACAACGGCCTCTGCAGACATGCTGTTGAAATCATCTCAGCACCCCCATGCATCACACAGATCACCAACTCTGCCTTTGAACATTGGAGGAATCCGTTTTATCAATCACTGTTATGCCGTCATAATCAACTACGCCACATGATGTAGGCTGACGTCATAATCAATTACGCAAAGAAGGACGCAAGTTAGTCCGTCATAAACGCTTACTAGTACGTCAGGATGGGCGGATTGTATGTCTTTACTATTTGATAAACATTCTGTTGAATATTTTAAAACTAATTTGTCTGGGCGCTGCAGTCAAATTAGTTTCAAAATATCCAACAGTTTAACTGTATATTTTTTCTGAAAATTAAGATTCAGTGAGTGCAGGGATCGATTGATCCCAACATGGGAAAAAGCGTGAATGGAGCTTCGATAGAGATGGGCGGGGCATAGCTAAGACTAGATTTCTCAATTTCTCCCTATATATGTGATGAGCGAAGGCACACTCATCGACCTGCCTAAGCCCAAGAAACTACCCGGACTTCTGTTTAATCTTTCTCTCGGACGCCATTGGAACAATTCGGTCAATTGTGACCTTATCCCGTATCGGAGATAAATTTGACATATTTACAGGAGACTGCATGACAGAGCGCCTTTAATTTAAGCAGACAGCTGTGCTGACATTTTGTGGGGACAACGTATGTTGGCATCGGTAGTTTTATCAACCAGCTGGGATTTCTAAAAGATGGGAATCAATATGTCGCGCGCAACCATCAGGTGACTACAGATGCTTCAATCCCTCACCCCAACAAGCTCATTGACCTTTCCAGAGTATCCATCAATCAATTTGACGTTATATGACGTCATAATCAGCCAAGTGGCGCGTAGGATGACCGCATAATCAGTACATCATAAATGATTCTATATGGTCCGTATTTAACTCTTAATAGTCCGACACGTTGTCGAATTGTATGTCTCCACTATTTAATAAATATGCTGTTGAATATTTTGAAAATAATTTGACTGGACGCTGTTGCTGCCTATGAAATTGATAGTCAGATCGATCGATCGATCCCAACACGAGCGAGGTGTGGGTGGAGCTTAGCTAGAGATGGGTGGGGTATAGCTAAAATGGAAAGGTCAGTTATAATGACGACGAATCACGTTCACGCCAAGTCAGCGCTTTTAAAAAACAAAATTTGACACATTAATATCGCATCACTACGGGAGATATTGTTTGTTAACCGTGATCTTCGCCTGTTGCTTCCCTACAGCTCTAGCTTCTGTTCGACACGGAATATTCGATACCACGAAACCCTCCAATAATAGCCCAATCTAAATCTAGATATACCACCAGAGATGGAGTATGATGAAGATGATGATGATGATGATTGATTTGCTCGATGAAGAAACGGGCCACCTTGATGACCTACTTTAAATAAATGCTCAGCAACTCAAGAAAACGCTAAAAACGAATTATGAAGGCATCTTAACCTGGTACGGGGAGAAGGGACCTTTCCAGCTTCAGTCATGCCCCGCCCATCTCTAGTTAAGCTCCACCCACACCTCGCTCGTGTTGGGATCGATCGATCTACTAAGTCCCTGACTATCCATTTCCAGAAAACTATGCAGGTAAGCTGTTGAATATTTGGAGACTAATTTAATTGACTGGGTGTTGTTGCTACAGCACCCAGTCAAAATAGTTTCAAAATATTCAACAGAATGTTTATTAAATTGTCAATACATACAATTCGTGTCGTACTATTAAGCGTTAAAGACGGACTAAATCACGTCAATTTTGCTATGATTAATTATGATGTCATCCTACACGTCACTTATTTGATTATGACGTCAGATGATGGATGTATAAGTAGAGTAAGATCAGAATCTTGGGCTCACTCCTCAGTCATCAGTCCACGTTGCTAATCGTTGAGGCAGAAACCACTCATTTTCTGCCTTCTGGAAAGCTTTGGATTCGCGGCTCTAAACTTGATTCCCATGACAGTCATTATGCGCCTATAATATGATTCATGTGTCTCAATGTCGCTTTACGCTCGTCAACTCCAAATTCCCGCATACCAAACACTTGCGGGTCGTCACGAATCACAACTGATCACGCAGCTTATCCAACAGATCCAAGTCAATTAAGTTTCAAAATATTCAACATAATGTTTATTAAATTATAAATTGATCAAATACATAGGTGACTGCCTGACCATTTCGCATTTCGTGTCGGACATACGCGTCGCCATTTGATTGTGATGTCAACTAACAAGTGACATACCTGGCATTTTGATCATGACGTCAGATACTTGACCAATCTCACCAACTGGAATTAACAAGAGGCTCTAGGAGCCGACTGAATATCTGACAGAAGTTCTACTCCCCCAACGCATCTCTATAATAGGACCTACATGGGGATTTAAAGATGCATGGGGATTTAAAGATGCCTTTTTGCCACTTTCCTCTAGAGGATGTGTGGATGAATTATTTCCGTGGCGAGAGCTTTCTAATGTCTTTACTTTTGAAACATATTTTATTGTAGCATATAGGTAGAATGGGATTTGGCAGACGTTCTGTCGACTTAGAGACGCAATCTTCCTACAGAATTATTAATTGGCAGCAGAAAAAATGTAATATATACACGTAATACATAATGTGAGAGAGAAGGAGAAGTGGTAACCGAGAGAGAGAGAGAGAGAGAGAGAGAGAGAGAGAGAGAGAGAGAGAGAGAGAGAGATCCTTACCTATAGGTTTTATTTAATCCCTTTATCAGCTCGATACAACTGTTCTTGTTGATATATCGATCACGTTATAGGGCAAGGCATGTATGTTCTCATGTCAAATATATAAGTATCTAATAGATCTATCCGTCACGTGACATACTATGATAAGCTATTCAAACACTGGCTAACATTTTCAACCACGAACTAAATAATGACTTTGGAACGGACGCATTCATTATATTTGGCCAAATTCGATGCACCAACTTTCAGTTAACCCTTTAATGCCTATATTTTGTCAAGAAAATTTAATTATTTACTTATTAAATGTCCATTTGCAGGTCTAGAGAAGACCATCTTTGGAAATTTATCACTGGAATGACTAGTGGTAAATTTGTGAAAAAAGGTCTTCTCTTTGCTTGCAAATGGACACCCCCAAAGACCACTACAGATACCTGTTTTGGCCGGTTTCGTCATGAAAGGGTTAAATCATTTTGAAGATGCCCATCTTTCTAGCACGCCCGACAAGAACTACCCGCCTATTACAATCACCCACACTACAGAGCGTCTTATGTGGTCTAAGATATTGCTGCTGCTGCTGCTGCTGCTGCTGCTGTTGTTGTTGTTGTTGTTGTTGTTGTTGGTGGTGGTGGTGGTGGTGGTGGTGGTGGTAGTAGTGTTGTTGTCGTCGTCGTTGATGTTGTTGTTGTCGTCGTCGTCGTCGTCGTCGATGTTGTTGTTGTTGTTGTTGTTGTTGTTGTTGTAGTCGTTGCTGTTGTGATCTCGCAGGAGGGGAGCTTAGAGCTCCACCAATGATCAGGAAGACCGCGGCATGCCAAATGGGTGAACAACAAGATTTGCTTTGTCCTGTTATCACTACTATAAGGATTATGCTTAATCTTCCCTTACTCAAGCTGGAGATAAACCGGACTCTGGTTACTTAGGATTGTATCTTTGCCTCTGGTTACTGTAGATTGCATCTTTGTGGAATGGGGTCACAATCCCCGTACATCCTAATGAACCGTTACAGTTTATCCATGAATCATATATGACGTCATAATCAACTACGTAACGTGCAGGATGACGTCATAATAAATTACGTCATGAATGACGTAGCTAAGTTCGTCACAAACGCTTAATTAATAACCGACTAAGCGTTGCTGTACGAATTGTATGTTGAACTATTGAATATTTTGAAACAGCACCCAGTCAAATTAGTTTCAAAATATTCAACAGTTTATCTGTATGGTTTTCTGGAAACTAATAGTCGATCGATCCCAACATAAGCGACGCGTGGGTGGGGCTTAGCTAGAAATGGGCGGGGTATAGCAAAAACTGGATTCCTCCATTACTTTAATATCTCATCGGCTCCAAATTCTAATTTTTCAACATAGACTTTTGGTCAGTTTGTCACAACCCTCTGGAGCAGGGTTGTAAATTCCGAGGTGAAGAGACAGGCTTGATTAATGCATGAACTGAGGGTTTGGAGCCATATGCACAGATTTGGAGACAGCATTGTTTTTTCAGTAAGTGGCCACTATTTATGCGTTCTTATCTTGCCTCGCAACGATTACAGGCTCACCATGCGTTATTTTGATAATAATTCCAATTTGAGGAAGCAGACAAGATGGCAAAGGTGGTGCAGAAGAGAATCAGATAGAAAACATGGTTACACATACAGAGATGAAGCCTATCATCAAGTCACTCTATAGAACACCTCAATCAGAAGATGCCTACCATCATCTCTCGACGCCAGAGCAAGTGACCATTTTTCGTCTCAGAACTGGACATAACAGACTAAACCAACACATGTACAGGCGGTTCCACCGTACGACATCGCCCGCTTGTCCTTGTGGAGAAGCAGAACAGACCACAGAGCACATGCTTCAATGTTGCAGTACGTATCAGCTGCTGAGAGAAGAGATCTGGCCTTTGTCAACCTCTTTTCTTGAAAAGCTGTATGGGCCTGTGGAGGAACTGCAAAAAAACACAGATTTCATGTTGAGAACGGCTCTCCAAGTGTGATCGAAAAGAAGAAGAAGAAGAAGAATTCCAGTTTAATATCATAAGCCATCTAGCCAGATATATACGAAATATCTATGGTCCCTACTCACAATATCGGTGGATTTGATCTAACACTCAAGTATACAATCACAATATGTCACTTGTTAGCTGATGTCATAATCAAATGACATAAGTCCAACTCGACGTCGTTGCAAATGTCTAACAGTAACACTCGGAATGTAGGAATCCAGTTTTAGCTATGCCCCCGCCCATCTCTAGCTAAGGTGTCCACCACAGCTCGCTCGTGTTGGGATCGATCGCTCAATTCACTGAGTATTAATATCCAGAAAACTATGAAGGTTAGCTGTTGAATATTTTGAAACAAATTTGACTGGGTGACTTGGTGCTATTGCTGGCTATACATTCTGTTGAATATTTTGAAACTAATTTGACTGGGCGTTGTGGCTATGCCAGCAACAGCGCCCAGTTAAATTAGTTTCAAAATATTCAACAAAATGCTTAATAAATAGTAAAGACATACAGTTTGTCATCAGTTAAGCATTTGTGACGAACTTATCCATGTCATTCATGACGTAATTTATGATGACGCCATCCAGCACGACACATATTTGATTATGACGTCATATGATTGATGGATAAACTGGAAAGATCCATTGTATGTCTTTGGTAAATATACAATGTAAAATTCAAACAAACAAAAAATTGAGAATCTCTTTCTGAATGAATCCGAAACAGAGTTCACCCACATATACCTATCTATAAGGCAGTAAACTAAAGAAAATGACGATCCACTTCGTTTCGGCGAACCCTACAGGAAAAATAAACTCCTGGGCTCACTGCTTTACAGTACTGATGACATTGCTGCACGCTGCTTCATGTTGAAGATAGCTTGCCAGTCCTTCTGGAAGCCATAGATTCTCGTATTTCTCGTATTTTTTTTTATTACACTCAGGCCGTGACAACGGCATATGAGGATTATTTGTACATTCGTAGATCAGAGATGCCCTTGACAAAAAGACTACGTTTATGGTCGAGTTGTTTAAATCCGTGAGTACTGAAATCCGTGAGTTTGTTTTATCGCTCTCGTTCTATGATGCAACGTTGCATGGAACGCATCTACACAGTAGCCACGTTTTGATTGACAGTTCTGAAGCTTTTGACAAAGTTTTGAGCAAAATACGGTCAAAACAAGAAACTTTTCACACAATTACTGATGGTAGTGATAAAAATTGCAAGCTTCCTTAATGCACTTTCTTAGATTACTTACTTGCGCTTATTTAGCACCTAAAATGAGCAATTTTTACAATACAAAGTTACCACCTGTTTGGTTACATTTTTTCGCCGCGTCGGATTAGCCTGATTGACGGGAGCACGTCTAAATTGTATTGGAGAGGCTCTAGAGGAAGGGGTGGGTGCTTATTAATCATTTACCAAAGTGTCAAAATTAACAAAGTGCACACGTGGTTTTTTTAACGATAGAAATCTTTTTTATTCTTTCCTTTATGCCTGCTGAACATGTTTTAAAGACCCTAGCGTTAGCTCATTTCTTCAGCTCATTAATATTTGTGAATTTCAATGTGACGTCACTACCTAACGAAAGCGGCATCCATTTGGGTTTTTTTTCTTCTCTTCAAATGTATCAACTGCTTTTATAGTTTATACATTCATTTGTAGGACACATTTTTCGGTTAAAACGGGCAAAATAAGCAGTTGAAACATTCAACAAACTAATACAGTGATATTTAAGGATTTACAAGCATGTACCAGACAGCTGAAGATGCATAATCACCAATTCACAAAATTCGGTACCACTATTTCACACACAACCTGGCGAGGTGGGTCAGTTCAAATGCGTGGGATTTGTTTAAAAAATTAAAATTTTGTACTGAAATTTTTTCGTTTGTATTCGGAAGTGTTATTTCACAATGTGTTAAATTCTTGCGCAGATCTGTTTAAGAGTTTTCTTTCACGAGTGCATTACTTGCTTAGATTCACGAACTTCGGTACCCATAGTATACATAATCCAACCTGCGTATCATTGATGCTGTATAACTGCAACAGCTCGGAAGCTCCAAAGGCAAACTCGATGCCTGTCACCGCAAACACCTACTCACCATCGCTGGACACGGATGACCAGGCAGCATAATATCCAATGATGCCTTATGCAAGATGTGTAATACATCGCCGCTGTCTGTAAACGTCGCCCAGCAAAGATGGTCCATGTTTGGCCATGTGTTAATGATACCAGAAGACACAAAGCCCTGAGCGGACGTCATTGCATAAATCTGTTACGCGTGCTACGAGATGACGTCAAGAAAGCAGGACCTGAGAAAGCTACGGATTTTGGCTGGGGACATTATTACAGAATACAGTAATCATACATACATGCTTCTTGACGTGGCTTGTAATGGACATTTACAGTTTTAGCTATGCCCTGCCTATCTCTGCCTAAGCTCCGCCCACACTTCGCCAGTATTGGGACCGATCGATCCCTGAACTCCATGACTATCAATTTCCAGAAAACTATACAGATAAGCTGTTGAATATTTTGAAACTAGTTTGACTGGGTGCTGATGCTGCCTATGGCAGCAACAGCGCCCAGTCAAATTAGTTTCAAAATATTCAATAGCACGTTTATTAAATAGTAAAGACATAGAATTCTTACAACGACACTTAATCCGTCACCAGTTATGCGTTCGTGACCAGCTTATCTACGTCATTCATGACGTCAATGATTATGCCTCATCCTACACGTCACGTAGTTGATTATGACGTCTTGTGATGGATGGATAAACTTGGACCGATTCGTTGTGCGCTCCATTGCTTTGCAGATACAGGTAAAATACAGGTTAGTGGAATAGAAGGATAGTTTGATGAGTTATACATCTATCCACTGTACAATTTCAGATGGCCCCTCTTTTATCAGTCCTATAGCAATTTTGCATTGATATCACCTGTCTACATTAAAATTTTGAGAGTAGTTTTCACGCCTAGCCGAGTTATGATCATGCTATCGGCAGGCGAGTGGCAATATCCTGACATGGACTACTCTTGCCAGAGGTCATCACTGCTGCTATTCCACGCGTCACTAAATACAGACTTAAATTGTTGGTTCAGAATATATGTTTTCTTGCAGCACGGCTAGCTGTCTAGACATATTTAAGATTGTACGAGTTTTTAGCTCACCTGGCCGGGCCAGGCGAGCTTATGGAATGGCGGCCGTTCATGGTCCGTCCGTCGTCCATCCATTGTCCGTCCGACAAATCGCTTCTCCTTAAAAGTTTGACCGATTCAATCAAATTTGGCTGGAAACATCTTATGCTTGGTTAATTTTTTGGGTGAAAATCTGAGATTTTATGAAGACCTTAACGGTAATGGTCAAAATGCTACTCCTCTTTAGTTGCTTGACATAATACAACCAAATTTGGCTAGACGGATTCTATGGCGATAGGCTCTAGAATCTAGATTCAGAATTTTGATTGATCAATTTTTTGGGTGATTGTCTTAGATTTTATGAACAATTTACCGGAAATTGTCAAAATGCTACTTCTCATTAACCGAGAGGCCATATGAAAGAGTTACCAGAAAATGTCAAAACACTACTTCTCCGCCACTATCGTAGTAGACTCCAGAACTCCCATCAGAATTTTTATTGGTTAATTTGCGGGTGAAAATTTTAGATTTTAAGAAAGATTTACCAGAAAATGTCAAAACGCTACCTCTTCTTAGTTGCTTGACATATTTTAACCAACTTTGGCCAAAGGGACCCTATCGTGGTAGACTCAAGAACATCCATTCAGAATTTTGATTGGTTAATTTTTGTGGTAAAATCTTTAGATTTTATGAAAAATTTACCGGAAATTGTCAAAACACTACTCCTCATTAACCGCTTGGTGGATTGCAACCTAATTTAGCTGGAAGGACCCTATCGGCTTAGGCTTCTGGACACGTATACAGAATTTTGATTGCCCAATTCTTTTGGATGAAAATCTTCGATTTCATGAACAATTTACCGGAAATTGTTAAAATGCTACTTCTCATTAACCGCTTGGCGGATTTCAAATTAATTTGGCTGGAATCGGTCTAGGCTATAGAACGTGTGTACAGAATTTTGAATGGTTAATTTTTTTGTGAAAATCCTAGATTTTATGAAAAGTCTACCGGAAATTGTCAAAACGCTACTCAGCATTAACCGCATGACAGATTTTAACACTAGTCGCCTGGACGGACCCTATCGGGATAGGCTCAAGAACTTGTTTCGAATTTTGCTTGGTAAATTTTTTTGGTGAAAATATTAGATTTTGTAAAACATTTGCCAGAAATTGACAAAACACATCGCGTCTTTAACCAAATGGTGGATTTTGTCCAAATTTGGCTGGAAGAATTCTATAGTGGTGAGCTCTAGAACGTCTATTCAGAATTGTAGTTGGTCGATTTTTGGGGGCGGCCAACTTGGATTTTTGGAAATCTTTCCAGAATTATTAAAAATACTATTCCTTAATTACTGACCCGATTTCAATGAAACTTGGGCGGAATGGCGGTAGCCTTCAACATATCAAACGAGAATTTTGATTCGTCAATTTCATTCCTGGCCTACTTGGATTTTTCGAAAATCATCCATTATGACTATTTAAATGGAACTGGTTCAAATGCTAATGGTCCAGGTGAGTGTCACAGGCCCTTGGGTGCCTTGTTTCCAATTGGCTCGTTTCGAAAATGTAATAGTTTCCTAAATTGATAAATTACCACTGTATTTGCGGATTCCATTTTATCCATCAATCATATGACGTAATAATCAACTACGTGACGCGTAGGATGACGTCGTAATCAATTACGTCATGAATGACGTAGCTAAGTCCATCACGAACGTTTTATTAATGATGGACTAAGCGTTACTGTATGAATTGTGCTTACTATTTAACAAATATGCTGCTGAATATTTTGAAACTTATTTGACTGGGTGCTATTGCTGCCATAAGCTGTTTCGGGAATGAAAGGGTTCCACATTCAGACTCTATTACCGAGCATACCGCACCAGTTATATTAAAGTGATCAGTACACTGATAAACTCGTCAACCAATGACACACAAAAATATATCACGCCACGTGAGTGTGACATAAGTCCAATCAATAATTAATCAGATGATATCACCAAACAGGCTGATTAGATCACTTTACATCGTCATCTTGTGTAGGTACAGCAAGAGAGGTAGGTCTGATATATCATGTATTTATTGCCCTCAACTCAGAGAACAAGAGCATACAACAATACCAGATTGCATTTGCGCTTTCCCGCCTGCCATCTCCCCCATCCCTCCCACCCACCTTCTCGCCACACCATTCCTCCAACTCTCTCCATCTCGCTGCCTCTCTCCCTGTCTCACTCTTTCCCCACAATTAATCGATCCATCGATCGATCGATCCACCCACCCACCCACCCACCCACCCATGCATCCATCCACACACCACCCATCCATCCACCCATCCATCCACCAATCCACCCACCTACCCACGCACACCCACCACCCACCCACCACCCACCCACCCATCCATCCATCCATCCATCCATGCATGCATGCATGCATGCATGCATGCATCCATCCATCCATCCATCCATCCATCTATCCATCCATCCATCCATCCATCCATCCATCCATCCATCCATCCATCCATCCATCCATCCATCCATCCATCCACCACCCATCCATCCACCCATCCATCCACCCACCCACCCACCCACCCACCCACGCACACCCACCAACCACCCACCCACCCATCCATCCATCCATCCATGCATGCATCCATCCATCCATCCATCCATCCATCCACCCACCCACCCACCTACCCACGCACACCCACCACCCATCCACCAACCCACCCATCCATCCATCCATCAACCCATCCATCTATTTATTTATCTATCTATTGCTGTCTTTGACTGATTTTCAGAATGGGTCTTATTACACCTGGTTTTATGATCAGACTCGTTGGTTGGATTTTGTGCATGTTTTGTGCTCGTGGGCTGGCACAGCTTGAGGACCTCCTCGATTATGATGGTAAGACGGATCGAATATACTCTTGATCCAGTTATATTTATTTACACCTACTCTCTCTTTTAAAGAAGGGACATAAATCGGGTGTCTATACCCATATTTTCATAGCTTATTTTTCACAGAGGAGTGTCATTGATGATAATTCAGAGGATAGCCATCACTGTGACTTCCCAGGTGAGGCAAAACCATTTTTCTATGTTTACATATCTAGAACAAAAATAATGCTGGAATTTCAAGGCGTTATTTTTTTTCGCAGCCAAATCCTTATCACTCGGAGTTCCTCTTTTTGTTCTCTAGCTTTTTAAATTGTGAATGCGCTCAAAAGGTCTTTGCAATGGTCATGATAAAAGTCCATTTGCTGACCGAGAGAAAACTATTTTTGAAAATTTACCATTCCAGGGGTAAATTGTTGAAAATTTCTTTTCTTGACCTCCAAATGGACACGGCACTGAGAACATGTTTTAGATTTTCTTGATCAATTTTGACAATTAACATGATGAAAGGATTAATACTGTAATAGTTTAAAAATTATGGGCGTGACATTGTGCATTATTAATCTGCGAGGTCATCATAGATTATTATAATTACTCAGGATTATTGTTCTTATTCTTATTCTTATTATTCTTCACGATTTTCGCCAGCTATCTCCTCCTACAGAGCTCCTCCATGGTATCAACCCCAAGCTTTGTCAACTTGTTCTGAACGGATTTACTTCAAATTTGGTCAGCCTCTAGTACATCAAATGTTTAACAAGGTCATTTTGGATCACATTCAGCAATTCCTTTGATTTTGTCTTGAGTTACCTCCCTTTGCCAGTTGAAGATAATTTAATCTAGTGAAATTCGATTTTCTGTGATGACCTGGTCCAAACAATATTGTTTCGTGGCAATTTCTTGGATTTAAAAAAAACTTCGCCAACACATATCAGGCATGCTGGATCCAATGGTGATGGTTTCAAAGTGAACCAACCCAAGTGAAGGTCATCTAGGGGCCAATGTTACCAACTTTTGTTTTTGCCATGAATTACCTGTTGAAGTTGATTGAGACCATTAAATTTGGTGAAAATCGATTTTTCGTGACTATCTGGCACAAACAAAACTGATTAATTGCTCCCTTATTTGATGTTTCCTGACATTTTCCTTGATTTTAGAAAACTTCACTGAAATCCATCAGGCATGCCAGATCCAATGGTGATGGTTTCAAAGTGATCTCAACAAGGTCAATGTCATTTAGGGGTCAACGTTGCCAATTTTAGCTGTTGAAGTTGATTGAGACAATTAAATCCGGTGAAATTCGATTTTCTGTGACTACCTGGCACAGACAAAATTATTTGACGCTTAATGTCATTTTCCTTGATTTTAGCAAAATTTCTCTAGACGATATCAGGCATGATGGATCTAATGAGGATAGTTTCAAAGTGATCCGACTAAGGCCACTTAGCGGTCAATGTTACCAATTTTCGTTTTTACCTGCCGTTTTTACACATGCAAGCTGATTGCGATTCTTAATTTTCATGAATACTTTACCAAATGTATATCACGTATACCGGATCCAATGGTGATGGTTTCAAAGTGATCCGACCTCAAGGTCAAGGTTACTCATTAGTTGTCAAAGTTAGCAGTTTTCATTTTTGGCAGAAACCAACTCCACTTGCCCAGACATTTCCAATGATCATGTAAGAAGAGGCCGTATACTATTTCTTCATGACCGGACATCGCGGATTTACAGTTACTTTAGTGTTCTAATTTTTATTTTTTCCCCATCTCCGATCTTGTATGTTGGGCGAGAACTTTCGTAAACCAAAACATTGAGTTGGGTCTGGCCTGATAGGGGTCAATATTGCTTGTCGGGTATCAAAATGAAGGCATACATCTAATGATTTTACGTGGTTGGTCTGTGAATAATGAAGGATAGAAATAGTGGTTATATTTGATTCTAAATGATCCAATATGAATTTTACTATGCAATCACTATAGGCCTAGTAGTTGGGCACGGTTGAACAATAGGCCTATATGTATAGGGAGAAGAAATGGCCACTATTCTGCGGCATGTAATAGTAGAAAAACATACAGCTGCAATCAGTCCTTCTTCGCTTTTGACCACGGTGTCTTGTCATCAGCCAAAACCTTTAGCTTCCTCAGGCCAATCCTTGATCCGAATCTTCAGAGTCCTGTTTTCTTGAGGTCACCTCGCAGAACGCTTTGCAGATTTCTGCAATGCCGTCCTCTCATTGCTTTATATGCGTAGGGAGTACGTGTCTGTTATTATTATTATTATGAATTTTTTTTACAGATGGTAGTGGTGATGTTGGCAACATTACTCTCATACCGTCAAAGTACAATTACCAACATAATTATGGCGACGTCATGACAAAAGTCACGTGTGATGCTGCATGCTCTAACTGTACATACGAATGGACCAGAGATAATGACAGAGTCGTGGTCAGTAGGACGGCATGGTTGCAAATTGGTCAGTTGGGATTATGGAACTCTGGCCGCTACACGTGCAATGTTAGCTTAACTGAGAATGGAACACACGAAACAGCTGCAATTAGTCTTGATGTAGCAGTCAATGGTATGCTAATATGTAAATAAAGTCACCTCACGCCAAATATCAACTCTAATACCATAAAACTGCCAGGCTTCCAGGAGCCGTATCGGAGGGACCGTCAGCAGGCGCGGGGAGGAGTATGTGTCTACATATCTGAAAACCTTGCTACCTCCCGTCGTTTTGAATACGAATGTCCTAGCATTGAGATGATATGGATAGAGATTCACGACCGGCTTGAATTGCTAATGTGTGTCATTTATCGTCCACCCAACACGAATGCCGATAAATGGCAAACTCTTTCTGATAATATAGAGAATGTTCGTGACTTAAATCCAAATAAAACTCTTGTCCTACTTGGGGATCTTAATGATGATCTGCTCAATACATCCAAGCACCATTTACAAGATATTATTTTTACATTAGGCTTCCATCAGTTAATAACAGAACCGACTCGGCCTGTTGCAAACACATTACTCGATCCAATTATTATCAACAGTGCTAGAGTAGTAAAACACAGTTGGATACTTGCAGCCTTTTGCAGTGATCACACTCCTGTATATCTGATTGTAACATCTTCCATACCTAAGCGTAAATCCTACAAACGCCGTATATGGGACTATGCAAACGCTGATTGGTACTTATTCAGGGATCAGCTATCCAACGCACCCTGGAATAACATTTCCGATGTTAATGGTGTTGACATCTGGTGCCAGACAATCACCACAAATATTATTGATGCTGCTAATGCTAGTATTCCCAATAAAACTATTACCATAAATCCTAATGACAAAGCATGGATGTCCAATAAAATAAAACATGAGATGCGAATTAGAGAAAAGTTATTTAGGAAGTCAAGGAAAACTAAACAAGAGCAAGATGTGGCCAACTTTAAGAAACAGAGAAACCTGGTCAACACATTAGTTCGGACAGCTAAACAAAACTTTAAAGATAAATTAGCTGAACAAATTAAAAACGGACGCACAGGCTCCAGACAGTGGTGGAAAATATGTAAGTCCTTCTTAGCTGACTCTAACTCCGATTTTAATGAACTGCCCCCTTTAAAACGTGAAGATGGCTCATTTACTTACGATTCTTCTGAAAAGGCAGATCTACTTAACCTTTACTTTTCTAATATCGCCACAATTGACGACACTAATGCCCACCTACCTCCTCTATCTCTGTATACGGAGAATACTTTAAACTCAATCACGATAACAAATTTCGATGTATCAGATGTACTGTCTAATCTGGATACTTCTAAACGCCGTTGGCCCAGACCGATTAAGCCCGAAACTGTTATATGAGAGTAAGACGGTTTTGGTTCCAATACTAGCGCAGTTCTTTAATCATTCCATTATTAGCGCACATTTTCCGACCCCATGGAAAATTGCTAATGTAACTCCTATTTTTAAAAAAGGGGAAAAGAACCAATGTTCAAATTACCGACCAATATCTCTCTTGAGCTGCCTAAGCAAAGTTATGGAGAGAACTGTTTTTAAACATATTTACAACTACATTAGACACGATATAACCCCATACCAATCCGGATTTCTTCCGTCAAATTCTACAGTAAACCAACTGTTAGACATCTACACTGATATCGCTCAGGCTCTCGATGATCAAAAGGAAATACTGTTCTTGTTCTTTGATATTTCTAAAGCATTCGATCGAGTGTGGCATCGTGGTCTTCTACAAAAATTGAGAAATTTCGGTATCTGTGGAAATTTACTGGCATGGTTTGAAAGCTATCTCGAAAATCGTTATCAGCGAGTAGTTATAAACGGCAATGAATCTACCTTACTTCGCTTGCATGCTGGAGTGCCACAAGGGTCAGTCCTTGGTCCCTTGCTATTTTTAGTCTTTATTAATGACATGCCCAGCGATATTTTAAACAATATTAGACTGTTTGCTGATGATACCTGCCTATATGTAATGTCTGAAAACTTAGAAGCACACTCTGCAACAATAGACCATGATATCCTGATCATGACGCAATGGGCTAACACATGGCTTGTCGAATTTAATGCCTCCAAAACTACTAGTCTGTTTCTTTCTCTGCGTAATGAGCCAACTGTCTTTCCAGTTAAATTCAAAAATTCTGAAATAATCCCGTCAAACAACCATAAACATCTTGGCATTACCTTCAATAACAAAGACACTTGGCTTACTCACGTGGGAAACTTAATAACAAATGCTCAACACAAACTTTCTTTACTCAAGGGCCTAAAATACATCCTAGACCGGAAATGTCTTGAAATTATGTACAAAAGCTTTATTAGGCCATCTCTAGAATACGCAGACGTTGTCTGGGATAACATACCATAGTATCTTGTAACACGACTGGAGGACATCCAAAAAGACGCTCTCAGAACAGTATGTGGAATGACACGTAGTGCTCATACGGAAGACTTGTACACCGAAACTGGAATAGAAACGCTTTCACATAGACGGGAATCTCACAGACTAGTTATGCTATATAAAATTATCAACGGGATGACGTGTGAAATTCTGAAAAATCACCTTCCCGCATTATCCCAGCACGAAACCCCTACAACATTCGTCACGCAAACCTATTTACTCCATTTCGTTAATATCTAAGAAAATCCAACTTTTTGCTTCGACAGTGTACATGTGCAGGCCAAGAGAATACTATTTTTGAAATTTTACCACTGGAATTACTGGACGAGCCAGTCATTCTAGTGATAATTTTCAAAAATTGTCCTCTCTTGACCTGCAAATGTACACTACTCAATAGCACTGCAGGTGGCATTTTGCAGGTGTAACCATTATAAGATTATATTGAAACGAGAGGTGCTAACGCAATGTTATTCTAAAAGCGGGACAATGGACCTTTCCATTTTTAGCTATGCCCCGCCCATCACTAGCTAAGCTCCACCCACACCTCGCCGTGTTGGGATTGATCGATCCCCAAATGCCCTAGCTATCAATTTCCTGAAAACTATACAGGGAAGCAGTTGAATATTTTGTAACTAATTTGACTGCGAGCGATAAAACAAATTCACAAATTTCAGTACTCACGAATTTAAACAACTCGACCATAAACGTAGTCTTTTTGTCAAGGGCATCTCGGATCTACGAATGTACAAATAATCCTCATATGCCGTTGTCACGGCCTGAGTGTAATAAAGAAAATACGTGAAATACGAGAATCTATGGCTTCCAGAAGGACTGGCAAGCTATCTCCAACATGAAGCAGCGTGCAGCAATGTCATCAGTACTGTAAACCAGTGAACCCAGAAGTTTATTTTTCCTGTAGGGTTCGCCGAAGCGAAGTGGATCGTCATTTTCTTTAGTTTACTGCCTTATAGATAGGTATATGTGGGTGAACTCTGTTTCGGATTCATTCAGAGATTCTCAATTTTTTGTTTGTTTGAATCTTACATTGTATATTTATCAAAGACATACAAGCCATGATTGAATCGCCCACCGAACATCACCATCGACAATAGTCCACCAGTCTCATTTTCCACCATCATCTCATCACTAGGTGTAGTCATTACCACCATCGCTCCTGCCGTTATTACAACTCCTGTTGCGACATCGGCCGTTTCTCTGCCGCCAACTACTGCTGCACCAACAGACATATCATTTTACGACAGTGCCTCCTCATCTTCCTCTAGGCTAGTCATCGTGTCTCAAGCTACCACTGCTTCCACGCCTGCAGAGAACCCTGACTCACTTCTGAGTTCACCACCCCTTGTCTGCGTTTCTATCTTGTCAACTGCTATTTTGTCACCAGCGATCGCCACTTCATCATCCGCTTCATCTCTGTTCCATCTGACTCCTGTCTTCAATTCAATGCTGAGTGCTGTCCTTCCTGCCGTCGCACCTTCCGTTTTTCCATCATCTCAGATTCAGCAATACCACCTGCCACGACCTCCGTCGTCACCACTGCGAACATCACAGCCACCGCAACCACTGCTACAACACCTACTACTGCCACCATGACTGCCACCATAGCACCTACTGCCACCACCACTACAAGAATCTCCATCGCCACGCACACTAACGTTACCACCACTGCTACCACAGGAGCTCACCACCATGACAAGCACTACTAAAGATAGTTTCTGTCATTCGGGAAACTTCAACCATGATGCTGTCCGATAGTTGCTCTATAGCTATTGCCACCGCGGTCTCTACTCTGAATATTTCCAGCATCCAGGACGTCATAAGCCCGAACAGAATTCCGACTTCCATCCGCAACACTGTCCAGCTGTTACAGTTGTCTTGAAGAGCCCATAATGAAATGCGACCCTCACCTCATTTACGATCTACACAACTATGGTAGAGCCGGCATGCCAGGATGTCACCCCCACCCGCGCTGTTGTGCCTGGAGAAAGGACACGCGGGGATCATCTATCTCTGCCGAAACTTCTAAGCATCTCAAACATCATTCATTCAAGTTCTAAGACCATTGCAACAGCTACTTCTGCTTCCTTGCAATATGCTTCACTTTCTGCCGGAGGAACCTCACCAGACGCCATTCTTAGGTACCACGTCTTCCCGCGGAACTTCACCATCTAGGCCTTCCAAGAAATGTTCGCATTCTAGCCTCGATTAAGGAACTTACGCCACCATGTCGTGCTCCTTTTTCCACTGCGGGACGTGATAAAGGACATGTTTATGAAGGCGATGGTTGCCAAGCCAATCATTGTATATATGTTAAATTATCAAACATTGTACTGTTGTGCTATCCCTGTTCAGGGCCCGCTCATGCTCAGGTCTCGGGGAAAGAAGTACTCTGAGACTAATGGGGGTGAGCCCTATTTCATTGTATTAGGGTCCGTTCTTTGTATAAAATAAAGAGATTCCGAGCCCACCAGCTTGTGCAAAAACCCTAAAAGAATGCCTCCTACGAGTCCCCACCGTTTAGGAACACACGTGATGCACCACCTCCCCGTTACCCTTCGGGGCATCGTCCTCAATAGAGATATTGATGGCTAGGGGGAGGGGTCATATGGTAAGATAACGGGAAGGTCTAGCCAACCTGAAACCAGTGAATGCCTCATGTCTGGCCGTACTTTGGTTACCCCGATGGACGGCAGTATGGACGTGCAGGCCGGGAAAAGATAAAGGGATGATTCAGCTAGCCTCTCTCGCTTAGATGCTACTGAAGCTCTCTCTGCCACCGCTGACCCCTGATTGGCTGAGGACGTTTCTAAGATGCTAGCGATTCGCCAAAACTATAATGAGATGCAGAGGCTGACCTGTATAAAAGCAGCAGATTCTTCTTGAAACGACACGAAGAAACTTCCACCAGAGTTCGTCGCTGAATGCTCGCCAATGATTCCAGCCGACGGGCCTCCGCTCCACTGTAGTACCGCCAGTGAGACCACACCACGGAACTTTCCTCTTTGACCGCTCACAAAGATCAACATTTACACAGCTGTCAGCCTGTTGTGGAAAAAACGAATAAACTTTCTGAACTCCGTACTCACCTACGACTGAAGAGTTCCACTTCCTGCCTGTGCTCATGTTTGCACCCCCGCCTGAAGAACCTTTGATGGGACACACAGCAGAACTGCACTCTTAGTGCTCGAACTAAGAAAGGATATGCTGGCCTTCGAAACTCGTTTAGCGTTTCCTCCTGCTTCTGACGTATCATAAATGCATCCGCAAACAGTTTGAGGTGAAAATGCAGTTTTTTGCTTGTTTTCAATAAAATTTTGAGAAAAAGTGCAAAATATGGTTTTCATCTCACACATTCCGTGTTTACCCAATCAAGTAATACATACATATATACTTATCATATATAGACTCGAATGTATTCGGTAAAATAGACATTTTCCATAAAAACCTGTAAATAAATTCTTTAGTTTCAAACAGAATCTCCTAGAAAAAGTCAATTTTTGTTCAGATTCCTATACAAATGATATATTTTCCATGCCACCAATTTAAAATAACTATTTTCAAGTACTCTATTCTGAAAGTTAACATATTTGGTTTGTATTTTATGTGTTATATTGCAATTATGCTATCCCTACCCCGTAATATCAGAAAAATATGAAGAATTATTTACCTACATTATATTCACTTGGAAAGTTACAGTTACTCAGTTTTGAAACTTTAAATCGTCATGCCATGCACACATTCAGTTGTGACAAATATTTAAATATCAGTTGGTTGTATCAATGAGTGCACCACACATTTCTCCTTACCCCACCACATGAACCTGCGCACTAAGGGAACTGCACTAGGTAAAGTTATAGTTATATATATGGCATAAATGTGTAAATATCACATTGGCTACTAATACAGTGTGATAATGATTAGTATAATATACACAGGTTATTGTACACATGTACATCCTTATTATCCTCAATGGATGTAAGCTTCACCAGTCCACAAATGTGAGCAAAGTGATTTACTCATTTACACCATACTTTTGTCTCACCTGTGAAGCAGAAATCGAAACATATGGATCACTTTTCCAACGACAGCATGAACATTAAGTTTCTGTTTTTATCAAATCATCTTTGCCTACATTTTAGGAGTGCTTATTTCTACCTACTGAAATTAATTTTAATTAATGTGACTATGTCAAAGAAAATATTATAATAAACAATCATGCTGAACACATGACCTCAATCCTTGCCCGTTACAAAGGAATTCTTGATGATCTAGTAGAGAGCTCAAAATATAGTGTCCAACCATTAACTGATAGACCTCTAAATCATTTTGCAAAAAACAAAGGAATATTCGTGTATAATAGCAATTCAGACAAGGATCAAGCAATTAAATCTGCTGAACAGTATGCCTTTTCCTTCGAGTATAAAGTTGCAGAGGCTGCACTCCACATTAGGGCGTCTATTCAGGAGGTGAGCAGACACTGCAAAGAGCTACCCAGTACATTGGCAGCAGAAGTTGTGGCTACAGGTGGGGTTGATCCACCCAATGTATTGCTACAGCCTTTCCGAGTGCTATATACTGGGTCAGATACTGTTGGAAAAAATTAACGTGTAGAACGCTACGTAGAGTCTACCGCTGCAGATGCAATTTTTGCAATAACTAGGGGCAAGGTGAAACCAGCCAAACATTTATGCTTAGGACTAGGGTTGAAAATCCTGACGGGCAGCCGTAAGATCCTTGAAATGCTTAATCACTTTGGTTACCACATTGCAGAAGCTCTGGAAGCAGATTTGGACACAACTCTGTTTATCAAGGAACGGACCATACCAGATGGACTACTGCAATGCCTGGACTTGCCACTGGAATTGCATGGGACAATTATGACGAAAATTGTGAGACATTGTCCATACCAGGCACACTCTATGATACGGTTGGTATTTGCTACCAGAATATTGTCGTGCATGATTCTAAATCTAGTGTGCAACAAATTGATCCTGGTACAACTGATGCAGTTTCTTTACTGTGATATACCAAATACGCGTGTGACCATGAAATACCGTAACAAATTGTGGATAATGTCAACTGTATTTTATAACAATATACCCCATGTTTGTTGGCTGGAACTCTCAGTTAAATACTGATGACTTGCCACAGCAGACGATTGGCTATATGAACATTAATAATGAACAATCTGACCCTCCTTCCAACAAGATTAGATGTTGTGTTGTGATCTTACTTTAGAACAGACAATTACTATTGATGCTGCCTCCTGTAGAATTGGCATATCTGACAATGAAAATTTGACAGAAAATTGCTGTTGTGGACAACAATTTACAATAGTACGTTATGACCCTGCCATTGCCAAAACCAGCATTTACAAATTCAGACTGAAGAATGCCCCATGTATGATATTGTATTTGTTTGCATTGGTGCGTTTCATATACAAATGGCGTACTTTTCAGCTATATGATAGCTGCTAGGTTATTCTGGTGGTCCACAAATTCTGACAGACACTGGTGTACTGGCCCCTGGGTAGCTAAATGGCTTTCTGGAAAGTATTTTGACAGGTGCAAGCGACTTCACTCATTGTTCGCCCTGGCTATTAAAACATTAAATTTCACAAGCTTTCTTTCAGTTAATGTCCCACTGGATCAGAGTTTCATGGATTACAGAACTAATGCAAATGTATGAAGATTTCACACAGAAAACCAGAACAGGTGAGCATGGCGAAGCGGCTTAGTTTTGGTTGATGTATGCAGATTTGGTTGATCTCCACCAGCAATTCAGCCATACCACACATAATAATGACTTGGATCTCTTTGTCTTCTGCCTTGGGAAAATGTGTTAAATCTTCTTCGCAATAAACCATCCAAACTATGCAAGATATATGGTGCAGTATCATCTCAATCTTCTGAATATAGATTCAAAACATCCCCGTGCACATGATATCCTCTTATCCAGTGATTTGTCTAATCCAACGAATCAGCAAGACATTTACAAGAACACCAGTTGATCTTACTTTAGAAGAGACGATTACTATTGATGCTGCCTCCTGTAGAATTGGCATATCTGTATTTACACATAATAACAGTGCAGGACAAAGGTGGATGATCACTCATGCCATGCGAAGTAAGATTCTTGGACATTTGTTGGGCATGGCCGGATTGCGGAAGTTGGTAGATACAACATGGGAGCCTGCACATTCTTATATTTTGATTGACAACAGTGACCTTCAGAAGCTCATCCATGGCATCAATTGTACATTGAATCACTTTGATCAAGCATGTAAAGATGGGAGCCTCTATTGTCTATCAACTGGAAATGCAACATCAGACAACATAAGAACTGAGCTTATACACGGTGTAGAAACTGGACATAAATATTGTGAAGAATTTCAAATGCAATGTTTTGCAGATCCTACAAGATTCAAGCAACCAATTCCTAGACGTAAGGTAAAGAATTTTTCGGCAGATGCTGTGAAGGTAAAAAAAGTGAAGGACAAAGCAATCAAGGAATTGCAAGGCACACAGGATATCTTCAGTAGATTACTTTATGTGGTGGAAAGTAATAACTTGGATCTTGAATTAGTCTTCAACTATTCTCTAACACCAGCGTCATTGCCATTAGCACACGTGGATGGGTCAATCAACAAAACAGACAAATTTAAGCTAATGCATAAATTGGAAGAGAGGCTCCAAAGTGGCAAGCCAGTAAGACAATATGCGTGTGCTGTTGATGCAATGTTTCTAATACGATGTCTAGTGAATATACCTGCAACATTTGGTGGCCTTGCAAAAATGATTCTTACACGATTATTTCAATTATCTAAGAGTGTCTTAGTTAGTGTCACTTTGTATGTGACCCCCATCTATCAGAGATATTGAGCATGACCAGAGGGGCTCCAGTTTGACGTTGAGCAATTTCGCGATATCTGGACCAGAACAAAAGCGGCCAAAAAACTTCAACACTGCATTGAGTTCACCTTTATTCAAAACAGCTCTGTTATGATTCCTAGTGAAAGAGTGGCAACGTCTACAGTACATCGAACAGATCAGAAACAACATCTTATTTGTAGGTCTCGAAGATAAAACATATCAGTATGCCATTGTCGATGGGAAATGCCAAGTGACTGAGATCCCCAGTCTCACATGTAACCATGAAGAAGCTGACATGTTTAATTTGGCACTTCAGGCACATGTGTCAATCGAACAAAGATGGTGACATTATCATTAGGGCCTCTGACACGGATGTACTCATAATCTTGCTCACACATGAACATATCATGCCAGCACATATTTGGATGTATGTTGGTATTAATGCCAATACTACTAGAAGATATATTGATGTATCTATGTTAGCACAGAATCTGGGACCCGAGTTGTGTACTGCCACAGGTGGCTTTCATACCTTCACATGATGTGATTACACAGCCAGTTTCTTTCGCAAGGGAAAGATTCACCAACTGAAGCTTATGGAGAAAGACAAAACGTTTATCACAGCATTTACCAAATTAGGGGAATCACCTGACATAGCTTCAGATTTGTTAGCAAACTTGGAGACGTTTGTGTGTTGCATGTATGGTAAAGCAAATGTATCTTTAGTGAATGTGGCACGATATATAATTTTTCAGCAACATTATGCCCTAAAGACCCAGGCTCAGCCCTTTGAGTAAGATTAAGGAAACTGACCCAAGCCATGTAGGTCTGTATTGTTACAAAATGTTAAACGTGCACATCTTGTTGCATTGATGTGGAAAAATGCTATTACATTTGATTCGTACCCCTGTGAACCCGAGGAAGCTGGATGGATCCTTGAGAATGATTGTTATGACTGCAAGTGGTTTGATGGTCCACAAGTCCCAGATGATAAATGCTGTCACATTGTAATCACAGACACAACTCAGCCAGAAGATGACGATGTGCTGGAATATTATTCATCTTTTGATGAATCAGGTAGTGATCGTGAATGAACAGTGTCATTGAAAGATCAGCGTAGCAGGACATGGTAACATAATGTTCTTCCCTGACCCATCCTCGGTTGATATTAGTAAACTCAAACAAAGCCTATTGATATGTGAATATATGTTAGCAAAATATCCTTGTTAATGACTGATCTAATTATGTTAACATAATTTGGCTTTGTTTTAGTTTACTAATATTAACCGAGGATGGTTCAGGGAAGAACTTTATGTTACCATGTCCTGCTACGCTGATTATCGGAAAATGCAAAAAATCATTTAATCATTATTCAACACAAAATCGGTACACAGTTATACTAGGAGAAATTACATGAAAACCAGGTGTTTCAAATTACAGGTATTTCAAATTACTGTATAGGTAAACAAATAAGTAAGGTTTAGGTAATACTTGTAAACAGAAACATACTTTTTTAAGGAAATTATGTTTGAAACTAAAGAATTTAGTTACAGACCTTTATAGAAAATGTCTCAATGCATATATATCAGTCTACATATATATATATATATATATATATATATATATATATATATATATATATATATATATATATATATATATATATATATATATATATATATATATATATATGATATATATGATATATATATATATATATATATATATATGATATATATGATATATATATATATATATATATATATATATATATATATATATATATATATATATATGTATTTGTCTCATCGTTACCTTTAATTTGCTGTCCCACTTGTTTGTTAATGAGTAACGGTAAATAATTCATCATATTTTTCTGATATTACGGGGTAGGGATAGCATCATTGCGATAAAACTCATAAAATACAAAACAAATATGTTAACTTTCAGAATAGAGGACTTGAAAAGTTCTTTTAAATTGCTGGCATCGAAAAAATATCATTTGTATAGAACTCTAAACAAAAATGGATTTTTTCTAGGAAATTCTGTTTGAAACTAAAGAATTTAGTTACAGGATTTTATGGGAAATGTCTCTTTTACCGAATACATCCGGGTCTTTATATGATAAGTATATATATATATATATATATATATATATATATATATATATATATATATATATATATATATATATATATATATATATATATATATATATATATATATATATATATATATATATATATATATATATATATATATATATATATATATATGTATGTGTTTGTCTCCTCGTTACCTTTAATTTGATACCATATTTGTTTGGGTAAACACATGTTCAATGAATATCTGAGATGAAAACCATATTTTGCACTTTTTCTCAAATTTTTTTATTGAAAACAAGCAAAAGCTGCGGCAATTAAGAAATGGATTTTCAGAATCAGCATAAAATTCTGATTTAGAAAAGACCTTTAAACCTTTTGGCCTCAGACATGTCATTAAAAGTCCCGTAGCTCTTGGACTATTAGCACACCCCTAAAATGATCTCACCTCAGCACATCTTCTCTGTCGATTCGCAACTCCTTTTTCTTTTTTACCACCTGACCCGCAGTCAGGCTAAATTGATTACTTACGAGACTCTGCGGTTATCACCTTCTATTCACATGACTGAACTTGGATAACCGTCGGGCCATCTGGAGCCATTTTTAAATCGACCGCGCTCTCTTCAGACAGCCGTCGCATTAAACCGCTGTGGTGCCTAGACTCGAAAGAGTCCTTAAACTCTTTCATTTAATTACACGAGTTAGAAGACGCGTCTGAATCTCGGTCAGGACGTTCTTGGACTGTGTATGGCTTTCTTGGTACCGCTCTATGTGGTCTTCATCTCCGAGGGGAAGATTCTCCCGACTTTGCGAGGGTAGAGGTTCTCAGCTAATCTAATTGTTTGCGTTCTGCAGTTGACAGAGGTTTTAACCACAAAACACATGGCCCCTAAAACTACCGCCTCACGCAGGATCCCTAAAGCTAAGTTAGGCATGAGTAGAAAAACCATCTCCGGACGACAGCAGAGAACATCGGATCAACCAGGTGCACTAAACATCTAAGTGAAAACATTCTCCCACGCCCCTCCCCAGCCCCACCAAAGTAGAAGCACAAGCCCCATTTCCACGTTAAGAGGCAGATAGCCGACTTAGAGAACCAGTACCAATGACTTTCACGACTGCTTAACACCTTATATATAGACGAAAGAGGACGATAGTGACCGCTAGCAACGGACCAGTCACTGGAAGAATCTCCACTGCCACTCAAGTTGCTGCAAGGGAAAGCCCCCAGTACCGGATGGCAGGTTTCTCGTTTTACTGCAAAGTGGTTATATCTGTAAAAGGGCTGGGCTAGGATTCTATGATGACACAGGTCCACTCTGGGGTGGGTGTCTTCAGGTATGAGCTGTTACACCTACAAATGGTGGTGGGTTCGGTGGTCCTCTGCCTGAAAAAAATTCTGTAGTCTGTAGTCATTCCCTGCCACAAAGTTGTTAAATGTTAAATTGGCATCCAAATTCTTATATTTGCTCACGACATAAGGTGTTCAATGCACGTCAATGGCCCTTTCCCGTTCTAGCTATGCCCCGCCCATCACTAGCTAAGCTCCGACCATACCTCACTCGTGTTGGGACCGATTGATCCCCGAACGCCCTGACTATCAATTTCTAGAAAACCAAACAGGTAAGCTGTTGAATATTTTGAAACATATTAGACTGGATGCTGTTGCTGTCTATGGCAGCAACAGCGGCCAGTCAAATTAGTTTCAAAATATTCAACAAACTATTTATTAAATAGTAGACATAGAATTTGTACGTGTCGAACTATTAATCGTCTAAATGATGTAATTGATTATGACGTCATCCTATAGATCACGTAGTTGATTATGACGTCATATGATGAAGGGATAAACTGGAAAGGTCCATTGATGTAGTATATCTAGAGAAAATTTTCTGATATGTTGACGTAAAGGGCGTTTGTGCCAGGTGCGTGCGAAAGAGTTCAACTGTAAAGAACTTAGGACAATCTTTATTATGGCTAAGCAGGCGCGTCTATGAGTTATATACTCTCACTACTGATTTCTCTGCAATGGACCTTTCAAGTTTTAGCTATGCCACACCCATCTTTATCTAAGCTCCACCCACATCTCGTCCGTATTGGGGGTCGATCGATCTCTGAACTCTCTGGCTATCAATTTCCAGAAAACTATACAAGTAAGCTGCTAAATATTTTGAAACTAATTTGACTGGGAGCAATTGCAGCAACAGCGTCCAGTCAAATTAGTTTCAAAATATTCAACATAATGTTTATTAAATGGTAATGACATACGATTCGTACAAAGAGTCGAACTATTAAGCATTAAAGACAGACTATTTCGAATTATCCATGACGTCATGATTCTGACGTTTATCATACACGCCACTTATTGATTATGACGTCATATGATGGATGGATAAACATGGAAAGGTCCATTCGGTGATGAAATCTGGAATCAAATCATTCAAAACAAAACATCGTGCAGATGCATGCATAGTAGTATAAAAACATTGTGCAGATGCATGCACAGTAGCTTGAAAACATCGTGCAGTTGCAAGCACAGTAGTTTGAAAACATCGTGCAGATGCACGCACAGTAGTTTGAAAACATCGTGCAGATGCACGCACAGTAGTTTGAAAACATCGTGCAGATGCATGCACAGTAGTTTGAAAACATCGTGCTGATGCATGCACAGTAGCTTGAAAACATCGTGCGGTTGCAAGCACAGTAGTTTGAAAACATCGTGCAGATGCACACACAGTAGTTTGAAAATACCGTGCAGATGCATGCACAGTAGCTTGAAAACATCGTGCAGTTGCAAGCACAGTAGCTTGAAAACATCGTGCAGTTGCAAGCACAGTAGCTTGAAAACATCGTGCAGATGCAAGCACAGTAGCTTGAAAACATCGTGCAGATGCATGCACAGTAGTTTGAAAACATTGTGCAGTTGCAAGCACAGCAGCTTGAAAACATCGTGCAGATGCACGCACAGTAGCTTTAAAACACCGTGCAGATGCATGCACAGTAGTTTGAAAACATCATGCAGTTTCAAGCACAGTAGTTTGAAAACATCGTGCAGTTGCAAGCACAGTAGTTTGAAAACATCGTGCAGTTGCAAGCACAGTAGTTTGAAAACATCGTGCAGTTGCAAGCACAGTAGTTTGAAAACATTGTGCAGTTTCAAGTACAGTAGCTTGAAAATACCGTGCAGTTGCAAGCACAGTAGTTTGAAAACATCGTGCAGATGCAAGCACAGTAGTTTGAAAACACCGTGCAGATGCATGCACAGTAGTTTGAAAACACCGTGCAGATGCATGCACAGTAGTTTGAAAACATAGTGCAGGTGCACGCACAGTAGTTTGAAAACACCGTGCAGATGCATGCACAGTAGTTTGAAAACATAGTGCAGATGCACGCACAGTAGCTTGAAAACACCGTGCAGATGCACGCACAGTAGTTTGAAAACATCATGCAGTTGCAAGCACAGTAGTTTGAAAACATCGTGCAGATGCAAGCACAGTAGTTTGAAAACACCATGCAGTTGCAAGCACAGTAGTTTGAAAACATCGTGCAGATGCATTCACAGTAGTTTGAAAACATCGTGCAGATGCACGCACAGTAGTTTGAAAACATTGTGCCGTTGCAAGCACAGTAGTTTGAGAACACCATGCAGATGCAAGCACAGTAGCTTGAAAACACTGTGCAGTTGCAAGCACAGTAGTTTGAAAACATCGGGCAGATGCTAGCAGTCCGTCTTCTTTGGCACATATATTTATCATCAGCCAGAGTCCTATGCTACAACGGTATGCAGATAGTAATATTCAAACCTGAGAAGCGTGCCTATGGGGAAGAAACACATTGGATAAATTTGATTACGAATATCAAAATATTTGTTTACTGAATGTCCATCTGCAGACCAAGAGCAGACACTTTTTTTTAATTCACCCCTGAAATGACTGGCTCGGATAGCGAGCCAGTCATTCCAATGGTAAATTAAAAAAAAGAATCTTCTCTTGATCTGCAAATGGGCATTCCTCTAGGCAACTGCATGGATCGGTTTTGGTCAGCTTCGCCATGAAAGGGTTAAATAGGAGTGGCAAATCCTGTACACCAACCTGAACGTCGACGACAAGGAGCGCGAAGTCCAAACAGCGGTGGTACTTTTGGAGTTCAAGGCCCCGTACAGCCAGCGCCCCAAAGGAGATATACCCCACCACTACCTGCAGCAGGTCTGGTTGGGCCTCGCGCTGTCGCCGGTAGCCAAGTTCGGACTCTACGTCGACGTGGTCTACCGCATCTGTGCACTCGAAGACCTCGGCGACAGCCCCGAGTACAACGAGGCCTACCACTACCGCGACACAAAGGGCTGGAGCCGCCCAGTGGTCTGGGGCATGACTGCCATCTACGCCCCGTGGGTTGGCTGTGGTCCAGCTAACAGCTACGACTCGCCCATCGACCGCGTCGGCGAGGCAGGCTATGAGGCCTGGCTGATGGAGTTCAGCTACTTCGGGGTGGCGGCTGACACGGATATAATCGACCTGGTGGACTTTGGCAGCTGTTCGACAAGATGATGGAGTTCGTGGACCGATGCGCATACCTGACGCAGCACGTTGACCCGCGCTTCATGGACGGCCATGGCAACCTCTTCGACCACAGCATTATAGATGCCCTGGCGGCAGACGAACCCGACGGCCACTGCCTGCTGGGCGTCATCCCCTGGAAGGTCTTTGAGATCAACTATGTTCCCGGGAAACGCAACCCCAGGTTCTTGGACAAAAAACAGTCCCACATCGACGACCTCACCATACTTGCTGTGCAGATCTGCGAGTCGCCCAACCCATGTGCCTCCTACAAGGCGATTCACCAGACACGCGCCCTGGCAGGATGCTAAAGTGCTTAGCATTTGCACCACGGCAGACTCTGGCATTCTCACATGTTACGCAGAGAATCTGGTGCTGAGCAGGTGTCTCCAGCAGACAACCACGTCCTACCCTCTCCACACCATAGAAGTGCCAGGCAGACTCGATCTCTTCACGTGGATGAAAGCGGTCGTAAATGTTTCTCCACAAGGGGTCGACCCAAGGATTGTACTGGGCGCATCCCGGAAGTGGGCCCACTTGACATCCAATATCATGGCAGTCTCAGCGCCCTGTGCCACTGCTGTAGACGCCAGCACGAGCAGTATGATGAGAATCATGGCTATATATGAAGAGTTAAACTGAACAGAGTGAACTCGAGAAATATCTGTGCCAGATCGAGCCCTGTTCCATCCGGATCGATAGTGAATTTTATCCCCTCAGGGGCAGGGGCTAGCTGATTCACTCTGCTGCTGGCTAAGAAACGTAGCTCTAGAACTATATGAGTCGTTTGCGGGCTAGTGAGTCCGACTCGCTGAAGCAGTTTAACAGCACCCTTGGCTTTGGAGACATGTGGCACACCATCTACCCATAGGATGCCCTCCTGGAGGTTAAGAGCTTCTTCTGGTCCATCGAATGGACGATGCAGCAGGAGCTTTCCACTTGTAACCCCGATCCGGTGACCCACCCTCGTCAGGGAGACACCTTCACCTATGTAGGTGAGGAAGGATGATCCCCGATTGTAGAGCTTTCGAACTGTCCCATCCATTTTCATAACAGTGGAGAGGGGAGTAACCTCTATGTCAATGACTGCGGGAGGCCTATATAGTGGCAACCATGTTTGCCAGTCACCACCAGGTCCAGCGCGGTACCACACTTCATTCTTCTCAACCATGAACTGCATATTTTTTTTGCCGGGGTCAATAGCAGACCATCACGTGCCATCGGCGGGGCATTGCTCGAATAGGATTTGACCAAATGAAAGCCGAGGTCGTCATTTAGGGTGTTGATGTCTGCCACCTCTGTATCCGAGAGCTCAATCAATGGCTCGAGGATGTACTTCCTCTTCGGGAAATCGTACCGAAACACGATCGTGTGGCCATCTATGTTGTGGCACAGGCGCTCCTTTGACACATTCTTGAGGTCTGTGATCAGCTCCACCCCATCACCACCAATGGGGTGGAGGGAGAATGCCTATGAGTTTGCTTCGTACTGTAGGGCGAATGACTTTCCATCGCTCTCTTCTACCTTGGCAGCATCAACTGCGTACACATCTGCCAGGTCAGCAAGACCAGTCGAATGAGCAAATATGGGTTCCATAGCATGCTACAGAAGGGGTTTAAATAGGCGATATAACCATGCCGATTGTCCGACGGCTGCTCTCCGGTGGTGACAATGTAATCTCACCCTCTCTAGAGGGGAGATGGGTGGTACAGAACCGTATAGAATGGGTCCTCTTCGAGGTGCCCCAGCGGGGCACAACAAATATACACGCCGATGTGCTACATCAACCTCCGGGCAGTGCATACAGCAGCTCACTGGTAGAAGTCAGCCGGGACGTGATAGACGACAACATGATAGCATACCAGGAATATCTGACCTTTTCCGAGATGATGAACCCGATAGAGGGTTGCCCAAAGGCCTTAAACGAACAGAGGCTCGCACAGCAACAGATCTGTCAACAAGAAGGAGAGCGACTACAGCAAGAGTTCTGGTATCAACAGGCTGCCAGCAAGGCAAGGAGGCGAAGGAACAGTGAACGTTCCCGATACTGGCAGGGCCTCCTTGAGGAGACTAAGCGGGATGCATGAGTCTTGACAGAGGTCATCGTTTGTGGCGGGCCTTCTCCAACCCCCGACGATGAGCCAGATATCTTCACATACGACGATGAGCCAGATGTCTTCACAAACCTCGATGAGCCATCCTGACACTGGCAGGCCCTCCTGGAGGAGAGTAAGCGGGATGCAGGAGAGCCAGATGTCTTCACATACGACGATGAGCCAGGTATCTCAGGAAGCACTGTAGATAGTGCGGATGGTGGTATCTCAGTAAGCACCACATACGACGATGAGCCAGATATCTTCACAGACCAGGATGAGCCAGATGACATACAGTGGAAAGAGAAGTGTAAAACCAAGAAAGCCATCCAGCAGCGGACCTACTATCTTGGTCATAAGGTGAAGTTCCGGATGTCACGTCTCGGAAAGCTACTGGCACCCGACATAGTGCTGGATGACCACTTTCTAAGAGACGCCTGTCTCGACACTAAAAAGCTGGCACGGTTCGCCAGGCTCTCCAGAATGAACCCTTCTATGACTCATGAGCAGATTCTGCAGGTGATGCCTTTTAATCCTCCAGATATACTATGGCAAAATCAGAGTGGCGGAAGCAACCAGAACTATACCCCTCCCTGACTGCTGACGAGGGCGGTACCATCCATCGCTGGCGACGCCAGCAGATAGATACCATCAGGCAGAATCTCGTCCATGAGGTAGAAAAGTACAGCAGAATGCGCAGGCGATATAAGACAGCTTACGTCCTCGCGCGTACAACGACTGCAGCTGTGGGTGTGATTGGAGCCAGTGCTGGTGTGGCAGCTGTGGCCACTCTCGCTACAGGGGTGGATGCCACTAGCTACCACTGTCTTGGCCATGGGCTTGGGGGTTGGGCAGCGACAGATCACAAGGAGGCTGGAGAAGCATGTTAAGTACGTGACACTGGCACAGAGTATGCTACAGACTATCGGCGCACCTGTCAGCAAAGCTCTCGAGGATGGACAGGTCACTGATGAAGAGTACCACCATATATTGAAGGTCCAAGCCGCACGGGGAAACCTAAAGTGTGACATCAAAGGCTGCAGCAGGCGGGTTGATATGGAGGAGCTAAAAACGAGATGTTACGGCGAGGTCACCTCGCTGGTCTCTGGAGTCGAGACGACTACAAATAGTGTGCTGCCTGTATGGTAGCTTTAAGAACACCAGTATAGATGGCCTTCCCACTGAACCTCACGACAGTCACCCGGAGCCAACCGCCCCTCCTGGGTACACCCTTGACTGGCCTGAGAGGTCTGTTGTCTGATATACCAGAGCTAACACCGTTCTCCATCACAGTGGATGGATGGTCCCGAACCAGCTTCTCCATCAACCCACGACTGCTGACCAACCGCCCCATCACCATCAAGGATGCGAAGCAAGCTCATACTTGAATGGCTGCTCCAAGGCTCTCATACTGGAAGCAGCAGCTGAACTTTGACGTGTGGTGTGCCACGGCATGATGGGGAATAAGTGCCACCCTGCTTCACTCCTATTCTGGTACTCCTGAAGCTGTGCTCATCGCCAGCTGTCTCAGATTCCACATGTACTTCATGGTGCGACGAATCCTCCATGAGCTGGGTGCAAGCCTCCCTGATACAAACGACTTCGAGCCACAGCTCAACAGCAGCATCTCAGCGGCCAGCAGACTGCAGAGAGAGTTCAGCACTCACCCAGACTATCGGTGGCATGGTGGTGACAACAGCGGTCTAGGGGTTATGTACGGTGACCCGAGATGTGACTACTCAGGATTCCCTTATTGAACACCCCGACGAGTAGGCCGTCGGAAGGCAGTGACATTCTCATTCAATCCAAACTCCGAACCTGGAGCGCTCGTGCAAAATATGCACATCACTGGCTTGCGGCAGGACGATCCAGATGTGTGGAAGTACTTTTTCCCACACACCACCTCAGGCCTCACACCAGCAGGGATCGTTCGGATCAACCAGTCCCTGGATGCACTGTGCTACTGCCTCCTTACAGCACAGACCAAGCTCCATCATTCCATAGATGGTGTCAGCGGAGCAGAGGCCCAGGCCATGTTCATCAGTCTCGTTGAGGATATGATCATCGTGGCAGACCGCAGTAGTCTTATTGCTAAGTTCCAGCAGGAGTTGAAGAAGGCCTGTCTCAAACTTGACTGCTATTTCACCACACCTATGGTTGATTCTGAGCAACATGATCATGAACATCGAGGACTTCCAAGTCAGGGGCTATAACAACATGATAGTCGAGGGGAGTTCCCCCGGTTTCCACTTCGGCTTCAACACTGATATCAACGCATCTACACGTAGTGCAGCCCATACAGTCGTTTCGACCCTGACACTGCAGCCAGTCGACACGACGCTTCCCATGGCAGATCCGACCCTGACACTGCAGCCAGTCGACACGACACCACTTCCCGTGGTAGCTCTACGAGTGGTGTTAGGCCTAGCTATCGTGGTGCTCAAGATCAGCCTACTCCGCCGCTAGCAAATCAGCTATAAGACTATCCTGACTCTCTACAGTAGCAGTGGGGACCACGGTGAGACACTGAACCAGCTTGGCATGTCCTACAGCCCCTATACACGCTGCCAACATGCACATCCAAGGGCTGGATGGTTCCGCAGCGCATCCTTTTTCCAGCTTGTAGTATTGCAGTGCCTTAGTCAGCTCTGAGTCAGGTGAGGCCATGGCGGTCTGCAACTGCTGGAACACATCTGACAGATACTCCCGATCCTTGTAGAAACCTTTAGCTGGCAGGAGCTGCTCGCCGATATCCCGCACATGATAAGGTATTCGGGGAAGCAGCTCTGTCCCTTACAAAATCCTAGATAGAGCTCAGCATCTGGTGTCTTCTTCTTGTAGTCCTTCAACTCCCTCCGGAAGACATCATAGTACTTCTCGCATAGCGTGAGCGCGGGCATGTCTAGGATGTCTCAATAGAGAGATGCATATTCCTGAGGACCAAGCCGGACACCTGGCAGATGCAGACTGGGAAGATCTTATTAGCTCTCTCGACAGGGGACGCAGATGTTTAACCACGTTATATACTCAGTGCTTAAACAATACCGTCAATGGTACAGATCATGAAGCAACTGCCCGAGAGCCAGGCGAGTCTTCAAAAGGTAGAGAACCTGCTGCGAACCAAGACACAGAAGTTACTGACCAAAGCAAAACCTCTGGCAGTCCATATCACCAGTAACGTGGCGGCGAATGTGGCCGTGGTGAAGATAACAGGTGGAAATGAGGTTCTTCCTGCCATCCCAAAGATCGCCATCAGTGGTGCCTCCTACACTGCCGCCGCCAAGGTCATGTGTGAACGTGTTACACTAATGGAGGCCGTTGTTCTAGAGCTAGCAATGAGTGCAATGGCTGAGATCATCGTCGCCTACGTTTAAAACCTCTGAATAGTGAGAGATGGACCCCGAGACCTGAGGGCCAGAGGGCGGTGTGTAGCCCATCGCGGACTGAGGATTGCCAATGGTGGACCTCCCACAAGGCATGCCCCTGCAGAGGGCCAGTACCCTGAGCACTGGTACCTATTCCCTTGGCCGACTGCGTGGTCCTCCTATGCCCAACTGGGGGTATGACTAGTAGGTTTAAGCCGTCTGCATATAGGACTATGACTCTGTCACTCACAGACCTAGAAAACAAAGAGCTAGGCGATCTTGCTCACTTGGGCGTGGCATGCCTCAGTTTGGAGGACACTGTTGTCCCTATCTCCTTCCTAGACTTCGATGGCAATGAGGCTGGAGTCATCGAGATTATGGCTGAGGCCTTTGCTGAGGTCGGAGTCATCAATATTGCTGAAGCCTTCGCTGGTGCTGTCCTCACTATAGTGGTGAGTGGGGCGGCTGAGCACTGTCTCGGAATAACTCATCTCCTCCCAAAGATTGCTGTCAGTGGTGGCTCCTACATTGCCGCTGCCAAGATCAGGAATGTATTACACTAATGGAGGCCACGGTTCTAGGAGGTTTAAGCCGTCTGTATATAGCACTATGACTCTGTCACTCACAGACTTAGAAAGCAAAGAGCTAGGCAATCGTGCTCACTTGGGCGAGGCACGCCTCAGTTCAGAGGACACTGTTGCCCCCATCTCCTTCATAGACTTTGATGAGAAGGGAGACCCGCGGGAGATCCGAGGTACCATCCCAGCCTGAGATCTCATCGGGAACACTGATACGGTAGGGCAATCGGCCATTAACAAGGCCAAGACTGTATATAAGGGGATAGGCATCAAGGAGAGGGCGACGATGCGAGGTATGCACAGAGTCGATGAGGCTAGAGCCATCAAGGTTATGGCTGAGTCCTTTGCACAGGACCTGGTTAAGGATCTCCTGAAATCGCGGACCTCATTCCAACAGGATGGAGAGAATCTCAAGATAGGCACCATCGGCCTGAGCAATATCACTGTCGATGGCAGTGCTACCGTCAGCCTCCAGCTACCAGAGGTGAAGAAGTCAGGGTTCCTTTGTTAGCCGTTTAAGACCACAGTATAGTCATGGCTTCCCGTGCATGTACAGATACTGGATGTACTAGACACTGTGGGTGCTGGCACAGGCCCTCTACACTATCTTCTCAGCTGCTGCTGGGATTTCATGCTTGACGCCTCCATTGCATCCTTCATAGCTGCCGGAGGTGCAAGATTCCCCGCTCTACAGGCGAAAGAGCTGGTGCAGGAAGAACTGCCATTTAGTCTCCCAGATATAGACGAGGCTACCGCCGACCAAGTGCTAACCATCCTCCGCATGCATGTCTGTACCATTCGACAGTAGGCCGGCCAATACTGGCCAGGTGGTGCTGATCATTGCCCCGTCAGGACACAGGAAAAACATCTTGCTGCGGGCTCTCTTGGCCGAACATCTACACTCTCAATACATCCTTCTCCTGTCTGACTCCGCCGCTGAGACGGTTAACAGTAATGATCAATGGTACAATGGCCCAATCACCAAGACGCAGAACCTGCAAGCACTGATGGAGAAGCTACGGGCAGCCCGACTGACAGAACCACTTGTTCTAGTTATCGATGACCCTGCAATTGACCAGAAGACAGTCACCTACCTCAGCAACTTCACCATCTGGCACACAAAGATAACTGTTTTCATCCTCTTTCAGAAGTACACGAGATCTCCTCGGACATCTGCCACAATGCCCGGTTGCTATACTTCAGCTCCAAGTGTGGACGTGCCCTGCTCGAGACCATATACTACAGCCTAACCCTCAATAAGACCAAAGGGGACATTATCACAGGTGTACAGAGGGCAGCTAATCTGTACTGCTCCATCTTCAGCAACAAGGAGACATGTGAGCTTTCACACTTCAAGCCATCTCTGGAAAAGGCGCAGCCCTTCACCTACAAGCTGAATCCAGCCAGGAAACTAGCCTGCTCTATGCGTCATCGCTGACAGACTGTCGGTCACAACTTTTTTCATTCATCAGAAGACTGAGGAACTTCGTCTACGGTCTCCGCTACCTCGTCAGATGATTGGGGACCTTCGTCAGAAGCTTGAGGAACTTCGTCAGAAGCCTGAGGAACTTCGTCAGAAGCTTGAGGAAGTTCGTCAGTTTCGTCAGAAGCCTGTTGCTGAAACTCAAATCCACTGACGGTCAGTTGCTATGACTCTCTTCTTCTGGAACTTCTCACAGAAGATCCACTTTGCCCATGAGCAATGAGCATCTGACTTGCGAGCGGATTTGATGAGGTAGTCCTGGTAGTTATCTGGGAATATCCGAAATGTTGGCAGATTACTGGCCAATCTCCTGTGCCCTCTTTTCTTGAAGATGTGCTCAACAGCCTCCTTGCGGCCAACCATGAGTCCCTTCTGAATACCTTCTGCATGACCAGTGTCGTGGCTCACCACTACAGCAGCACTGGCCTCCTCCCTGAAGTAGTTATTTGCTCCAGATTGGAGGCTATCCAGTATATCTCACTCTTCCTGGCTATGGAGGATAAATACGGCAGCCCACTTCCCGACCGTTAGTAGATCTTTGGGTTCGACCCTCGCCCATTGGAGAGCTAGAATAGCAGGTCTGTTGGTTTGGGCCACAGGTAGGTTGAGTGCCCTGCCCTGGGTGCTGTCAAACTTCCGGTAGAGTATCCGAGTGACATCGCACCGCACTTATCCTCGGAAGGACCACCTGATGGTCATTCGACCCAGTATACATGATGCGAACCCATTGTCCACTGCTGGGAAGTACATCGACTTTGCAATCTCGGCACAGATCCACGAGATCAAGAGCATGACACTCGAGTTCAAGCTTCAGAGCACAACAGAACAGACGGTAGAGCTCCCACAGGTTCTGAACAGATGGGAGATCATGCAGAGCAACAGCACCATGGCCACCACCTATGTGAACGATGAGTACCGAATCCTAGGTCTGCTGGCTCATGGACCAACCTTCTATGTGAAGGGAAAGGGGTACTACGCTGTGGGGTGCAATGAAGGGTTCACGGAATTCGAACTACAGGCAGGTATAATGAGGCCCATGGCAGTTCCACTCTTAACCCTCCTCGAGAACACACACGTGAATCCGGCTGCCATGCAGGATAGGCTGTTCCTCCGGGTGTACACTGAGCAGCTCGCAGATGTGTCGATGAATGCTCCAAGACCTCATGTCTGACATGACGAGAATGACCAGTAGCTGAAGCAAACGGGTTCCAAACAGCGGATCTTGCATGTGGAGCGAGAACACCAGCATGTCCAAGCCACAGCTAACCAACAGGTAGAGCTGACATTGCATCGTGGTGTATCGGACTGTGTCGCTGTTGCGGTCCTGGTTCAGATAGGAGGAGCCATCCAGCAGGTGAATAAGCTAGACGACTTCAAGCTTGTGGTTGCTGGGACGAATGTTCTTGGTGAGGTACGTGAGCTGGCTGATCGCCAACTCTATAGACAGAGAACTAAGTCGTATGCGCTTTTGTGACTAACCAGTGGAAGCGACGACCTCGATTCGGCACTCGAGGGCCGTCACCACCTCGGGGGCAGGGACATCCCACCTAATCAGGGCACCCGGCTCAGCTTCAACATCGGAAACCTCATAGCTGGGACTCACTCATTAGGTGTGATAGTACTTTACTTTGGCCGCAGCTGCCACTACTACTATAAGCTCTGCTGTCTTCTGACCTGTCGATGCTTCATAGTCGAGCATTGGATCAGTCTCATAGTACTCATCGAGACTCTCATCTGCCTCTTTGATGCTCTGGTTGGCCTGAGCTCGGAGTTGTCGTCAGCGTGCCTCCCTCTGGTGCATATGCTCGAGTGCTTTGCTGTTCTCAAACTTCTCCTGAGACAGCTTCTCCATCGCCTGGTTATGACGCTACCGCTCGACCTCTGCCACCTTCTTGTCGGCGAGGCTGAAACCCCAGTTTGCTAAGGCAAACATGCCCACATTCAAGATTGCGAATGCCATGCTATAGACTACAGTTTAAACCTACTATATAGCTGTCCCTAGCGACGGACCCCAGAGTGATGTATGAACCAGAGGCTTATGAAGATCCAGTCGAGGATATAGATGACGAGGACTATGATGAGGATTATGATGCAGACTACGATGTCGGTGGTGAGTATGATGATGTAGAGCCTGAATTCCGCAAGCTAGTACACAGAGCGAAAGGAATCTATTGTACTTACGTAAAAGGTTATATCGGTCTGCTGGCAGCAGTTGGGGCTCTGATCGCTCTGTTCACAATGATGGCTGGCGAGATGTTTCACAAGATCGCCAACAATGCTCTCCATGGTGTGGAGAAGATTTCTGAAGCCATACCAGCCATCGCCTCACGAGTAGGTACGTTCTTCGGAGTCGCAGGCCCGTGGCTACCGTACTTTGCCATAGCACTCGCAGCCATCTGGGCTGCCGAACATTTAAGCCATACTATATAAGGATGGTGTCTCTGTACAAGCCGGTCAAGACACTTAACTTCCGAGGCATCAGGCATGCCCATTTCGATGAAACTGTCCCGAACAGAGTTCACCAGGCAGATGTTCTATTCCTTCCACACGACTCGGTTGGTCGTAAGACCTACAAGTATGCCCTTACCATTGTCGATGTCGCCAGCAGGTACAAGGCTGCAACACTGCTCACAGACAAGTCAGCTGGCCAGGTTGCCCAGGCATTCCAGGGTGTCTACGAGGCCTCAGAAAATCCTCTCCAGTGGCCGGAATTGTTGCAGGTGGATGAGGGTAAGGGGTTCAGAGGTGAGACTGCAGCCCTCATGCGGAAACACGGTATGGCAGTTAGGCGAGGCGAGGTAGGGCATCACCGTGCCCAGGCTATAATTCAGCGGTGGAATCGGACACTGGCAGAGAGACTGTTCTCACAACAATATGCCCAGGAAATGGCCGTGCCGAGTGAACGTTCTAGAGTATGGGTGAGAGGGCTGCCTGCTGTGGTGGAGAGATCCAATGCTGAGGTTACTAGGCTAATCGGGAAGAAACAGGTAGAGGCTATCAGACACGCTGCTGTTGCCAGTCACAGCTCTAGAGGAGCGAACAAGGGAGAGGAGTGCCTACCACCTGATGCTCTGGTTCGGTACATGTATGAGCCTGGTGAGCTGGAATGTGGGCGACCGTGTGCAACAGATCCTAACTGGTCGATAGATGTTCTCAGGCTTGACAGGTATGTGGAGGCGGAGGGGTGGCCTACACTGTACTACCTGGCATGCCAGCACGGAGTGCCTAGGCGACCATTTGTCATAGAAGAGCTTCAGCTGGTCCCTGCGGACACACAGCTACCACCACCTAGGGTGCTAACATGATACTCGATGAGCTCGGTATGGACACCATCTGGCAGCACGTGGCGCTTATCATAGTAAGCGGAGGCCGAATTTTCCTGTTCATACATCACCATACCCTAGCTGCACATGCGTAGGCCTCGGTTTATAGCTATGTCCACCCCGCCATGTAGGGCACTGTAGAACCCATGCCAAAAAACCTCATTCTGCTGCTTTGACATTCCCTTAGCTGAGCACTTACTTGCAACTGTGCTCTCCACACAGTAGCATTTGGAGCAGAGAGCGATACCACGAGAGCCTTCGAACTCGAGCTTGAACAGTCCTGGAGTCCGTCCAGATAATTTGTCCCAAGCTAGCCAGTCCCACTTATGAGCCTGGTACTCTGCTCGCAGCTCAGGGCGAATGACGTCGTCGAGATTGGAGCCTGCTATAGCGATATACGTGGAGTCAGTATCCATCTGGTATTCAAAGCTGTCACGAGCTACGTAGCGATCAAGAAAGTCATATTAGAACTCCAGCATTCGCAGCTTCGCGAGCTCATAAACAGCTATCCCCACCTGGAAGGGCCTTCGAATAGTGATTCTCGGCTTGTGACTCTGTCGTAGCCACTCTGGGAGGGGGCCTGTCCCAAGCAGAGGTTGGTGGTCGATGACAGCCGTGACCTCAACGTTAATTGTTCGAACAAAAGCCCACTTGGTGTTGGGTCGATCGATATTGTCTGTGTCGAGGCGGGCTTGCTCTCTTGCTGCCACCCAGTCCTGAGCTGCTCCTATCATGTTGAGCCACGGGCTCCCTGGAGCATTCTTTTGGAAGAGCATCATCCTACCATCTTCGATGTTACGGATGCGGTAAGTATAGGTGTAACGGAGGCAGAAGGCGTTCTGGACAGTCTGCTGGGTCTTTTGCATGATCTGGCCTATGAAGTCTCCTTCTAGACCTCTGAAGAATGTCCAACACACTGACCGGCGTCCTCTATCCTCTGTCTCCCTTTCGCTGAGACAGTGGTCGAGAATGTGTTCGCCTTCTCACCTCATGCTCCGGGCTAAGGGTTCAGACCTCGGGCCCCTCATCACTCGCTTAGGGATCCTGTGTAGGGGAGGTAAGTACTCCAGTGGATGGTCCGCCATCCACCTCACTACAGTTTTGGCTTGCAAGCTAGCAGTCACCTCCTCGTCCAACTGACGAAGCTCACGGATCCGCTGCACTTTCATGTGGGCATTCAAAGGATCATCTTTGGTAAGCACTGGAAACCCTCCCGTCTTCATTGCTCGGGAGAGTCGCTTCTGTGACTCCTCGGCACAGGCCTGTCCAATCATCTGGAGCAGACGGCTTTCTTGGCCTTAGAGCCTACTCTAAGGCCGAATTGCTTTGCAACATCGCGAAGCTGTGCAACAGTAGTCATGGTGTATATCACTGTGGATGCTTGTCTCTAAAGGGGCGTTCAGACCCTATTATGTGTGGTGCTCACAAGGCGATCAGTACCTGGAACCTGTGGCGGGGGGGGGGGGGGGGTCCGTCGTGTCGATGTGATAGTGGATGCTTGTCTCTAAATGGGCATTCAGATGTGTTTTATGTGACTGTGCGAGTTGGTTTTGACGTGGTGTCATGCTTCTCGGGTAACGGGTAAAGAGTAATTGTAGACATGTTAACCATTTGCTAATAACACAGCGAGATTTTAACCTGTGATTTAAAGTTTGTTAATAACACATAACGAGATTTGAACCTGTTGTATAATACAATGCATTAACTATCTCGACCATGTATGCATTAGTATTATAGCTGAAAAGTTATGTGTTCTCACATTGCTGTGTTGCTGCGCTATCAGTCACTCTAGATCTTGATGTCACTTCGAGATAACACAGTAACAGCGATTTCACAACTCACGCTCAGAGATAAGAGTACTAAGAGTCGAGATTTGTTGAATTGCACAGGGTTCCCAGGCTGCAGACTTGATTTCAAATCTCGCTCAAAAGACCTCGCTAGAACTTACCCATACGACACCCCCCCCCCCCCCCCCCAGTGCGGGGTCAAAGCACCACAGACAACACACACACACACACCAGCCAACTGAAATAACAACAGGGTAGGGTAGGATAGGTACATAGGTAAGATAGGTACAAAAGTGGCTCACAGATAGAAAACCCTCCTCAGGATACTGGTCAGAATAGAGAGAGGCCGGCCACTGGCCGGTCTCCTGAGGAGGTTCTCCCGGATGGTCGGGTCCGCACAGGAGTTTTATATTCTCCACGGCCTTCCATGTCTGGGAGAACAGCAGCTCCCATCTCCATACACCGACCACGAAATTCACATGTCTCAATAACCCTATGTATGGCCCCAGGGCAGTGGGGCCACGGATCGCCGAACGGCTGCCAGTTGAGGGAGGTCGTATCATTTTGACTAGTAGTAGGGTTGGAATTAAAATGATACTACCTCCCTCAACTGGCAGCCGTTCGGCGATCCATGGCCACCACCACCCTCTCAATTCCTGGGGCATAGGGTCGTTGAGACATGTCGTGGTTGGTGTATATCACTGTGGATGCTTCTCTCTAAATCGGCGTTCAGACCCTATTATGTGTGGTAGTTGTAGGGTCGGGATTAAAATGATACTACCTCCCTCAACTGGCAGCCGTTCGGCGATCCGTGGTTTCCCCCACCACCCTCTTAATCCCTGGGGCATAGCTCCCATCGCCATCTAGAGACATACACAAACCAAATGGGCGTTCAGACCCTATTATGTGTGGTAGTTGTAGGGTCGGGATTAAAATGATACTACCTCCCTCAACTGGCAGCCGTTCGGCGATCCGTGGTTGACCCCACTGCCCTATTAATCCCTGGGGCATAGCTTCCATCGCCATCTAGAGGCATACACAAACCACATGTCTCAACAACCCTAAGTCCCCAGGGATTAAGAGGGCGGTGGGAGTCACGGATCGCCGAACGGTTGCCAGTTGAGGGAGGTGGTATCATTTTAATCCCGAGCCTACTACTGCATTGAATAACAATTATGATGGTCAATTAAAATATTTATTTGTATTATTCTGTTACTCCAGAGTACGTGAACATAAAAATAATATGGTATATGTACTTTAAAAAAAATGACCAACCATTAAAAATATAATTGATTACATAAAAATACATATAAATGAGAATTATTGATTTATGATAAACGTGACACCTCATCAGTGGCATAAGTTAATTGGATTAAATCATGGATTAGAATTCAATAAAAAACACCTATAAATATATTTGTAAAACCTACAAAGATGTTTGTCTTGTGACTGAAATTAAATTTTCATCTCAATCTATATTAAGATGATATAAAAATGATTTTGAAATTCATGGTGTGATATAATTTTAAGCGTCACCAACCACACAGGGTCATGTTAAATTAGAGATACCTATTTCTAATTATGTATCACCTTTTATGGAATGGAAACATTATATGTTAAGATTTTTCTTGGTTTCGTTAGTTTGAGGTAAACGATTTAAGAGTTTAGAAGCATACAATTTTCATCACTTTCGAGTATTTTGGCGTGAATATGGGTCTTCTAAATATTTCTTGTAACATAGTAAAAAGGACTTGTTTTATTTAATTCACACTAACGTTTTACACATACACTTAATTCCACCTGTAAATCATAGGTTACATCTTATGATTTTTCGCTAAGATACCCAGTCACATTATGTCCCATTCCCACATTTTCAAGTATACATTTAACTGTGGTCAGCCATTTGTATTCTGTATTGTTTTTGGTAAAGACCTTGTAAGTACACTTGTATAGTAAAGATGATAGCATAATCATGTATTAATCATGTATAAAAATGTATATCTATATGGTAGATTGCTTGAATAACTTGAGCAAAATAAACGAAACAACAAACACAATTTAAAAATATAAATTTAAGAGGAAAATTGTAGTATCATATCATAAGAACAATGTCAGAAGATCCTGCCTAAAATGGATAGTCATAAGTATCGTACACATAATTGGTGATATTTAAAATTTCTTTAGAAATTGAACGTTATATGAACAAAGAATAAAATAACCATAGTTCCATACTCGTAGTTAAATCAAAATTAGAATGTACAAATAATGACAGAGAAACATTTTGGACACACACGCGTGTACGCACGTACGCACGCACGCGCACACAAACACAAAAAGTAAAAAAGCCTGAAAATTAAATTTAATGATTAAAGGGACACATTCACGATGAAGATTACGACGACGATTACGATGACGATAGCCATGATAACGACGACGACGAAAACAACAACAACAACAACAACATTGTGTGTAAAGTTGCGATTTACTGTCTGTAATAGATTTCATAAAAATATATAATTAAATAATCTGTCTATTTGTAGGTCAAGAAGACTTTTTTGAGAATTTACCAGTGGAATGACTGGCTCGGTTACCGAGCCAGTCATTCCAGTTGTAAATTTTCAAAAATAGTCTTCTCTTGGCCTGCAAATGGACATTGACAAAGATAAAGTTTTGATTTCCTAGACGATTAACACTATAATCCCCAAGACGGTCAAAAGAGCAATTCATTGCAAAATATTTTCCTAAATTCCAGTGGTAAATTTACAAAAAAAGATTCTTGGTCAGCAAATGGTCATTCACTGAGCAAATATTTGAATTTTCTTTAAACATCTTGACAAATGAAAGGGTTGATTATATTAATAAAAAATAGCATTTTCAGCGCTTCGAGGTGCTGTTGACATACGAGGGATTAGCACATATCCATTATATTCATTCTGGACATTGGATTGGAAGACATTGCTGCCTAAGGCATCAATGTCTTCCGATCTAATTATGTTCAGAATATTCAACAGAACCTTCTGGCTTATTTCTGAGCTGGTCAGTGTTGTAGAAATACACGATGACCAGTTAGCCTGCACCAAGGAATTCACAATCTGATAAAATAGCCGTAAATGTACACATTAGGTAATCCTTAAACAATTTGTCCTCTCGCGACCGACCCTAAAAAATCCTGCCTACTCAAAATCATTTTTTTTGGAGTTTCCTGTGAAGAATTATGTTTATTTTCTAATGTAAGTTCATTGGGAGATTGAAACCTTTCGTCGAAATGAGCTCATATAACCTTTAGAAACTGTTTGCTTTATAATTTCTGTTTCAAGTTCAAATAAAAACCTTCAAGTTTTGTTCATTAAATTCAATTTTGTAATGTTATATTTCAGCCGGTAAAAAAAAAAAATTCCCCTACCTACCTTCTTGCCCTACTTCAACCACCAGGATCGGGAGAGGACTACCAAAACATCCTTTAAGGATGGCCTTATTATGTTTGATGGATCTTGCATTATATGTGCATAGCGTATGAGCATAACACTCATTCCTTCAAATCTCAGAAAATAGCCACAAACACTTTCTATCTCTATACATACACACGTAGTTATGGACCTTTACAGTTTTAGTTATGCCCCGCGCATCTCTAACTAAGCTCCACCCACACCTCACTTGTGTTGGGATCGATCGATCCCTCAACTCCATGACTATCAATTTCCAGAAAAACTGTACATGTAGCCCGTTGAAATACTATGGCAGCACCGGCGCGCAATCAAATTAGTTTCAAAATATTCGACAAAATCTTTATTAAATAGTTAGGGCGTACAATGTGTACTAACTAAATCGAGTCATTAATGCTGTAATTGATTATGGCGCCACTATATGATGGATGGATAAACTGGAAAGGTTCATTGAGCTAACGCACTTAAATATCAATATGATCAAATGAAGAAAACTTGAAAGACATTACAATCCTACCAAATCATTTGGACCAATTTGCTGGTTTTGCGGCATTGGAAGTGTAAAAATAACAAATAAACACACATTGTTGTTGTTAACTCGTCTTGTTTCAGCTTAATCTTATAATGGTTAAAGGTGCATATTAACCCCTACCACTCTGATGTCAAAATTTTAAAATTTTAAATTAAATTAAAAGATGAACAGGTGTACATTTTTCAACAAATTTGGTGGAAGATGGTGCTGTCATAGACAGCAACATCGTCCACCAAAATTGTTGAAAATGTACGCCAGTTTCTTTGTTTGAGTGACACCGTAAAAGATAGAATATTGATATCAGTGTTACGGGTTAACAACAGCAGAATGCTTTTTAAGTTGTGATATTTAATTAGTTACACGGGTCCCTAATTCAAATTCACAACAAAAAATTATATTAATCTGTATGGAAAAAAAGAATAAAGAAAACTGGAATGAAATCATTAAACGTCAAGATTCATTCCAGCAGTAAAATTTCTAAAATTGCATCCTCTTGGCCTGCATATGTACACTGTCAAAGCAAAAAGTTGGATTTTCTTGAGTATTAACTATTTAATGATCAAGCTAAACAAAACGTGTGGCAACAGAGTTATTTTTGTAAATTTCTGTGGCAAATTTACACACATTGTCTTCTCCAAATGGCCATTTACTGAGTGAGAATTGCAATTTTCTTTGAGATATCTAGAGATTTAAAGGGTTAATTGATATAGGTAGCATTTTGAGCGCTTTGAGGCGCTGTTGAGACAAGCGGGGTTTGGTATAATATAACAAAAAATATATACAAACATTTTAGACATTAAAATATATGCAAAACTTTTACACAATCCTGGGATCGGGACCAACATTTTTGGCAATACTACTTATATTGTCCATCACTACACTCTACATTACTCGTAATATTTGTACGATGTCGTGACATAAAAGTTGAATAAATTTATATATAAAGAAAGGTTTCATTAAAATTTGAAGTAAGTGCAATTGAATTCTCTCTCTTTTGACATAATAGTAGTGTCTGTAAATTCTCCTCTGATTTGTCACTCGTTTTAAACCTATTTACACCATAGAGATAATTTAATCAAATACATCAGTTAAACCCCCTTGTGTCAACAGGGCATTAAAACGCTCACAAAACTATTTATTTCAACTACCAATTTAATTGGCAATGCTTTTCCAGGAAATTTAGACCTTTGCAGTCAAAGAATATTTTTGTAAATTTATAACGAAAATGTACAAAAAATATATTTCGGTTATCCTTCAAATGGACATTCATCAAAAGTGTAATGGTCAAGAAAATTCAAATTTCTGCTTAGCCAGTGTCCAATTGCAGACCAAGAAGAAAGTTTTTGCAAATTTACCACAGGAATGACTGGCTCGATTACCGAGCCAGTCATTGCAGTGGTAAATTTGCAAAAACTTTCTTCTCTTAGCCTGTAGATGGACATTTCTCAAGATCACTGCAGAGGTCGTTTTTGACCAACTTGACCGTTAAAGGGTTAAGTTGACACAAGAGGGACTAAAGGTGCATATTCACAGCCAAATGTTTCAAAATAAATTTATCAAAATTAAATAATTTTAGAGGATTAAAATTTATGTTTAGATGCAATGAAACGAAATAAATCTTAATATATTATGATTTCATTTCATATTAATTAATATAATTGTTTTAAGTTGTGCAATGGGGCGCGCCGCGAAGAGTTATCTCCCCAGAGGGCGTGCGCGCGTTGTGAGGCATACATTTCCGCGTTTATCAATGGCGTGTATAGTAATCAGCTCAGCTGTTACTTTTGAATGATAATATATGCTCACTTATGACTTATGAATGATAATATATGCTCAGTTGACTTATGAATGATAATATATGCTCAGTTGTGACTTATGAATGATAATATATGCTCAGTTGTTACTTTTGAATGATTCAGTTATGACTTATGAATGATAATATATGTTCAGTTGTGACTTATGAATGATAATATATGTTCAGTTATGACTTATGAATGATAATATATGCTCAGTTGACTTATGAATGATAATATATGCTCAGTTGTGACTTATGAATGATAATATATGCTCAGTTGTTACTTTTGAATGATTCAGTTATGACTTATGAATGATAATATATGTTCAGTTGTGACTTATGAATGATAATATATGTTCAGTTATGACTTATGAATGATAATATATGTTCAGTTGTGACTTATGAATGATAATATATGTTCAGTTGTGACTTATGAATGATAATATATGTTCAGTTATGACTTGTGAATGATGAAATTTGTTTAATTGTGACATATGAAGGATGATATTTGTTTACTTGTGACCTATGAGTGATAATATTTGCTAACTTCTGCCTTATAAGTGATGGAATTTGCTACTTGTGACATATTAATGATGAAATTTGCTAACTTCTGCCTTATGAGTGATGAAAATTGCTTAATTGTGACATATTAGTGATGAAATTTGCTAACTTCTGCCTTATGAGTGATGAAATTTTCTTAACTGTGAGCTAGAAGTGATGAAATTTGCCCAATTGTGACTTATGGATGATAATGTTTGCTCAGTTAATACTTATGAATGATGAGATTTGCTTAATTGAGACTTATGAGTGATATTTGCTCAGTTATGGCTTATGAATGAGAATATTTGCTCAGTTATGACTTGTGAAATTGTGAATGATAATATTTGCTCAGTTATGACTTGTGAATGATGATATTTAATCAATTGAGACTTGTGAATGATGATATTTAATCAATTGAGACTTGTGAATAATGATGTTGAATCAATTGAGACTTATGAATGATGATATTTAATCAATATTATAGTGACTTAGAAGGGATGTAATTTGCTCAATTGTGACCTGTCACTTATGAATTAAGCTTGTATGATCAGATCAAATTTTGGATCTATGATTCATATCTCAGAAACTGCTTGTCTGATTTTCTCAAATTTTAACACAAGAAAGAGTGTGATCGTATAAATACTAGGCATCGCCAATGTTGCCCGGGCGTGATCCAAAGAAATCCAGAAAATGAGGAAAAATTTGGGAACTCCTATTGGTTTTAAAAACTTGGGGAAAAAGGCATTTCATTATATAAATAAAGAGTATATTCATTATTCCAGTGTTTCAGCTCTGTATGTTATAAAAGGTTAAATAGAATGTTATATGTATCATAGGATGCATATATTTAACCCCGTAATGGCTAAATTTGATCAAGAGCTGAATATCAAAACATTTGCTTATTAATGTCCATTTTTGGGCCAAGAGAAGAGTATTTTTGAAAATGTACCATTGAAATGACTGTTTCAGTTATTGAGTCAGGCATTCAAGTGGTACATTTTCAAAGCTTCTCTTCGCTTGGCCTGCAAGTGGACATTTCTCAAGACTACTCCAGAAGCCGTTTTTTGCCTTGACCAGTAAAGCATTAAAAGGCGGGCAGGCGGGCAAGCGGGCAGGCAGGCAGATAGATAGTAGACAGTATCCATCTCTACCATGCAGCAAGCAATAGGGAAGGGAGGCTATATACATGCTAGATAGATAGATGATCGCCACTATGACGTAAATGGTTGCTACTGCAATACATGACGTGTCACCATATGAATAAGATTGGTCATACACAGGGTTGGTGATGGTTGTGTGTGGGAAGGGGGCCGGGTTGTAGAAACTATTGTTCTGAGTATTTCGTAGGGCATAACAACCTTTCTTGCTTGATTAATGAATGTTACCACTACTGGATTCTCTCCAGGGTCTGTCACCCTATAGCCGCGGCTCAGTATCCCAGTTCAGTACTTTTAACATATGTAAATACTAATGCACTTCTAGCAATGCTAGATGTAATGGATTGGATTGTATACAAGGTAGGCCTTATAAAAGGTTATACATAACGTGGTCTATGCACACATGTATGGAGTGTAGCACATACTGTGATACAATTAACTCATAGGCCCCCTACATTTTTTTATATTTGCCTAGCCTACAGGCCTACATACCCTCCCTTCCCAGTACTGGTAGAGATGATTAATCTATCTAATCTTTGCCCACCCCGCCACATAATCCTGATGACGCTCCTGCTTGTAAATTTACACTATCTCATTATTTACAAGTGAATTAAATAATACACCGATGTCTGATTAGTGATTATTTGACAGCAGCGACATTGATTAGTTGACAGCGGCGAGATTTATGTGCAACAAAGTCGGTCCAAAGGTGATGCTTTAAATCACGGAAACGTAGAACGACGTTTGAAAATGTCGAGTTTTGACACTATTAAATTCATTATTAAATATATATTGCCAGTAATGATATGGTATTAAACATAGTAACTAGAATCAGCGTGTACACGAACTATAACTACTTAAATAGACAAGATACGAATAACAAAAGTACAAACTCGCGTACTGTCAAATACGACCGCATTAGAGAGGATGCCTCACAACGCACCAGCGCCGCCTGGCGGTTGTTGCAGCGGTGCGCCCCATTGAAATAGTTAAACAGGATTAGGCAATAAGAACTGGTCCTAAAGCCGTATTCTCCCGACAGAGTTAATAAGGAATAATGCCACACGTCAGTATGGCGTTATTCAGGATTAAATCTCTAATGAGAAGACGGCTTTAGGCCTCGTTCTCATTGCCTAATCCTGTTTAACTATTTCGTGTACTATGTCGGTTAATAACTAGCCGATGTATCAGTTTGCATTCACACTGCTAGAAGATAGTCCCGGACTGGACGGTGGCGCTACCTGGTGGAGTGCGAGATACGACGCTGGTCGTCGCGCTCCCTGCCAGACAGTGAGAAACAAAGCTCACAGTAATGCTACCTGGCAAATTTTGACGGAATAGGCCGCATTCACATAGAGAAGCAATAGCGATATATCGGAAGGTAAACCGCCGATTTTGTGGAATTAAATTTCGAAATAAATGACATTTATTCCTGTACAAGTGCCAGTCCAATGAGAACGCTAGCCGATATACCTGGTGTTTACCGATATAGTAGCTGTATGAGAACACGGCCTAAATCAGGTATAACTCCATACTTAGTCTGTATGCGAACACAATTTTAATAGCCATTTATACAACAAATTTTAAACACAATCAAAACTTATAAATTGTGCGATCATACAGTAAGAAATAAGCAAGAAATGCAAGTTTGAAAACGCGCAAAACGGGGATTTTGATTTCAACTTTTTAAATTTCGGCAATCGATAAGCCAACTCCTTATACTTCACTCCAGCGACGGCTAACAGAGCCCTGCGATCAATAATAAACGAGGCAGATATCGAAAGAAAGCGGTGTCGTTGAAATTACCTTTAGTACACGCTATGTTTGTAATTGGTTCTAGTACAGTTTTTCCTGGTGAATACGCTCGTATGTGAATCTTTTCTTATTAAACAGACTGATTTCTTCTAAATTGGGTATCAAAGAAATATTTGAAAATCCCGCAAATTTGTCTAATTTTCAAGGAAATTATGGTGAAGGGAGATAAATGTCGTCTTAATAAGAGCCATCTGAGCAAATAAATTAGCATGATTTACGTCCCATACAAGTTGTGGATTTGGATGAGTTGGACTAAATCTGTTCACTTATGCCTACTGAATTGTTGCAGTAGTGCAACGGAATCTCGAGGCGACAAGCGCCTTGTCTGATAAGATGCATGCCATATTTGTATGATTCTGTATTTATATGTATTTGTGTGCTTGCGATGAGCGCGATGCTGATAAAGCATATTTAATAATCGGCAAGCATGTTTTAAAATGTGGGTAATAATAGCTTCATAGAATAAGCTGTAACGATGTATTACACTTCGTGAGCACGATTGTAGATTATGTAATATAGCAATCTAGATAGACAATCGAGCATAGCGTAGAGTACCCGCTACGAGTAATGTACATAGGCGTCATACATCCATAGTAGATTAAATGATACATCAATAGTAGATTAAATGATACATCAATAGTAGATTAAATGATACATCAATAGTAGATGGTAACACGAATCAACAGCTTTGAGCAACGTTCACAGACCTCATATATCAGAGGCTGATGAGGTTTATTTAAATAATCAGCAGGTATGTTTGATACTAGATGGTTTTTTTATTTTTATTGTTTTTGACCATTTTTGTGCTTTTTGACCGATTTGGACAATTTCTTTTTACCATTTGGCGATTTTATTTGTTTGTTTTTTTACAATTTTGGTCCCTATTGCCAGATATTGCCCATTATTCGTTATTTCTAATGGGGGGTGGGGGGGGGGTGTTTAATACTATAATTGGTCTTCTTTGACTGATTTTAATAATTTTTCTATTGGTCTTGGTAGTTTTTCATTGTTTTTACAATTTTCCACTATTTTTGATCGATTTTGGACCGGGATTTCTCATGTTTGTATTATTTTTTTTACCATTTTTGCTGCTTTTGGGGGCGATTTTGCCCATTTTAGTAAATTTTCCTTTGTTTTAAAATATTTTTGGTCCTTTTGTCCGATCGTGACCATTTTTTGTCATTTTTTTATGTTTTTACCATATTTGTTCCTCTTTGAGGATCATTTTTAATCGATATTCGATTATTTTTGCTGGCGATTATATAACTGAGTTTAAAATTAAATTAAAAAAAACAAGAAACTCAATTTGATTGAGCCAAAATCAACTATACATATTTTTTGGAGCTCATTTGACTTAATTGCTGCCTAAGGCAGCAATAACATGCAGTCAAATGATTTTCAAAGTGTTCCACTTTTCCAACGCTGACAAATAGAGATACATAGATAGCTTACCATTATGCAATTACATTTTAAAATTAAATTGGCAGATTGATTGGAAATTGGTGCATACTCACGGGTTGCATAAAACCAACAAGAGGCCCGCTTACCTGGAGCATTGGCAACTCAACTAATCTTTATTGAGTTTTACATTAATCAGTGCCACTTCCAATGACTTTCAGTCCAATGGTTTAGTTTTCGAGATATTGACAAAAATCTATGGACTACTTTTGCAACGGTGCTTTTAAACAATATTTAATCAAAAATAGAAAACATCAGTGCTAACAACAGAAATTGATGACATGCAGTTAAACTTGTATTAAGCCACCGCTCAAGTGAGTATCAGAAGACAGTCTCTTATAGCAGCTGGTTTCTTAACCCTTTAATGGTCAAGATTTTTCAGTAAAATTGAAATGTTCAGTATATGTCCACTTGCAGGCCAAGATGTGACACTTTTTTTAATTTATCCAGTGGTCAATTTTCAAAGATAGTCATTCTTGCCTGCAAATGGACATTCCTCAAGACAACTGCAGAGGCAAGTTTGTGGCCGGCTTGACCATTAAAGGGCTAATAAAGGTTCAAATACATTGCTTAATTAAATTTAACAAATGAAAATATACTCTTTAAGGCAGGTGGTCGCTTAACCCTTTCAAACATAAATACTGGAAAAAGTATATTCTTTATGATATAAAACTTATTTTGCTGAATATTTTGAAATTAATTTGACCCGAAGCCATTATGCCTTAGGCAGCAATATCTTCCAGTGAAATTAATTTCAAAATATTCAACAGTTTTACTGAATGGATGGTTTGAAAATATAGGGAATTCATCAGTGAAAGGGTTAATACAGGTGGTCCTTATAGCAGGTTCAACTGAGTGTTTTCCAAACCATCCATTTCACATGTGTACATCTGGCTGAATGGCCAAGTCAGCAGGGATGGGTATTGTGATGTTGGAGTTTATTTACAAAATAATTTTACTGAGTCATAGCTGCCTTGGGCAGCAACAACTTTCAATGAATCAAACACATCTCAAAATTTTTTAACAGTATAGATCTCAGAGCACATTACACATATCTTAAATATTTAGGCAGTGGAGGAAAAGTGTTAATCTGCTCATTTTGTTTTTATATACTTTGGCAATAAAAGCTGCCAGGTGATACATCAACGGACAGTGGAAATAAACTCAAATTACACACTAATTAACCATTTTCCTCAGCTAGCTAAACGTCTAAGATATGTATTGTGTCCTCTGACATCTATAATGTTGAACATTTTGGAATTTATTTGACTGATATTTGTTGCTTTCTAAGGCAGCAATGAATTTGTCAAATTATTTTTTTAATAAACTTCAACTCACACTGCCCATACACTGCCCATACCCAACACCAAAAAACTGAGCTAATGGATAACTGTGCTGAAATCAGCATAGCCAAATACCTATACAAACACAATTTCAGCTTCAAAATCCATCAAATAAAAGAATCCAATAAGGCCACCAAACATGCTACGTTTTGATTGGTCCAGGACGGCAATGTTTGTTTACCTATCATCCTAATCACATCTCCCAAATTTCCGGTCGATCCGTTCAGCGGTTCTAGACATTTTCATGAAAACTAGAAAGCAACAAATATCAGTCAAATAAATTCCAAAATGTTCAACATTATAGATGTCAGAGGACACAATACATATCTTAGACGTTTAGCTAGCTGAGGAAAATGGTTAATTAGTGTGTAATTTGAGTTTATTTCCACTGTCCAAGATGGTCATCAAACCATTTGGCCAATCAATTTCCCTTAAACAAACTTCGTTCAGCTCTTGCCCTAGATGATATTTCATGAGTTTTGATTCAATCCCACAAGTGGTTAAGGTTTCTAAAAATTGGTCACAATCCAAGATGGCCACTGATCAAATTGGCCGAACGGCTGCATTTGAACAAACCTAGATCTTCATGCCCTATGGATGGTTCCTGTCAAATATAAGTGAAATTGGCTCACTGTATCTTGAGAAGACGTTGTTTAAAAAAAAAGTTGATGGCCAGTCTGACGACGGACTGTAGCCATGGCATAAGCTCACTTGGCCTTTCTGGCCAGGTGAGCTAATTATCCAAAGGGAATGAGTACACAATTGATTCCAAACAGACTTCAATATACTGGGTGGGGTTGTTCCTCATATTCAGTCAAGCAGAAGACTGGCTGATATAGCTTGGCCTATTGAGCATCTTGAAGTATGTTAATACCCTTTTTGGTTTTCGGAGACGCAATGTGCCACTATATAGGTCTTATGGGGCCGCACTAATGAAAAGACATTACGTAGACCAGTTTACACTCATCTGTTAAAATACTTTGCGAAAATAATGGTAACTACACCTACTTAATGCATATGTGAATAAGCAAAATGTTCATAAATAACCATTTTGAAGTGGTCCAATTAAAGCCCACTTGGTAAAAAAAACTCCCATAGGTGGACCGCTATAAAAATAGCCATTAACTGAACCACTATAAAAATAGCTATTAATTGGAACACCAGAAAATATTTCTATAATATGAATAAAATACTTACATCCACAATTAAACAGATTTCATGCATTGGTATGATATTGATATAGCTACTGGATGCAGAAAAGAGCAAATGTGTTAATTTTAGGCACATGTATAAGGAGCTGGATTTAAGTGGATAGAAATCCCTCCTCTTACAACGTAGCCACAGAACATGCGACTCTAAAGTGGATTTGACAATGTATGTAAATGTATTTAGATCTGGTGTTATTTCTCCACTTGAATCTGTAATCAAAAGCATTGCAGTATCCGTGGGTTGTGCTTCAACGTGCATGACTACGCACATGGCATTCGGTATATTGACACATCAATGTGCATGATAGTCGGCCCGTGTCATGCAGATACTGTTGCAGATGAATGCGTGTTTGCGAGTGCTCAAGTTTGAAATAAGTTCTTGATCTTTGTCAACCTTGAGGCATCACATACACGTATTGCACTAGTTGGTTAGTCAATATTAGCTATGGATAATTGTTAACAGGAGTACAGAAAGTAAAGAAGGTAAATAAGAACACGTTAGTTGCCATTTTTGAATACAAAATATGGCCGCCATCCCATCTTTCAGACAAAAGAATTTTGGTTATATTGCAGGACTTAAGAATTTTTCACCATTTAATAAATGTTTCACCTGCCTTAGTCACAGTGTCCCCGTAACTGTCTCGCTGCTGCAAGCCACCAGATACAGTAATAATTTCAATCAATTTTAACTTGTTGACTATTTTGAGAGCAATTTGACTAAGAGATGTTATTGGCTTGGTCACCAAACATTTTCAATCAAATCGTTTTGAAAATATGTAGCAGGTCCTGAAATATAACCATTGGAATATGTCATGTGCAAAAGTTCGGCAGTCAGAGGGTTAAGCCATGCATTCTCTGAATCTGTCACATCGAGAATCGATCGATCCCAACACGGGAAAGGCGTGGGTGGGGCTTAGATAGAGACAGGTGGGACATAGCTAATACTTGAGTCATACATTAATTTGCCGGATCGTAGTGTGGCAATCAATAGAGGAATCCATGTTTAGTTATGACCTGCCTATTTCTAACAGGGCTCCGCCCAATTTGTACATGCTTTTGAAACGATTTTAACCCTTAACACGCTGATGTCAGTATTTTATAATTTTTCGGGTCAATAGCAAAGGAACTGGTGTACATTTTTCAACAATTTTGGTGGACGGTGTTACTGTCTATAAAAGCAACATCTTCCAGCAAATTTGTTTAAAAATGAACTCCAGTTCATCTTTTAATTTAATTTAAAAAATTTAAAATTCTGACATCAGAGTGGTAAGGGTTAACCCTTTGAACACTGAATTCACTGTATCTCAATTTCAATGGAGCAATATAGTCAAGTATTTGAGTACTTTGAAACAAATTTGCCTGGAAATTGACGTTGCCCATTGCTGGCGTTGTTGCTTCATATGACAGCAATGACTGCCAGTCAAATTAGTTTCAAAATATTCAACAGACTGTTTATTACACTGTAAATTCTCCAATGATATACAATTCAGACAATTATTTTCGTACGTTTGCGGCTTTCATGTCAGATCTACGTCCTTTGGCTGTGACATCAGCATGGACTCAGCTAACAACTGACTTTTATTAGATCAGACATGTGAAGTACAGATAGAGAATCACATCATTCAATTAGCTGCAATGGTAGATTTCGGTTGATATCGTATATACTAGCTAGATGGCTCATGAAACTCTCAAAAGCAGCAATACAGAGTTAAGTATTTTCTCCCCGGATGTATAGTCTCCAGACTAAAATATTTTTGTTACTATGTAGTCGAATAAAGTGTCAGATTAATATAGCCAATACAATTTTATTTCTGATAAAAGTATATAAATGTGCATCGGTTCGATTTCTCTTCAAATTACTAAAAGATAATTTAGTCATTTTTGAAATCTTAAGACTATATAAGCAGCTGATTGTCTGCATGAGCCAGTAATTGTATATCCGATCATGCACAATTGCAATTTAGTGAACTCGCATCATCGGCTGCGACGACAACTAGCCCCATAGAGAGGGTATGCGATCTAGCCAATATATATACGATATATATGGCTGCCACGGTCTATTAATTTGGCAGCGGGTTGATAAACACATTTATAATACATAGTATGTCGTAATTTGACGTTCGACTGTAACCATATACCATGTTGTTAACCAATTTGACAGTGGCTACAAAGAAGTAACAATACATCGCACTGGCATGCTTGCGATCAGTATAACATTATTAGCTGGTGTAGTAAATTTGTGTATATAAGTTTAATTATATGCTGCCGTCTAACAATTATGTGCGTTAATGCATAGATTGTGTTTTAAAAAAATAGGTATTGATATGTGTGCATAATGATGAGCGTGTTTTGCTGATCGTGTTTAACGTATTAATTAGGTGGGCGGCGGCGTCCCCCCCCCCCTTCCTTCGTGGTTAACAAGTAGACTCTTAACTATTGAAATGTAATGTCATGAATGATAAGGCATTCGGTCTCCAACCAACTCCCCACAATGCACTTACTACTGTTAACATATGAACACCATGAATTAAAAATGCGTTACTCTTTAGTGGTAAACAACAATGGCCAGTGAGCAGGTTCACGCGTTATTATCGATTAAAAATAAAATACTCCCAGTGAGGACATTGTAATATCTTGCCAAATATCAATCTCATGTCATTTGCCGGCCCGCCCCCATCTCAGGCAAGCGAATATTTTTTGATACTAATTTAACATAGGAAGCTATAATTCACGTTAGTTTCAAAATATTCACCAGATACCAGCGACCATTGCATAACAATAGCTCCCAGCGCCCCCTTCACTACTCGGGTGTACAGATGTTACAATAACATGTTTAAAAAAAAAATTCTTAAAGCATAAGATTGGCATATGCAATCAAGACGTTTTCGTCTTTTTCTTTCTGCTGGAGAATAAAATCAGAGGCAGAACGTGTGCACATTCCACCCTGCCCCGCTGTCTGGGAATGTGTGATTGCTGGGGATGTGGGATGCATGGAGGGATACAGACAATCACTTCATGCGAAGAGGACAATTTATTCTGATGGCCATGATACAGTACAGCTTAAAGAACTTAACATTTTTCCAAAACAAAATAAAACGTGCTGTTGAAGATATTGAAAATAACTGGGATTCCCGAATCCATAAACAAACTACTCAAATGTATGGAATCATCAGCTACATCACCATAGGAGTTCTAAAAAACAACAACGAAAACCGAATTAGGTATACTGATGACCATGTAGTCGTCAAACTATCAGCATAGCAGAAAGCTTTACGGTTGAGAATCTATCAAAGTGACCAAAATGAAGACCCCCAAATACTTAAAAACATATTGCTATTTAACAAGCAGACTACCTAGCAAATGAAATCACGGCCATGGATGACTGTCAAAAATGTTTCAGGCAGACCGAGCCTTGCGAGTTACTGATTACACACCACCATTCACTGTGCACAACTCTGAAGGACACTATTGGGACTGAACACGGCAAGGCCAACGCAATTCGGGAATGGTTCAATAGTTCATTGACCATGATGATGAACCACTTTTCGGGTGGCCCCAGGCCATTACGAACACCAATTAAAACAGCACAAGTTGAGAAAGCCCTGAAAGCCCTGAAAAACGGTCGTGTATCCGGCCCTGATGGCATGCGCATTAATTAAACTATTCAAATATGCAAGTGACATTATCTCAAAACCGATCACACACCTAATCAATGCAGTTTTTATGTCCCACACATTCCCATCAATGTTGTAGGCCAAGGCTCTCTGAGCGCTCTACCCAAGCCCAAGAAGCCACCTGGCCCTCCAACCAATCTGTGTCTCATTTTGCTCCCCAACAGCTTACGTAAAATCCTATCCAGTGTTACTCTATGCCGCATATGATCAATTACTTCACTGGATCATGTCAAAGTGGCTTTAACCCTGGACGCAGTTGCACAGATATTTTATAGGCTCCACGCATGCGTATGTCATAAGTCATGTCCAAACACTAGGATTCCATTGACATGTCACGAGCATTCTACACTATTAAACGATATACTACGCCAGACCAGTTGCAATGAAGATGAGCTACGACTAGTGAGACTACTACTTGGCGACACCAAGCTGAGAGTCCAAGTCAAGTCAGTGCAGTCTGAAAAGTTTGACACATCACTCCGCTCGCCACAGGGAGATGGTCTACCCCTAGTGTTTTTCACCTGTTACCATGCTGCTGCATCGAAATCTGCCTGAAAAAATTCCATAAGACCACGACCCCACCCCGTGTCCATACATGCTATGCCACTAGAGATGGAATATGACAGCGTTGTGCACTTCATAGACGAGGAAAAGAAACACCGTAACCAACTTCTCCCAATAGTTTCAAGCAAACTAAAATTGGGAATGAACGAATCCATATATACAAAGCAGGAAACTAAATAAAATGTCAATCCACTTCGTGGCGGTGAACCACGGAGGAACGTAAAAGCCTAGGCTCACTCCTGAGCAGTATGGCTGACATTAATGCACGCTGTATCATGGAGAACATAGCTTCCGAGGCCTTCTGGAGGCTATAGATTCTTAGATCAAAGATGCCCTACACAAAAGGACTGCGTTTATACAATGCAACCTGTGTATCCTTAATGCTGTATAACTGTAACAGCTGGGTAGCTCCAAAGCCAGCTCTAGACAAACTTGATGCCTGCCACCGCAAACACCTCATGGCCAGACAGCATATTCCTAACTATGCATTGTACAACATGTATATTACATCGCCGCTGTCCGTAAAAGCTGCCCTGCAAAGATGGTCCTTGTTTGGCCATGTGCTAAAGATGCCAGAAGACACACTGACACATGGAGCCTTGGAATTCGCCCTCCTGGAAGCCCGCCAATATAAAGACAGGTGCGGACGTAACTGATTAAATATGTTAAGCATGCTGCGAGGTGACCTCAAGAAAGCCGCACTCGGTACACTCAGATCACGAATGGACACGATGAAGATAAACATTTTGGATGAGGACAAGTCTACTACTACAGCCGTAGAATACAGTAAGCATACATACATGCTGGATTGTGTATAGGGAATGGGTTCGTCCATGTGCTCCAGCATGAGTTAATAAAGCACCGAGCCCGTTTTCTGCTAAGATACTAGAAGTGCTTGATGATGCTGTCTCTAACATATAGGCTTTCTCTCATATGGCACATACATCTGTCAAATGTGCTTTTGGGGCGTGGGGACGTTCGCATGACTTGTGTATATGTTAAGCCACGTTTAGCTAAGCTGTGCAGCCGATTCTTGAACTATTAGAACCATCTCGTGATTCGTATCATTGGAAAGGCCTCAGAGGCAGCAGCACAAAACCGTTAGAAGTATTGAAAATATGTATAGTTCTTGCAGAGTTACCATCGTTTATAAATTCGCGGCTACAGACATGCTGCGTATATACTTTCATTCCATATAATGTCAGTAGTGGACGTACTGCTTACGTCTTCTTCTTCTTTTCGTTCGCTGATCATACCGCCAGTCCTGTAAGTGACTATCGACATGATCATAAGCGTTAAGTGCGTGGACCCATGGTTTATTAGAGTGCGCCGTGCGGCCTGGAACCTCCGTCTTCAGCACTCGAGGTTTCTGTCAGGGTTACCTCACCCTTACCTCCTTTAGTCGCCTCTTACGACATGCAGAGGATACGGAAGGTGTATTCTAAGCCCCACCTACAGGGCAACTGCTTACGTTATACCACACACACACCCCACCCCCGTTACAGTGAAGGTTACGCATACTGCTGAAGTAGCAGTGGCTAAAGGCTAGAGCAGTGACAAGTCTTTGAAGGTTGGTTAGACATTGAATTAATTTTCAAACCCTCCCACAGAGGCAACTGCACATAAACCAAACTGAGGAAATAAACTGTCCTCAAATTTAGAGCCATTCCGCTTGACTCTTCATCTCGACTCGAATCAGCATCTTCTACTGATCTTCTGAACGAGTATTCGGCTGTAAACATCTTAAGCCATGCTATAAATTAACTTCACAGTTTAATTCATCACTTGGGCTTCTTGAACGTTAGGTTCACTAAAGCGACCAGTGACTTAGAATCAGTGACTGGTTTCGAAGAAATTAAAAGTTGGCCGTTCTGGTGCGTGTTCTGTGACATTCCTTTGCGGCCTCAAACGCATTTATGTCATTTCGGAACTGTTTGTGCTGCTGAACTTCAGAGTCTCTTTCTCCGCATCGGAGAATCTGTCTGTGGGATTGTGACTGTTAATTATTTACAGGTAAATTGTGTTAATAATAGGCTATTTTACGCAGCTTTAAAAACTTGCAGCTACATCTTTACTTAATAATAGGTACATTGTACTGCTTCATTTCTTAGGGTTTTTCTCGTACTCATATCTGTTTCTAGCTACCAAATACAATTGCACGCACTTGGAGACAACACACACAGTTAATCACTTTCAGCTGCCGATGTTAAGACAATACAAGGTGTGTCTGAAACTGATCTGCTCAGTTTATATGCCCAGTTGTTGTATGTAGCCTAGGGAAGATGCTTGAAAGTTGCTGCTGCTTCCACGCTAATACAAACGGCAGAAAACTACTGATCTTAGCACAGCAGCCAGCTTCAACCGCCTAGCCCTAAGTGTCCGGACTGTCTCCTAGCATACACTGCTAGCCTCTTATTGGAGTGGACGTTCATCTAGCTGTAGGCCTACGCTGCGTAAAGTACTGCTAGACAAACGACCCCACCTATTCTTCCCTCACCACACTATTCTGCTATAGAACTCACTGTAGCCTCTGTCAAGTATAAGCTGCCAACGTACGTAATTATATTATTACTATTCAGCAGCTAACCCACAATAAGCTTACCAGTAGGAGGCCCGCCTCCAGAGATGCTGTGTTATCCGCACTACTGCTACTATAAGGCTGCCCACACGTTTTTACGAGGGACGTCCCCCGCTAACGGATACCAACACTAATATAAATGGCGTGGATAGTGCTAGGCTCCTACTGGCATAAACACAGGCACCAGGCTAAACCTTAACCATACGTCACAATTCACATGCTTTAACCCAACTGTAAAACAGAAGGACAGCAGATTTCCAGTTCCAATGTGGCAATGTTTCACCATTGAAAACCAAACCAGCCTCTCTGTCATAGTTACTGTGACCGCAAATGCCGCAGGAACCACACCTCCTCTCCAAATTATCTGACTGTCCAAGACTTCCTTAGACTCGCACATAGAACCTCATCCATTACACACTGGCAGGAGAAAGCCATCATTTGATGTGGCGTAAATTATCTTCATCCTCTTCACGTCTCCATCAAGAAGAGATGCTATTATATCATTGGATGATATGGTGCAGTTCAACAGTCGTGGCGTGACTGAATGCATACACGAACCAGCATGTACTTGTTGGTACTGCCGGCTGCCCCGACAACCAAGGGGACTGGCGAAATGTAACTCACTCCGTTGGATGTCCCGCTGACAAGGTTGGCGACATCGCCCACTGTACCTGCCCAGAAGAGGGATCGACTACAATTGTATGATATTGTCTATCTTTTGTTTTGGAAACAGGTTAACTTATTTATGAGCTGTACTGTACCTAAATTCTATAAAGGCCAAAAAAGTTTTCCTCCGCTACCCAATATACAGAGGCGATGTCTGATACCCCCACAAACACTTGATCATCTTTCCTTAGTTCCAGGATCGCACCTAAATAACTGCTTTGTAACAAATAAGACTGATTCTTCTTGAGTGGAAGCTTGGTTTGTGCGTCAGACACTATCTCCTGTTCCCCGGTATTCGGTAGATGGGGGTTGCAACGTAAAATATAATGACGATACAACGATGCCGGCAACTTTGTTGGGTCAGGTTTTCTCAGACGAAAGGTCACGTGACTGTAGATGTAGTAGTGACCACTTTTTGGTACTTTTAGTTTTCCGTCTCCTAACGAGTAAGTAACCCCGCCACCAACAAAGGCTGTACCATATCCTCCAATGATACTCCAGGGCATACAATCACCCTGTTCTGAAAAAAACCCATCACAACAATATATCAATAGAATTCATTTCTAACAGGCTTTAAAGTACATAAGTCGATCCCAACATAAGTGAAACGTGAACTGAGCTGAGCTATAAATGGGTGGGACACCCATTTATAGCTCAGCTCAGTTCACGTTTCACTTATGTTGGGATCGACTTATGTACTTTAAAGCCTGACCTATAGCATCAACAGCACCCTGTCAAATTAGTTTCAAAACATTCAACAAAATGTTTATTAAATAGTAAATCCATTAAAGCCATACAATTCATACACTTGGCGGGCTATTCAATGTTCATGACGGACCTAGATAAATCATTCATTACGCATCATAATTGTGTCAGTGACCTCAGCCTACATCAGGCGTAATAGATTATGACGTCATATACTTGAGTGACAGATCATTCCATCCATTAAATTAAATTAAACAGTAGTGCCTCTCGGATTACAGTTCTTAAATCTCTGGCCCACAATCGTAGCATCCGCATCTCAGTTTTTGTAAGCCCTCAGACGGCTATCCGGGGGCAACTAATTGAATAGAAGACTCCCTCACTTCCAACATCTTAGAGGAGCCTTCCTGCAGATGGGCATCGCGGCCCAAATGTAACCTCTCCAGTATGTAGAACAAGTGGTGAATCTTGGTGGACAACTCATCAGATCTGCCAAACCATGCTGAAAAGTGGTAATCAAATTTCCGCACAGCATGTCGTGTGATAATTAACCTTTAGGCCACAGTCGAGTGGGACACTGCCTGCTGTGCCGCAAGCGCTATGCGGTGCGCCATGTATTGTGTACACAGAAGTTGCACATGCATTTTATAACTATAACTTTCAACTGTAGCCCTTCATGTTACGGGCAGCTTTCAAACTTCCGATACAGTACGGAACTATGATCATTCTTCACCGTCCTTGAGAGTGAGCCGCATCAACAGTTCGCCTGCGGAGATTTCCCAGCAACTCTAGAATCGTGCCATCTCGCGTTCCTCATCTGTAATGCAGCATCTATAGTGATATATGAACTTTTTCCATACCGGTGACTAATAGGTACCCATTTATCTTTGTATTATTGTATTTATTTGCTTCATTACAGGTACTGATGACTAATAGATACCGACCGGTTGTCTGAGACCGCATTTTATAATTTATATCTTTAATGTATATATTATCCTTATTTTTGTGCTTATGACTAACGAGTTCCGCAAGGTCGTATGACCTGATTTATTGTCAATAATGTGATAGTTGGTTATATATATGGAAGCAGCCATCCTAGTTATTTGTTTTGTTTATTTTACATAAAATACTAGGACCACAGTAGGCTAGGTTATACTATACATCAACAATAAATCCAGATCACTTTTCCACCAGCATCAATTTTACACTGAGGTCACTGCTCATGTTCTCATTGTGCGAACCTGACATGTGATCGACTAAACCTGGCTATTCTAGCTCGATAGGATAGGTTTAAAAGTAGTTAGGGACAACCGCTCCTTAGGAGTTATTTGTGTAAGCTTCTTTTCCGGATGTAGCAGATATGTAACACCGCACACCAGCTAGATTGTGTAGAATTGGCCAGTTTACCATAGGGCCTCTTATTATATTGAGTGAGTGTCTCTTTTTACGCTCTTCAAGCCACAAGGCTTATTAATTGTTTGGAACTCCCATCGCCATGTTGGCATGATCCAACATCGGAAACTATTGGGGTTTCCGAGCGGTGAAAACCAGTGTCGATTTCGCATATCCCCCCCCCCCCTTGTATCTTTGGATACTAGTTAGTGTAGATAACCCAACCAAAGTAGGAAGCACTGCGAAAACATTATATTTATTTTAACCGGCCAGCAGTGCATCTCTGGGCATTTTGGAATGTAACCCTTACGACACGCAAATGTTAGTCCCCGGGATCGGATCTCACATGGTCCACCCCAGACACACCAGGTGACGGATAGGATGCAAATTTCATCTAACTCTGTACAGTGACTGGTGTGGTCTTGGAACCCACCACACCCTCACGGGAAGGTCACTATAGTTGGATATCTGTCTCTTATTCCCCACCATATACCTTTATGCGCTTTTCAATTGCTTATGTAATAATGACTTGTCCTAGTGATGTTGGATGTGGTTGTGGTGTGATATGTAACAGGACCGTTATATGATTCTAGAGCTGTCACTCCATAACATGTCCGCACACTTCCTTTCTGAGTGAGATGCTCCATAAGGTGACCATACGGAAACCGAGCGTCTTCGCCAGTCAGGCTCATGCAGTAAAGATAGGTAGAAATCCCTATGCGGCCAAAAGCTCGGACATGAACCTAACAACTAAATGATGGTTCAGGATCTAGCAGAAGGACCACATAAATAAAAGCGGCAACTACCAATACACTATCTTGGACTTACATAAGATGGCGTGTTGAATTCTATGGAAATCATCCACCCCATCTTCACGTAATACAGCGTGCATCACATTAATTATAATTTCACTAGGTTGACTCACACTACACACTTAGCATATGTTTGAACAAGAGAGTGGCCCTTTTTGCCAACTCTCTTCCTCCGCTTGCGCATTGAAGGTATTTTCCTGTGATGGAGACCCACGCGAGGCACTTTCCTCTCGCAGTAATAATATTTTGTTAGGGGTGTAATGGTTTATATTAAACTACATAAGTAGCTTCGTTAGGATTCTCCCTTGCAGGGATACCTCGAGGATATATAAGGATCGGTGAGGTACCTCTGACGTATCCATGTTAACAAGACAGCAACTTAGTTCTATGTACTCTATATCTCGTACTAACAAACGAGTACCATTGTTTGAATAGTGTTATTTTAAATTATTATGTCTAGGCTCCTAAATTGAGTTATGGACCGTCATAACGGTGACACAAATAGTTAGGACGAGACGGCGAGGTTTAATCTCGGCGGCATGGTTGCACGGCCCCACTGGAACGTTATCATTCCACCGCCTCTAAAGGTCGGTCTTTGAACCTTTCAGAGTCGCGAAATGGGACCCGTAACCCCCCCCCCCAGAGAACCGCAGCTAACCAGCCCTCCCATGCATCCTGTACATGCAGTGCAACGGAGTGGAGCAGCTGAATGGACCAGCGTGTACCACGCAAGCTGCACAAGCACGGCCACAAATAGCGGAGCGATGTGAGTGGGCGTATGTTAGTACGACGAGTCATTTATGACGTAATTGATTATGACGTCTTCCTACACGTCATGTCGTGGATTATGACATCATATGAGTAATGGATAACTGGAATCCTGCATTAAATAGGCCGTAACCCAGTAGGTGTATTATTCATTAATATGGAAGTAACAAGACAATTCACCTTTCCAGAGCATCCATTGTCTGACCTCGTATGACGGCATATTCAGCTCAGCGCGTGTATGATGACGTCACGATCATTACGTCACAAAGGGTTCCATATAAACAGTCATCAAATCTCAAATAGTCCGACACGTTGTATGAATTGCATCATCCATCGTCTGACCTCGTATGACGTCACAATCAGCTCAGCGCGTGTATGATGACGTCACAATCACTATGACAGTCATCAAATCTCAAATAGCCAGACACGTTGTATGAATTGTATGTCTTTGTAATTCTTTGCTATTTAATAAACATGCTTTTGACTATTTTGAAACAAAATGGACTGGGCGCTGTTGGGCAGCAACAGTACCCAGTCAAATTAGTTTCAAAACATTCAACAGCTTACCTGTGTAGTTGTTTGGAAATTGTTAGTCAGGGTGTTCAGGGATCGATCGATCACAACACGAGCGAGTTGTGGGTGGCGCTTAGCTAGAGATAGCTAAAACTGGAAAGGACCATTCTAAAACATGTCTGATGATGTCTGATTACTCCGACTCAATCACCACGGGTTACTGGGCTGGTACTAGGCCAATACGGGCCATATTGGCAAGGTATTGGGCCAATATCAGCCCTGTAACCTGCGTTATCAGAAAACTAATCATATATTGACCAGCCTTAGTGTCAAAGAGTCTGTAGTCACGTATCCTTTTGGAGTACCACACGCCCAACCTGATTGCCCTGACTCTTAACCGGCCGTATGACAGACATATGGAGAGACACGGTGCTTATGATACCTGGTCCGTCATATTCATCCAAAATTTCTGTCACATTGCCGGTTTAGGGCCAGAGCAGATGTGGAGTAGTCAACCTGTTCAAGGACGCACGCACGCACGCACACACAAATATATATATATATATATATATATATATATATATATATATATATATATATATATATATATATATATATATATATATATATATACACAAGATCAATAGCTTCCAGTCATATTAGATTCAAAATAGTCGACAGGCTGTCTATAGGCTACATACTGGATAGTTCAGAAATAATTTGTTCACTCCAATGTTACGTTAATGTGTTTAAATAGTGCCTCTAATGCATACTGTTGAATATTTTGAAGCTTCTTACACGATTTTCCTTTAATGCACATAAACTTATGACGTCAGCGGAATGAGTGCTTAAGGTGATGGTGGATCTTAAATGTCACTAATAGATTAAACCGATCATGGTCTCGTCAATTCCAACTGTGTTACAGTCCTCGCCCCGCCCACATTAGAGAAGGGTCCCCGCCCTGGTAACAAACAAATTCGTAATTGCAACTGAACACTACATATAATCATATGTACATATTGTTATCTGTTGTATGTATACGAAACAAGGCTTTGCAGTCACCGCCAATTGTCAGCCAGGTGTTCAGCAACAGCTTCCGGTTCCCTTGCCTGCACACGGGACCATCCATGGCTACAGCCAAAGGTGCCGCTTCCGGTTCCATTGCCTGCATACCTGCAGTATCAGTGGTCACATTCACGTCATGCGGCTCATTCTCGCCTACTAACACTAACTGTTCTATGAACTTCTCCAGAATTGTCTTCCTATGCCTGCGTATATAATGGCATACAGGTATGCGTAGGCCCATCATCAAATGCTTGTTCCATATGATCGCATGCAGGTTCAGCACTCCTGAAATATGCACACTTCCTTAACCTATTGTAGTGAATGACGATCGTCTTGCGGTCTTCATCTCTTTTCAGATGGTAAATGACATCAGTAATTTTCTTCAACACAGTCCAAGGTCCAGACCAACACTAATGCACTTTTTTCGTAAAACCTTTCTTCTAAGCTGGAGAATGCACTCTCACTCCGTCACCTACTTCAATGATCCAATAACTTTCTTATCATAAAATTCCTTTTGTTTCTTCTGCGCCACTTTCGTATTGCTCCTCACTAACTCATAGGCTTTTCCAACATCCCTTTCAGACGATTTGCATATTGAGTGGATGATCTGAACCTTTCTCCCACACCACCAAACATGGCGGCTACTGGCAGTTGTACCTCTCTAGGACACAGATAAGGAAATGGGGTCTGAATCCAGTAGTTGAGTAGACTATAAGCTAGTAGAACATTTGGCAGAGGTTCATCCCAATCCGTAACATCCCAATTAAAGTTCGATTTAGACACTCTACTAAACCATCAGACATTGGGTGCTATGATGTATTGCGAGTCTTTTCAATCTTCACCATATTACTGATCTCCCGAATCACAATTGATTCAAAGTCTCTACACTGATCTGAATGAAATCGTAATGGCACACCAAACAGAAAATCCCATCTACAAGGGTTTTTTTTTAACTACAGTGACTTCTCGACGATCCTTTAATGTGAACATCTCTGGCCATTTAGTGATATAAAACGGTTCCCATTGTTTGACACTGGCAAAGGCCCAATTATATCCATTGCTAGACGTTCAAAAGGATAACTGGATTGTTCTTGAACCAAAGGTACCCTTGCAGGTTGCGGTGGCGACATTGCAGCCAACCACTCATCACAACTCTTACACCATTTCTCAATATCATATTTTATCCTAGGCCAGTAGTATCTCAAGCGTGCTTTTGACAATGTTTTAACGATCCCAACATGAACGCCTACTGTCTCACCGTGAATCTGTTCCAGAACCTTTGAAACCATGTTTTTCGGTATAACAATAGGCAGTTGTTGATTACATAAACAGTCCACATACGAGTGGTAAACAATATTATCTTTAATGATAAGGATGTGTCTTTTGTTTCCACAGCTCTATTCCTCCAGAGGATCTGCTAAGTTCAACATTGGCAAGGCAATCCATATACCATCCTTCAATGCTTGCTTTATAAGACGCAGCAATGTGTCATTGTCCTACTGCCTCATCATGCCATAGGGTTCCCTATCTCCTTCCTCAGTCTTGCACAGAAGTGTTTCTAACATCCACTTCTGCGACATCTATCTCAGGAATTCTTGATAAACAATCAGCATTCGTATTCTCATCACCTTTCTTATACACTATTTCAAAACTATAGCGACTCATCTCTATAGAACAACGTGTACGACGGCATGTCGAGTCATTTTCCTGATTGATAGATTGTATATCCAGTAAAGCTTTGTGGTCTGTTAACACAGTAAAGTTCGTTCCACAGAGATATAGCCGAAAGTGCCTCACAGCCCAGACAACAACATCAAACTCTTTATCATATGCACCCAATTTCTCTCTGATTTCTTCAGTGCTGCACTAATATATCAAATAACTATTTCCTTCTCATTCTGATTTTGTTATAAAATAGCACATCTTTGTAATAAAGTAGCAAACGAGTATCATTGTTTAGCTCTCCTTCTTCTTGGGAAACCGTGTCATGACCAATCACCTATGGAATGACGAATCGACACACCGGCAATATGAACAGCCGGGACGAGACAGTGATGTTTTATTTCCGCGGCAATGGCCGCACGACCCCACTGGAACGTGATCATTCCACCGACCCTGGAGCTCGTTTTTTTGGGACACCAGAGATGCGTGCCATCCACTCCCAATCCCCGAGACCAGCAGCACCATTCGGATAACAATGGAGCAACGCGTGCCCCTGGCAGCTACAGAACTGTCAATGACCTTACAGCGTGTGTGTGTGTAACAGATGTATTCTCGTTGATGAAATATACATTTATATTATCTAATTTTTTGTTCACCGTCGTTGATATCTCTGAAGCTCAGTGTCGGTAAATACAGAACGCTTTAATTTCACCTATTCCTGATGGAATTTAATATAGCCCGCAAAATAAAACGGCGGAATGGTGATGAAAACAAAAATTAAATTATTAATTTCTGTTGACACTTCAGCTTTAAATTGTTTTAGATTTTTATGTAACACACTAGATGAACGATCTGCCAATTCGACTTCTGATCCCTTATTATGATATATTTTTCATTAATCATTAATACCTAGTTTACCTACACATATTTTAATGCTTATTTGGTCGGTAGGCCCTGTTTCATTCCTGATGTCAGATAATGTTGCACATTTCATAGACTCAACAGTTGCTCTACGACGAAAAACATACTCAATCTTTATATTAGCCTGTACATATTTATTAAAATTATTTGCACGAGAATCCGTACATAATGTGTCGAAACATTAGGCATATATTATGCAACAAAATAGAGATATGGGCCGAACTGTAAACAACGCAGTAACCACGCTAACCCAGTTGGAAATTGGATCACAGCTACCGACAGTTTCGCCGCCCGCAAACGAGACTCACGGAAATTGCAACAGTTCCGTAGTAATGATAGCAACCCCAATTTAGCCCACTGCCAGCATTGAAACTCACCAGATATAACTCACCAACCGCCAATTTCATACCAGCGAAGGCTCCACTTCCGAAACATCTGATCTAATCGACTGATTGTACTTTCTCAATCTTCTTGCACGATTTTCCTTGAATGCACATAAACTGATGACATCAGCGGAGTGAGTGCTCAAAGCTTGAGTGAGCGCTTAAAGCTGATGTCGGATCTTAAATATCGCCAATAGATTAAACCGATTATGGTCTTGGCAATTCCAACTGTTTTACAGTACTAACAAGTTTCTGAATTTGCTTTGTAAAGATACTAAGTTGTTCCAGAGTTGTACTGTACGGTTATTTTAACCACATAGTTATGAAGATACTGGGCTTGAAATGAATCATATTATTCTCAATAGCATTGCCATATTTACTATAATAATCAAAAGTTAACTCACTCACTCACTCACTCACTCACTCACTCACTCACTCACTCACTCACTCTCACTCACTCACTCACTCACTCACTCACTCACTCACTCCCTTTCCTTACTTGCACGTTTCGATACATTCAGGAACAAATGAGCTACTGGTTTCTGCATATCGTAATGTGTTCTACTCTCCACAGAGTGATACTTCTCTGTAAAACATAATCATTATTTTATTATAGTGATTATTTCATTGATCTTTGATTGATTCTCATCATCCAAACCTTGTTATTCGTATCAGCAACAGCCCCAATAAGATCTTACCTAGTAGTAGTAGTTGTAGTAGTAGTAGTAGTAGTAGTAGTAGTAGTAGTAGTAGTAGTAGTAGTAGCCACAGTACTTAGTAGTAGTAGTAGTAGTAGTAGTAGTAGTAGTAGTAGTAGTTGTTGTAGTAGTAGTAGCAGCAGCAGCAGTACTACTACTACTAGTAGTAGTAGTAGTAGTAGTAGTAGTAGTAGTAGTAGTAGTAGTAGTAGTAGTAGCAGTAGCAGCAGCAGCAGCAGCAGCAGTAGTAGTAGTAGTAGTAGTAGTAGTAGTAGTAGTAGTAGTAGCCATTGCCGTATTAACACATGGGCTAACTGGGTTGAAGGCCAGAGGCCCCGACGTTCAAGAGGGCCCCAAGCAGCCAGTGAAAAACAAGGCATATCAGTAAACTGAATGTATGCTCCCCGAAGGTAGACTCCGCAGGGACACTCTTAAAACTATGCCCCAGACAAAGATTCTCTGTAATTTTCAGTGAACAATGAAACGTAGGTCAAAACATGTTTCAGTGAACTGTGATAGGTAACTAACGCTGACCTACTTTGCATAGGCAAACACGCCTTCAGTATATAATGCATCAATATAGCTAGTTTAATTTCTGTAATGCTAAGTTATCCATGAAAGGTAGGTCAGGCCGACCTACATATCATAGAGGCCACACCTCCTCCCAAAGACGCATTCACATATCACGTTTAGTTCACGTATACCAAAAGCTCTTGAAGCTACAGCCCGGAAAATAAATTCTGCAATTTTCAATGAACGCCGACCTACTTTTGATACACGGCACATCTTCAGGTGAGATAACTAGGATATACATAGAGACCAACAGCTTCCGAAACGAATTACAATGCGATGACGCAACGCAACAGATATGAAAATAAATTCGTATGTGATTGGCAAATGGTAAAATTCATCAAACAAGGAAATGACATGATGGATAATTTTCTGAAAATCCAAGATGCCCACCAAAACGATTGATCAATCAAAATTCTGGCCTGATATGTTGAAGCCTACGGTCATAGGATCATTCCACCAATGTGTCCTTGAAATTGAGCTATTGTGTAAGGAGCAGGGTTTTAAAGATGGTTGCAGAAAAAACTGACCAATCCAAATTCTCATTAGAACGTGCGAAGCCGATTACCATAGGATCATTCTAGACAAGTTTCCTTGAAATCGGGCCATGTATTAAGGCAGAGTAGTGGTTTACAGGATTTCTGGAAAATCCCAGATGCCCGCAGGAAACATTGACCAATCAAAATTCTGTATACACATTCTGATGCCTACACGCCTAGAGCCCTTCCAGCTGTGCTTGGTTGAAATCGATCAACCCATTTGGGTGCAACGTAAATAGATGCAACGCAAGAAATGAAAATGAATTCGTTTTACCAGGCATATATGTGATTGGCAAATGGCAAACTTCATCAAACAAGAAAGCCAAGGGTCAGCCTGTGACACTGACCTGGACCATTAGCATTTGAACCGACATGATGGATAATTTTCGTAAAATCAAAACTGGCCACAAAAAATAGACCAATCCAGATTCCCCATTGATATACTGAAGCCTGCGGCCATACGGTCACGGTACCATCTAAATTTCGTTGAAATTGGACCATTGCCTAACCCCTCTTGTTTCAAATTAACCCTTTAATGGTCAAGTTGGCAAAAACGACCTCTGCAGTGATCTTGAGAAATGCCCATTTGCAGGCTAAGAGAACATTTTTGAAAATTTACCACTGGAATGACCGACTCGGTGTCATTCTCGTCGTAAAAATTTAAAAAATACACTTTTTATGAATATCCAATTGAAGGATAACAGAAATCAATTTGTTTGTAAATTTTCGTTATAAATTTACAAAAATACTCTTTTTGGCTGCAAAAATCAGATTTTCCTGGAAAAGTATTGGAAATTAAATGGTTACTTGAAATAAATATTATTTTGAGCGCCTTAATGCGCTGTTGACACAAGAGGGGTTAAGGAGGATAAATGTTTTAAAGGAGTTCAGAAATCTTTTGTAAAATCCAAGATGGCCGCCAGAAAAATTGACCAATCAAAAATTCTAATTAGAATTCTTGAAGCAGATCACCATAGCACCATTTCACTCAAGTTTCACTGAAATGATTAAGGAAGAGTGGCATCTTAAAGAATTTCTGGAAAATCCAAGATGGCCACTGGAAAAAAAATGACCAATCAAAATACTGGCACGTTCTGAAGCCTCGCCGCCTAGGATCATTCCAGCTGAGCTTGGTTGAAATTGGCCAAGCAGTTAATGAGGAGTAATCTTTTAACCGATTTCCCACAATTTCCAGAAAATCCAAGGTGGCCGCCGGAGAAATTGATCAATCAAAATTCAGTATATAAGTTCTGAAACCTACCACTATAAGGTACTTCCAACCAAGTCTGATTGAAATTGCCAAGTGGTTAATGGGGAGTAGCAATTTAAATGAATTTTCAACATTTTTCTGAAAATTCAGGATGGCTTCCGAAAGAATTGACCAATAAAAACTATGTATATGAGTTCCGAAGCCTACCACTCTAGGATCATAAAAGCCGAGTTTGCGTGAAATGAGCCAAGCAGTTAATGAGGAGAAGCGATTTGACAATTTCCAGTAAGTTTACATGAAATCTAATATTTTCGCACAGAAAATGGACCAATCAAAACTGTACATACAACTTCTGAACCCTACACCCATAGGTCCTTCCAACCAAATTAGTTTGAAATCCGCCAAGTGATTAATGAGGAGTACCATTTTTAAACAAAGGTTGATGGCCGGACGCCGGATGGGCGAATGAATGGACAGATGGACAGACATACGGGTGAGGAATGTTTGCAATGGCATAAGCTCACTTGGCCATTCTGGCTAGGTGAACTAATAATACAACTAGCATGTGAATGACAAATGGGGATAGGCGAGAACGAGTGTCAATTAATATCATCATCTTCATCATCACAATCCTCACCATGACCGTCCTCGTCGTCGTCGTCATCATCATCATCATCATCATCATCATCATCATCATCATCAACATCATCATCATCATCGCCAGTCATTCATGTGGTAAATTTTCAAAAATAGTATTATCTTCGCATGTGAATTGACATTGGCAAGACCACTACAAAGGCTTGTTTTGGCCGGCTTCTCTATGAAATGGTTAATACTAAAATGACTATGCAATACTTACTGTATGATGACACCATCTTCTCAGCTTGTGGCTTTACCTTTAGAGATTAATGAACAATTATAAAATACAGTAAAATTGAATACACTATGTCAGGCAGTTTCAGATCACTACTTAAAGAAATATTTCCAATGAATCCATTTATAGAATATTTTTAATCAAACATATTAGATTTTGATGACACACATTTGAACTTTATGCAAATATAAAAAAGGTTTAGTTTGAGCTTTTCCCTTCAAAGAATTTCGTAATAGCGCGAGTCGACCGAATACGGCAATTTTGATCACTTTGGGTAGTTCTGAATCACGTCATTTAAACTGTCAGTTTGGCGACTATAGAATAATATATTTGAAACCAGTCTTATCCCATTGTCATGTTTCGCCAAGGAATAAAACAAGAATATGAAAAATATTACTGACATACAAATATGTACTTTTCGCCATACACGGCTGTGACAGATGAGCTTGTTTTCGTGTCGGACGTAATGGATGGTTATAGCGACATAGAATTTAGTATTAATTAAATGCTGGAAATCTGACGCAATTGAGATACAGATTTTTATATTTCTTTTTATTATTTAAATACATAACAGAATATTAAATCAAAGCTTGGTTCCAAAGAATTGGATTAATGGTTAAGATGTTACAGGAACTGTATCAGCAATTCGGAATAAAAATCTATAATTTTATTCTATAAGAAACCCAACACCTGTTGGGGATGATTAATCATAGTAGGCCTATCGTTATTCATACTGGTTGACTATATCAATCAGGCCACAGCTGTAGGCGGGAAATCTAGACATTGTATAATACAGCTCAGTTCAGTTTTATCAGTTGGAGTACCTATTATATTATGTAAATCTGTACCTTCTCGCGCCATATTCCAACTTGTTTTTTTGTAGGTGATTAAAACCCACATTTTGATGACGTAACTAGGATTAGTTTAATTATGGCCGAGAAGTCCATGCTGGTCAAAGCAAGAGGAGTGCATCACGGCGAGGAAGATCATGCTCCTATCCTCGCCGCTCTCGTTTCGTATAGCGACAAACTTGAGGTCATTGTTGACTTGGACAAACACATAATGGATTTATTAGAAGCGGACGACGATCTGAAACAATGGACCGTTCCACTTTTAGCTATGCCCCGCCCATCTCAATTTAAGCTCCACCCACAACACGTCCGCGTTTGGATCGATCGATCTCTGAACTCCCTGATTATCAATTTCCAGAAAAGTATACATATAAACTGTTGAATATTTTGAACCTAATTTGACTGGGTGCTGTTTCTCTCTATGGCAGCAACAGCGCCCCGTCAAATCAGTTTCAAAATGTATATTAAATAGTAAAGACACAATTCGTACGTGTCAGACTCGGACTATTAAGCGTTAAAGACGGACTATATCGAATCTCTCATAACGTCATGATTATGTACGTCACTTATTTATTTATGACGCCATATGACGTCAGATAATCGATGGATAAACTTGGAAATGTTGACATTCCTAACTAGTGATGATGGTGTATCATTTAACGCTTCCATTCACAGACATTAATTTGCCAAAAATTAGCATGGAAAAATGCTGATGGTGATATTCTTGAATGGTTCGAATTTCATGACACTTTCAAATCAGCTATTGAATGATTGATATGGACGATGGATTAACAAACGTACAGAAGTCTCAATATCGCTGTGCTCAGGTCATAAGAGAAGCAGCTAGAGCCATAAATGGTGTGTCTTTAAAGACCTACCTTAGCTACAAAAGGCACCAGATGGTGCTGGTGTCACATCTATCAAAATATCAACACCTTTCACATCTAGGTAGCATATAAATAAGATATAAAAAGACTTACAGATTTCTTAGATTTTGCACAGTACATTCTTGGTATAGCACTGGTATTGTCATCTCGGAGAAATTGTTGAAAAATATTCATTTAAATGAGAATTAGCTAAAATAAATATAAGTGCTGAATAAAATTTGAATTTATTGGGCGGGGCTAAATCTGTGACATCATACTGCGGAACAATGCGCTCTGAATGATTGATGAGTGTAAACAGCTGATATCAGCTATGTGTATTATCCTACGTCATATGTGGAGAGAGAGAGAGAGAGAGAGAGAGAGAGAGAGAGAGAGAGAGAGAGAGAGAGAGAGAGAGAGAGAGAGAGAGAGAGAGAGAGAGCATACAGTAATAAATAAACGAACGCATTACTTTGATAAGTGGGGTCTTATTGCCGCCTATAACTGGAAATCAGGGTGGTATAAACTGTTGCTGTCAATAGGCAACAACAGCCTCCAGCAACATAGTTTGCCAACTGTACACCATTCTTTCTAATAATGGCTTTGTAACAATTACTCTTTTGACAGTGTGATAAGGGTTGAATAGTGTTGCAGAAAACTGTTGCTGCAGTTGACAGTAACAGATATCTTCATTACCATTTTCAAAATGACCACATTAAGAATGCTATATGCATCGCTATCTAATAAAACTAAATGTATTGCTAGATAAATGGACCTTTCCATGTTTAACTATGCCCCGCCCATCTCTAGCTAAGCTCCACCCACACTTCGCCGTGTTGGATTGATCGATCCCCGAGTGCCCTAACTATCAATTTCCTGAAAAATATACAGGAAAAGTGTGGAATATTTTGTAACTAATTTGACTGGGTGCTGTTGCTGCCTATGGCATCAACAGCGCCCAGTCAAATTTGTTTCAAAATATTCAACAGAATATTTATTAAATATTAAAGACATACAATTCGTACAACAACGCATAGCCCGTCTTCAAATATGTGTTCGTGACGTACTTATCTACGTCATTCATTATGATGTCATTCTACACGTCACGTAATTGATTATGACGTCATATGATGGGTGGATACTCTGGAAAGGGGAATTGGCGTAACTGCCTGACTGCTGAATGTCGGACGACTACATTTTCCATGGGGTTTAACTCTGGATATATGCTGAATATTTTGGAAACAATTTGACTAACTTATCCAACAGCAACTTCCAGTCAAATTGTTTTCAAAATATTCAGCAGGTCCAGAGTTATTGTCCATTGAAATTACTGTCTGATGTCTAGTTAATGATAAATTAATTAAATAAATCTTTTTTGAAGGAGTATGTGAGTATATAGTACACAGTAAGCACGTGTATAGTGCTATTATGCATATGGTGGACTGTCCTACTCTATTGTAAGCCAGTCATCTATGTATACATAGGATGATGCTGTGTACACAGCCACCTGCTGATTAGCTGTCAGCCGGTATTTTGGTACATCTCACACAACACATTCTTCCGCCTCCAGAAATCTGCACTGTGATCTTGGCCATTCAGAAGACCCCGCTGATCCGTAAAACCTCACCACGTCTCCTGACCTCGAAGTGAAGTAGATTCGACTGCACACCAGCAAGACTCCCGACTTCATCCACGCCTGAAATTCTAATGGAATCGTCTCAGCCGCCCATCGTCTGCTACGAAGAAAACCTCGGGAGAACCATCAACACTTCCACACTCACCCATCCCCACCCCACCCAGCCTCCACCCCACCCAATCAGTACTCGTCTTCGATCGAGTGGGTTCCCGCTCCTTTCTGGGGAGATTTTCTTCCCGCGACAATGGAACTTTTTCTTATTCTGTGACCACTGGTTTCGAGATCAACCGCTCCTCTTTGTGTTGCCTTATTCAGATGAACTATTCTCTTTTTACAGCATTGCTATGTGACCACATATGAGGAATCGCTGAGCTTTACTCCATTCTCAGAAGTACCTGCTCGGCTTATTGTGATCTACGACGGGACGGTGGACGGTGATTACTGAACGTTCTACCGCGCTGACATAAATTGGACCATGCATGTTTCTTAAATATCAAATGTACGCGCTTTTTTCCTACCGCCGTTAGATTTACCGCCTTAAGCGCCTTTTTTGTAACCTTTAGTTAGCAGCAGTTCCCTATTTCTTACTTTCGACTGGGAACATTCTGAAAAAGGGACCATCAGTCTTAGCTGTCTCCTACGGACAGTGCCATGCACTGTTTGGTGTGAAGCCAAATTAAATAGCGCAGTGACGGACTGATGGTGTCGCTCCTTTCGCTAAAAAAGGAACCTTATGAAATGAGATGCTCTCCACTTTTTGCCACTTCTCGCAAAGCAGGTGATGCCCCTCTCTCCCCAATGCCGAGGCACGAATTCTCCCGTCAAAAAGGACACGTCTTTTTCCGCTCAGTAAGTCCCCGCATCTCACTTGGACCACCCTCAAATAGTATACTGTCACCGACGGAATTCTACTGTCTTACCCGTTAGCTCCGGTCGAAGCTGCCTTGTGCCACATAAGGCCATTCCCCGCAGATGCTCCTCGCATAGGCTCCGACTAACCCCTGCCATCCTTTTGACCACCTGACAGATCTTGAGACCCCCCCCCCCTCTCTTAGCTCCGCCACTTAAAACTTTTCACATCCCGCACTAAGACACTCCAAACGTGTCCCCTAGGCAGGATTTTCGACAGAGCGACGAAGCTCCTCTGAAGAATCTAGCATAGGAAGCATTTGCTTTCTCTTTTCTTCTTAGATCGCTAGGCCAGCGGCCAGGGCAAGGCTTAGGTAATTGTCCAATCCTGTGGTTAACATCGGTTCTGGCGACCGAACCCAATAACCGCTGCATCACCAAAATCTTTTCCAAGTTCGTCGCGTCTACATAGCACCCGAGCTCAGCATAGGTTCCACTAAACTCTTTCTTTGTTCAACTCGTTACATGGACCTGTTCGTGCATCTGAAACTCGGAAGGACTGCCATCTGTGCCACGTCAAACCTTTATGACATCGTTCAAGATGGCCTAGGCTGTCAGTGGAAGGCTCGTCTGACCCTGCGAGGGAAGAGGTTCTCGCACAACCTAACCGATCGCATTCTTTTGGAGGGCGACTGAGGCCTTAACATACATGCACATTAAAGGTAGCTAAAACACCGCCTCGTGTGGGATTTCCCCACACCCAACTCCACCACCCCCACCACCAACGAAAAAAAGAAGAAAAGAAACAGGCTTCAGGAGTCGAAGGCCCATCTCGGAACGCCTGCTGAGAACTTTGGATCAACTAGGCAGCGACTACTAAATCGTCAACTTTTCCCATCCTCCCTCCGTGGACACTAAAGTAGGATCCGCTTTATGCAGATAATTATTAAAGCAGTAACTTCAATCACAACGACCCTTAACGATAGACTAATCTTAGTTGCATCGACTAATGAAATGTATATCGATTGTTAGTGATGTACCGACTGCCCAGGATAAGGATAGGAAAAGAGGCTGTATCGGCCACCTGCTAACGATCGCCCCGCTCTCCCCAAGACAATTTCCCCTGTGGCTCCTCAGGCCCTCCCGCCTCTTAGGGGACGATAACTCAAGTAGAACCCGGAGACGTTAGGGAGGCAAATTGCTCCCGACATCATTCGCGTATGCACCTTTCTTTTGGCCTATGACTAAAAATACCATTCACAGAGCTCAAGAAAACCTACACGTTAGCGAAAAGACTCACTTTCCCACACACCTTCTCTCCCGCTTCCCTCTTCCTTCCTGGAGACACTACCGAGAGAGAGAGAGAGAGAGAGAGAGAGAGAGAGGAGAGAGAGAGAGAGAGAGAGAGAGAGGCCTAAATAAAGCTCAGCTCAAAAGCAGGCTGAGGAAAGACGGAAAGCCACCTGCGGCCCCTCTTTGCCTCTTGGCTCGCATGCATTCCATCCACACTCACCTCCCACATCACACAGGGTTAACCCTCTCCCTATGAGGACCCACTCTTTGGCCTGGGGATACACTTTCGTCTGCATACTCTGGGAAAATTCCCCTCCCTGGATGCGGAATGAGCACCACCATCGGCACTGCCACAGAAGCTCCCGCCGATGCACTCAGCACCATTTCTACCGCCATTAGAGCTACTGCTACGAACAGCACCACTTCCGGAAATCCTTCCACCACGTCTGCGACCGCTTTCGTCGCCAAACCTTCTTCAACCCTGTCATTTTGCCCGCTAGTGCTGGAACGAACGTCTACATACTCGCCGCCCTCCTCCGCTCAGACTGACTGACCAAAAGGATCCTGTATGAGCTGCGATGGCGCCAAGCACCTCGAAGCTCCACCCAAAGAACAGCAGTGAACGTAATGAGGCTGGCGAGGAACCCGCCATGTCGAGGACTCAGTTTAGGGTACAGGCAATCCGAGGAGGTGGCTCAGTGGCTGGCCGCCCCAGTCAGCTAATATTTGTGATGGAGCCCCTCAGCCATGCTAAGGGAGGGTCGTCACAATTCCTGAGACCGGCTGACAGACCCGAGGGACACTCAGGATGGGAGAGCGCAAGGCCGGGACAGCGCTCACTGAGGACGCGAGCGCAGGCCTCTGCTTGACTGGTGTTTCTTCCTGGGCCTGAGAGAGATTCGGAAGGACGAGATGACAGCTCACATGATGACCGGCATCCCAGTCCTCGAGAGCGGGGACGAGTGTGGGACGGCGGCCACCCGATCACAACTGGCACCCGATATAGGGCCGCGATGGCATACCATGACTTGAGCTTTGATTGGGACTATACCTGCCATAATTGTCCGTAGCTGCCCACGGACGAAATGTGGAACGATGATGACGATTACCACCATCCTTGGCTGGTGTAGTGTTGTGATCCAGACTCGGCATGGTGATAAACCTATATCTGTTATCGCCCTGCCCTTATCGTAAAGCGTCCCGGGTTGAACGCCGTGAACTCTCTCACCAAGATAGCATTTCACGTAGCAGTAATCTGAGCATCCAGGCTCGGGACATTTATGCATCAGTCTGTAACCAACAAGCGTCTCCTATACACGTGTAAACCTCTATGCGAATATGTATTAAATATCTATCTATATTAGTTAATCTCAACGTGTTTGTAATAACAGAATACATTATAACTGGCGACGAGGTAAAACATATTTAGAGTTTAAATTCAGTAACAAACGTGTAACAATATTCAGTGGTAAAAGTTCTTACGTTCTGTCAAAATGTTTTCATATTGATGAATAAGTTATCGACTGTTGCAAGTTAAAGTTATCGTGTAGCTATAAATGCGTAGTCCTTTAATGGTAAAACATAGCTCAGTGTTAGAAGTGCATTGATGTAGTCAGGATAATTAAGTTGCGACTATTATCATAAGCTAAAGCTACCGTGTAACAATAACTGATTGTAATAGGCCTAGTTAACCATAATTCAAGTGTTAAGTAACAATTCCGGCCAATTCTAGCTATTAGTGGACAATATCCATGGCTATGAAGATGGACCTAGGGTTGACCGCGCTGCCTCCATTTGATACAGATTCTGATAATGCATCCATTGGTCCAAGATGGAAGGCATGGCGAGAACGATTCGATATCTACCTGGACGCTGCAGGCGTATCCAACGACAAGCAGAAGAGAGCTCTTCTACTCCACGTCGGCGGTGAAGGTGTTCAGAGGGTATTCAAAGGATTAACCCGCACAGGAGATGACTATGAAACGGCATGTGCAGACCTAGACAGTCATTTTCTACCGAAGAAAAATGTGAGATATGAACGTTTTGTCTTCAAACAAGCAAAGCAAGAGAATGAAGAATCACTCGACCAGTTTGTTACTAGATTGAAAACTTTGTCCCTTACATGCGAGTTTGACAAGGTCGATGACGCGATCGCGGATCAAGTGCTTGAGAAATGTGCGTCAACAAGCCTTAAACGCCGAGTATTACGGGACACAGATTCTACACTGCAGAGTATACTGGATTTAGGTCGGGCGATGGAGCGTGCAGACTCACAACTTCTCGAAATGCAGCAGGGACCAGGAGGAGCAGATGGAAGCTCAATATCCACCATTTCAAGAAACAAACTGAACAGATTTAGACGATCTGACTCAAAACCACCACGGGCAGGCGCCAAATGTTTTAACTGTGCAGGCGAGTGGCCCCACCCAAGTCAGCGCCCAAGCCCAGCCCGTGGAAAAACATGCAAATCATGTTTTAAAATGAACCATTTCGCGAAGTGCTGCCGTAGCAACACCGCCAGGTATAGTGACACTAATACGAGTTCAAGGACTGGCGACTACAAACGTGGGTTCAGAAACTCTAGACCAGTACATGCAGTCCGAGACACTGAGAAACCAGACACCGAATCCTCAGGATCTGATGACGAATACGTAGCTATTGTAGACAGAAAGAATAGACAGGATGACTATGTCCTCTCAATTGACCAAAAGCGTCCGAAAATAACACTTTCCGTGGCTGGTGTGGATATCAGCATGCTGATTGACAGTGGCGCATCAGTTAATTTAATTGACTCGAAACACTTTGCAATAATTAAACAGTGTAATAATGATGCAAAGCTTCAAACTTCAAACGCTCGAATATTCGCTTACGGAGGGATCAGTCCTCTACCAGTGCTCGGAAAATTTGAAGCTCTCGTGGAAACGAAGTCACGAATATCACTCGCAACATTCTTGGTTGTCAACCAAGATGCCGGATCATTAATTGGCTACAAGACAGCAACGGATCTAGGGTTAATAAACATACCGGACATAAACTCGATTCCATCTTGCGATCATCAGCGTGCTTCAGAGGAATTGGATAAGTTGATATCGGATTACAGTGATGTTTTTCAGGGTGCAGGTCGACTGAAAGACTACCATATAACCACGCCGTTATCCGACTAGAGCGAGATACCCTCCGGATTACTTACAGTATTATCAATCGGATTAATTGTTACTACCGTTGTCTGGATTTTGTACAGCTTAGTGTCACCCATATAGACTATAGTTCAGCATCACCGATCATGGATCTATATAGACCACAACATCAACCGGATTGGATTAATATATTCCTTCTATTATACAGGGGTGCTTATTAAGGGCAAAACCAGTGTATTAGGGTCATAATAACACCCTTGGTTTTGCTAGGGGCTCTGTGTAGTATGCACAACCCCAGTAGGCCTGTGTTTAGCAAAAGATATTACTCGAGTAGTTTCTACAATGGATATATAGACATTAGCTAGTAGTAATATACATATTTTAACTTGCATCGAGGACTACCATTCTCAGATTGGGAGGGATGTAGTGTTGTGATCCAGACTCGGCATGGTGATAAACCTATATCTGTTATCGCCCTGCCCTTATCGTAAAGCGTCCCGGGTTGAACGCCGTGAACTCTCTCACCAAGATAGCATTTCACGTAGCAGTAATCTGAGCATCCAGGCTCGGGACATTTATGCATCAGTCTGTAACCAACAAGCGTCTCCTATACACGTGTAAACCTCTATGCGAATATGTATTAAATATCTATCTATATTAGTTAATCTCAACGTGTTTGTAATAACAGAATACATTATAGCTGGCTGATCCGATATCATACCACTCGCAAATCTTCACCCAGCCCTTGATCATAATAACCAGGATGATGCTAACAACGCGTAGAAACCCACATGGAAAATACTGTTCCATCATGACGATGAGAGAGAGATGAGAGACGACACCACCCCTGGGAATGGTACGGGCCCCTGGAGAGACCAGAGACCATTCTTGCCTAATGCCTATCCGCACCATGCCGAATGGCACAACAAATCCATAACACCAAGAATATGACGGGAAACTCCATGAGAGAACTACCTCTTGTCAATTTAACCTAATAGCTGACATAAACCACTGGGAATATGATGCTAAGGGCATGTACCTGGCCACACGCTTGAAGGGGAAAGCCCTTCAGGTCCTAAGTGATTTACGGATCATGGTACCACCCTCTTTTGACCAACTTAGTGCTGCTCTGTAGGAGCGCTTTGGCGATAGTGCCGAAGCCGAAACTAGTTGTATACTCCATGCGATGGCAACCCAGCGAAATCCTGCCTGAGCTCACTGGCCATGTACGCAGTTTGGTGATGTGTGCCTATGGAATGCTACATGGAGAAGCGCAAAACTCCATCCTCATAGGTAGATTTATCGAAGGCTTCAGTGAATATCCCAATCTCTAGGATCGTTTATATCAAGCAGATAAACGCACTATCACAGAACTCATAAATACCACTATTCGAATCAACAATTTCTTGAATCGAGAAGCCGCTCAGAGATGGATTATCAGCCCTATATGGAATGTACAGGAAGCCCTGGAGACTTCGGCAGCTGTGGAAAGCTAATAATAACCAACCTCGCCCTGCCAAAACATCCTCTAATTCTGCTGCGAATCCTATACCTGCTGTTCCTCCACTCGCCGATCTCTGCCCAAATGGATGCTTATTTGAAAGCCGTGCAAGGAATTGCAGGATACTATTGCACAAAAAATAACCCACATGGCTTATCTAAACAGCTGTGTTGCGTCAATGAGAGGTACGAAGGCAAGGATTCAGGGCGGAGGCCCAGATAATTCCATCCTGGCCTGGTTCTAGAGTAGCGGTACTAGCGAGGATGAGAGCTCTCATATGGTGCAAAGGAGGGCATTTACCCACCGCTATCAAGTGTCCATCGATTTCTAGTTCGTTCTCGATGCAATTTACAACCGCACCACAATTTCGGAGAATGTCGATTCCAAGCAGTGAGTCCGTAGGAATGTTTGCTACTACGACTTATTGGATAAAATGCAAGTCTTCGATTTGGCTACAGAAATTAGCAGCGTCAGCCACATTTAAGGGCATTCCAGCGGCACTGCAAAGGTGGAATCTCACGTCCGTTAAGGGAGGGCGCATCTGTTTAGGCAGTAAGTCGTATATATGCTGAGAATGGTAACAGTGGCTTTGGTGTCGGTAGCAAGAACCCTGAATGGTACAGTGGCAATGAAGAGGGTTATTCTTAGGGAGATGAACGGTCACGATGACAGAAGATAGTGATTCTGATGAGGTTTGTGCCTCGAGTATGGATTTGCCGGTAAGAGTAAATCTTCCGCATTGAGACTATTAACGCAATTCTGATGTTCGTATCCCGGTCGGTGGCACTTCAAAGCAGCCTCATTGAGGGTGACGTGTGACAGTAATCCATGCGTCAATAGCTGTTGAAGATGTTGAACTTGACGAAGAAGTTGAGTTCTAGCCTGTGGTTGGTGCGAAGGTTTGTACAATCACTGGGCTTTCTCGGGGATTCAAGGTATGATTCATGGTCAGTACATGAGGCGAACTTACTGAGGGGGTGGTGTCCCTTGGGTGCTCTGAATTAGAGACCCGAGCGAGTTTAAATAACTTGGCGGATATTCAGAAGCAGTTTCAGAGTTGGTGTACTCAACAAGAGGTTCCGTGCATTCAATGGCACGAGCCAAGTGCGTGGCTTCTCGAGCAGGGTGCGGGCAATTAGCGGCGCCCTGTCTAGGTTGCCCACAATGGAAGCAATAATCCGACTTCGGCTACGGATCCGAGAAGAGAAGGGTGGAAAGGCATGCAGGTGCCAGTTGTCGGAGGGCGGGTTATAGGCGGACGGTTCTATCGTCGATTTCAATAAGTTTAGTCCTGAGACCTAGTCCAGTCATCCCATGAAGTTTCAAAGCAATTCGATAAATAGTAATGGAGTTATCATCCAGAAACCAATTTTCAAGATGTCCGCCCTTAGCTGGTGGCCATCTTAAATGTTGGATCATCATCAATTTCGATGTTTTCAGACCTATTCCAAACACCTATGACGTCTGAAAGCGATCCAATAAACGGCAACGGAGCTATAAACTGGAAATTAATTTTCATTTGACCACCGACGATTGGGGGGGGGGGCATCTTGGATAGCCGATCATCATCAATTTCCTCAGACATACTCCCCACATCATATGAAGTTTCAAAGTGATCCAATAAATGGTAATGGAGTTATTCTCCAATAACCAATTTTCAAGATGGTTAGCAGCTAGATTTCAGATTATCGCCGATTTCGATAGGTTTCTTCTCCAGACCTAATCGAACCACCCTGTGAAGTTTGAAAGCGATCTGACAACCTGTAATGGAACTAACATCTGGAACTCGATTTTCAGTCACTTTATAGTTAAATTCCCAAAAATAGTCTTCTCTTGGCCTGCACATGGACATTCAAAAAGCAAACATTTAAATTTTCTTGACCAAATTTAGCCAGTAGTGGGGCCCTAGACAGTCGCACAATTTGCCTGCCTCCATGGCCGACCGTGAGGTTTCTACTGCTATAATAGGTACACTAACTTAACCAACGACAACTCCTGACATTTATACTAAGTATACAATTAAGTCACCAGATTCCATGCTTTCATCATTGACTACTGTATCCAAGATACAAGCCCATACTTAGTTGACAGAATGCGCCCACGACTAGTTGACAAGCATATGTAAGCATAACGCTTCACGTGCATTTTACAAAAAGGCTATTATTTATCAAAATGGAGGGACACAAGTATTTTTGCCCGAAATCTGTGTTAAAAAACTACATCCCCTTTTACTCATCCACTCTCGTGAACCGAATGTAGTTTTACTCAAAACTGAATACAGTTTTACGATGACCGAATCCCGTTTTACTCATTTTATTCATAGCCGTCACATTCACATGCGATTTTCGATATTTTATAGAGAAGCCAGAGGTATACAGTATATGCGTAGTGAATAGATCGAACTATAACCTTTTGATAGAAGGATATTTGAAGCGAAATTAAAATCCTCACTATTGTCGAAATTGTAAAAGTTTACAAATTTGTAGCACACATGCACACACGCACACACGCACGTACACGCCCATACGTCATTAGACTATGTTCTCACGGCCACATGTTGGTATTAATGTCTGGAATGACTCTCACGTTCAGTTTGTCTGTAGATGAAGTGGTCAGTCAGTGTGACCACTTTATTTGCAATTTGACACTTTAATGGTTGTCTGGTGCATGGATGTGTATGATCTAAGAGAGGGGTGGTAGTTTGAGCATGAAAGGATGGCTGATTTGTAATACTGTGGACAGTTGTGATGTGCTCTTGCGAGAGGATAGGTGTTGTTATTGTTGTTGGTAGAATTGGTTAGTCGTTCTGAGAGTTGAGTTAGATACTGCAGCTGGCGGATTGTTGTGAAAAGTGAGTTTGAATAGTATAAGAAGTTATAGAACGTATTCATCATAATCAACTGTGCATTCATCTTTATTAATCATAATTATATTATTTCTAGTATTGTTATAGTATTTATAGTTTTATAAGTTGAAATATGTATTAAAGTCGTAGAATAAAATTAGTGATCTAGAATAAAACGTGTATTTTCCTTGACTGTCGGCCATGGTTAACTAACTAAGTGACGTCATACATCGGCCTTAACGACGTCACAAAATAAAATCTATCACCAAGCCATTATTACAACACATTTGAAGCTTTGAATTCAAACATCATAGAAAGGGTACATTCTGTTTCATATTTGCTTAGTTTGAGCGGAAGTTTTCCAACTGTATAAAGTAAAATATTTAAGTTTACTTATCTAATCAGTGTTGCTGCAATGTACCGAATCCCGTTTTACAAACCAAATCCCATTTTACGAACTGAATGCGTTTTACTGACACGCTGATGATCCCAGTCATAGAAATATACTACATTAACCAGAAAGAGCCTATCTGCTCTATACATTAGATTGAATTTACCGGCCACCACATTGGTGCTCTCATCCGGCCTGACAGCTAATGATAAACAGTAATAAAACTATGTTTAATAATCAGGCTGCAAAAGCTATATCTGCTGCATCAATGATGAAATGTCAACAAATTTAATAAGTAAATACACAAACGTTACTTTAAAAAACATTTTGTCTAGAATGTGTCTTAATATTGATTAAATGACAGAAAGTTGTTGCAACCAAAAACTGTTATAAACCGAACACTGATGTATCAAGAAGGTTGTCATGTCCATAATCCTGCTGAAATTATCACTAGTGTTGACTGCCCCATCGTCCCATAAATTCTCGAAAAGTAGACATTTTAAATTTCCCATTGCTTTAGTATGGGAGCTTTTGGCGGGAAAATGATCCAAGATGGCCACCAAACCGTTTATCCGACAGCTTTGAAAATTGCAAATTTGTGATCAGAATACCCAACAAACCTATATAAAACCAATTTCAGCCTCAAAATCCATCAAATAAAAAAATCCAATATGGCCGCCAAACACGCTGTATTTTGATTGGCCGACTGCACCATGTTTTTTGAAGGATTAACTTCCCTTGAACAAACATTAATGGCGTTTAGTCCCTAATCATATCTGGCAAATTCCGGCCTGATCCCTTCAGCGGTTCTGGAGAAGAAGTCGTTTTCGCTAAATCTAGCTCAACCAAAATGGCCGCTGAACCATTTGGCCAATCAAGTTCCCTTGAACAAACTTGGTTCAGCTCTTGCCTTAGATCATATTTCATGGGATTTACTTCAATCCACCAAGCGGTTTCGGAGAAGAAGATTTTTAGACATTTCCTAAAATCGGCCGAAATCCAAATTGGCCACCGGCCAAATTGGCCGATCGGCTTCGTTTGAACAAACTTGGATCCCTATGTCCTAAGGATACTTCCTGCCAAAGATAACTTATATCGGCCTAGTGGTTCTTGAGAAGAAGACGTTTAAAGGAAAAAGTTGACGGACGGACAGACGGATGGACGGACGGACGGACGCCGGACTGACGATGGACGGTCGCCATGCCATAAGCTCACTTGGCCATTCTGGCCAGGTGAGCTAATAATAACTGATTATAAAAAATGTCAGATTGGTATTTTTAGAAATGGGTTATTGCTGTACATAAGGTAGTCATTTTTTAAACTAAAATACAGAATAACCTTATTTTCAACAATAGACAATTATATCCATTCATATCGCGACAGAGACTATTTTGGGTATTCACCACCGGAGTGACTTGCTCGATAACCGAACCAGTCATTCCAGTGTTAAATCTACAAAACAGCCTCTTATCGTGTTACTCTATAATTTTTCTACAATTAGGTTTCTTGTTATTGTTTCTTGGATAGCCACAGTGTGGGGCAACAAACTGGTTGTTAAGGCAGGTGGTTGTTTGCATTGTGATTTTGACGTCGGCTAAAATGTGACGTGTTATTTATGACATCAGATACTTGGGTAACAGACGGGTCAGTTCTTAGTTGGTTTAAGGGAAATCTTTAAGAGGACCACATTATAACGTTACACTATAACGTTAGCTGACAGCTAATGCATTTCTATTATGACATCAGATACTTGGGTAACATAGGGTCAGTTCTTAGTTAGTTTAAGGGAAATCTTTAAGAAGACCACATTATAACGTTACACTATAACGTTAGCTGACAGCTGACGCATTTCTATTATGACATCAGATACTTGGGTAACATAGGGTCGGTTCTTAGCTAGCTTAGGGGAAATCTTGAATAACCAGTGTGGGACACCAAGCGGGTTACTAGGGCAGTTGCCTGCTTACGTTGTATGATTGTAACGTCATATAAAAAGTGACACATTTTTATTATGACATCAGGTACTTGAGTAACAGATCGGATCGAATCTTAGGTAGTTTATGGTGAATCTTGTGCACCCACCCAGTGGAACCTGTTCACTAATGCCGTCAGTTTGTTCCATTTGGGTTCGAAAGCATGTGGTCCGACTCGAGTACTAGTCTGAATGGAGCGACATCTAGCAGTAGAGTAGTTTTCTAGACACGATTGACTACTATGTTTAAACCTTAATATTATTAATATTGTTGTCATTGTTGCTGTTGTTGTTGCCGTTGCTATAGTTATTGCTGTTGTTGTTGTCATCGTCGTCGTCGTTGTTGCTGGTGGTGGTGGTGGTGGCGGTGGTACTTTGCAATTCTCGTCAATGTTGTGTTGTTAATCTGCGAGTCCATTGTGTATAGGGTTAATCAACGTTGGAAGTGCCTATTAATTTCTTCGATCATACGGCAGATCTTTAATAGTAATTTCTTGTTCTTCGTTGAAAGCAGTTGGTGGGCTTGTTCTAAATCTCGTGAATAAGATACTGTTACGGTCATTTAAGTTCACGAGATAATTTTCCATTTGCCAATTTATTTTAAAAGAGTGGTAGATTGTTCCCTTCCAAGATACGCCCATCTCTGATTGCCATGTTTGGATATATTGGTCATCAAGATTTTTGTTTATTCTTATTTTTGTTTCATTGAAGTTGTGTATTGTTTGGTTCGTCCAGAGATAGCTATGCCCCGTGCTATCTAAAATATTTTTATAGAGTCTAGCCATTTGTAGTATGTTCCGTTCTGATTGTGGTCTAATAGAATATATTTGTATATTTTGCAAGCGAGTTTGGTTTGCTTACCTGAGATGAGCCTAAGCCAGTATGTTATCATGCGTTTTCTTATTACAATTTTGATTGGGGTTTCTCCCAACTCGCCGTATATCATATACTTTGGGGTACTGTTTTTTATTTTTAGGATGTACCGGAAAAAATCTAAATTTGCTTTCTCTACTAGGTTACAGTTTTCTATTCAGATGACTTCGCACCTGTATAGTAGGATTGGCTCAATTATTTGGTGGTACAATTTAATATGACAATCCGTTGGTAGGTCCAGCTCCCTGGCTCAGCGATGTAGTGCAAATGTAGCTTTGCGAGCTTGTTCGGAAATATTTTTCTCGGCTAAAAGGAGGCGGCTATTATATGAAAAAAATATTCCAAGATATTTGTAGCTATCTACTATTTCCAGCTCTCTTAATTTAAGCCAAAAATTTAGTTTTTCATAGAATCTTTTTGTACTGCCAAAGACCATGACCTTTGTTTTGTCTATATTAATTTTGAGCTTCCATATGTCGCAGTATTCATCAAAAGAACTGAGCGTTTCCTGTAGATCGCGTGAACTATTTGCTAGTACAGCAGTCTCATCAGCATAAAGAAGGATTAGTAGATTCAGTAAATTATTTATTTCTGCTTCGCTACAGAGTTCTATTTGCTTACAGTTTCGGTTCTGAAGAAAGTTTTCTAAGTCATTAAGGTATATTGCAAATATAATAGGTGAGAGGTTTTCTCCCTGTCGCACTCCTCTGATACAGGCGAAGGGCTGTGACACTGCATTATTGAACTTAACTGCTGATTTTATGTTGCTGTACATGCTTTTAATTACGTTAAAAATCTTGCCAGAGATACTATGCTGTCTAAGTTTATACCAAAGTCCATCGCGCCAAACCGAGTCTAAAGCTTTTTCAAAATCTACAAAGCAGCAAAATAATTTTTTCCTTCTTCTTTTGAATATTTCTATTAATGTATAGATTGTAAAGATGTGGTCAGTAGTGGAGTAGCCATTTCTAAAGCCTGCCTGATTTTCAAACAGTTTGTCAGAGTTTTCGAGGAATTTATTTATTCGACTACTCAATATAGATGTAAAAAGTTTTCCCAAACAGCTAAGTAACGTAATTGGTCTGTAGTTTTTGGGGGCGTTCGGGTCGCCTATTCGTTTGTATATGGGGATAATGGTGCCTTCAGTCCAGGAATCTGGTATTATCGCAGAGTCTAGGACTAAGTTAAAGAAAGATTTGTATACGTCTAGCATAATATGATCTGTTGATTTTATGTATTCATTTAATATTCCGTCTGGTCCTGCAGCTTTGTTTGTTTTGAGTAGTTTAATGGATTTCAATATTTCTTCACATGTGATAGGGGAATTTAATATGTTGTTTTCTGGTGGCGTGTCTGTTGGTTCATGATTTACCAATGTAAGATCTCTGTTTGTATTACCGTCTTCTTCATTTATGGATTTGAAAAATGTATACATTTCCTCTGTTGTTACTGTGGATGGTTCTAATGTATTTTTCAGTTTTATTAATTTCCAGTAATCTTTTGGGTTACTGCTACTCATTGCTCTAATTTCCCTATGGCGATTACATTTGTATCGAGCAATTGACTATTTCATGATAGTTTTATAATTCCTGCTGGCGTCTATATGCGTTGTCGGTTTATTTCTATATTTCGACATCTGAGTTCATTTCTGGACCGATGATATTCTATATGCGCTTTTTTGCAGTTTTCGTTATACCATGGACTGTTTTTTTCTGGGGTATACGAGTGGGCTTTATATTACTGAGTTTCCGCAGCTGATTCCTCAAACATTTTTGAAATTGCGTCCGTAATCTCGTTAATGTTTTGCGCGCCAAGTGCACCATTTGCAATCTGGGTTTTTACATTTGCCAGAGTGTAGTGGTGTAGTATTTTATCGATAAATGCATTTCTTTGCTCAAACTTCCATTTTCGCATTGTTAATGAGTCGGTGTTGTTGGTATTATTAGATTCTTCTACCTTTGATGTAGTCTTTAAGACTATTGATAGGTTCAGTGCGGAATGTATATCAGATATGATAGAACAGTAATCAGACTTTGAATTTTGATATGTATTTATAAAGTTCGGCTGAGGATATACCGTAATCTATAACGCTACCATACCTCGATCTTAATTTACCTAAGTTTGCGTCTGTACCTGCTCTACCATTGAGTATGTAGAAGCTGTTGTATTTGCATAGGTCAAGTAGTCTATGACCATAATTATTAGGACGATTTTTGTCCTGCGATATGCGTTTTGGGGTATCAAATTGCGTGCTTGCTTCTATATCATTTGGATCGGTGCCTACAAAATGTAGCAACGTTTCGTCGCTGTGTAGAAAGTCATCTAGTACGCCAGTTTTCGCATTTAGATCGCCTATTAATAGGAATAATTTACTTCCGTTTGAGAATTTAATAATGTCACGCTCCAGTTCTCCAAAAGCCTCTATAGTTGAATAGTCTGAATATTCCGGTGGAATGTAGACGCAGCCAATTATTATCTCGCTATTTAGGTTTGTGTATGTCTTAGATATCGATGTCCAGAGGGCATATTCACTATCTGTGTCCAGTTGTTGAATGTGTTTAGATATCGTATTGTTAATTAGTAAAGCAATTCCCCCAGATTTACGTCTGGCGTTTATGCGTTTTTTGTAATCACTGTATAATTATCTATTCTCACTGTATCTAGGTCGTCTAGATTGGTTTCAGCTATTCCTACAATATCAAACTGTCTTATAAACTCATCCATTTCTAGGTACTTTAATTTATTTTTCAGGCCACACACGTTGAGAAACCCTACATTAAATTCAGTGTTGTCGTCGTCGGTGTCGCCGTCGTCGTCATTGTCGTCGTTGCCGCTGCTGGCGACGTTACGGTCGTTGTTGTTGTTGGTTGTGGTGGTGGCGATGGTGGTATCAGTGGCCATGTCGATTGCCGCGGTGGCGGTGTTATTGGTATTATTGTTGTTGTTGGTGGTGGCCTTGCTGCAGTTGGTGTTGCTGCTGTCGTCGTTGTTGTTGCTGTCGTCGTCGTCGTCATCTGCGTCGTCGTAGTTCACATTGCTGCTCTCCCTGACGTTGTTGTTGTTGTTTTTATTATTATTATTATTATTATTATTATAGGGAGCATTCACATTTTTAGATCGTTTGTTGTTGTTGTTGGTGGTGGGCTTGTTGGTGTTGCTGCTGTCGTCGTTGTTGTTGTTGCTGTCGTCGACGTCATTTGCGTCGTCGTAATTCTCATTGCTGCTCTCCCTGACATTGTTGTTGTTTTTGTTCTTGTTGTTGTTGTTGTTGTTATAGAGAGCATTCACATTTTTAGATCGTTTAACATTGGCATAGGTATTAATATTTAATATATAAGAGTTGATTTCATCATACACGTTTTTGCCGCATGCGTTATATTTAGCATGGTTTGCATTTTTTACATCATCATCATCGCCATCGTCACCTTCTTGCGCATCTTATCTTTTTACATTCGTACAGTCTTTAGCGCTATTGTTATCTCTGTGTGTGGTTATAGGCTCTTCCTGCGTATCGTCCTGCATCATTCGCTGGTTCTGGCGTGATGTTGGTGTTGTCACTGTTCATATAATTGTTCATATATCTTGGCAGACCTGGCATGGTACCTATCATTTGATTGTCTTGGTAGGGGTTGCTGATATGGCCGCGACTGTATATCGGTGTGTTCCATGTCTGCTGCTGGACATACGCTGGGTTAATTCTAGGTATATCACTAACACTATCACTGTTGTAAGAACTGTCCTGGTGCATACCACTCTCGCGGGTAGATCCGTTGGCCTTCAACATAGTCTATCAGCAACGAGGCTAGCTTTTAGACCAAGTGATTTGGCGGACCGAAATTCCGGCATCAGGAGCTTTCTTCTATCGGATATTTCTTTATGGTATTGCGGGTTTACTCCATAACGTAGTCCACGCAGCGTTTTAGGCGCCGCTTGCAATACCATCTCACGGTCCTTATGTTTCAGGAATCTCGCCACGATTGCCCTGGGTTTGGGTATTTCATTTGCATTCCGTGGCGGGTTTCGTGGGCCTAATCTATGAGCTCGCTCTATCTCCACCTCTTTATCGATCTTCATGGTGCCCTTAATGAATTCGTGGACCAATTCTTCAGGGTTCTCATCGGGAGAACGTTCACTTATGCCACTAAATATCAAGTTGTTTCGCACGCTACGGCTTTGTATGTCTAACTGGGTTTCTTTGATGTGCTGGCACTGGTATTGGGTATCTGCTACAGATTTACTTGTTTCGGCTTTGAGCGATTCGATAGCTTTTCGGTTTGCCGCTTCTGTGGTAGTTAACATCTTTTTCAGTTCAGCTACGTCATTTTTAATACACTTGTTCTCTTTTATGACATCATCATAGGCGTTGGAGATAAATTGTACGCTTTGTTCCATATTTGTCGATCTGGAATGCAGCTCACTCACGTGATCCTTTAGACCGCTAATATCATCTTCCAGACGGGAGAGTTTGCCATTAATTTCATTTACCGAGATCTTGATATCATCAATTTTACCGGTCTGTTCAGCAATATGTTCTATTTGGATATAAAGTCGTTGAACCATCATCAGATTCTTTCTTCCCGGGGTATGCCTTCCCACCGTCCCGTTTCTATTGGCAGCCGATGATTGCTTGCTCTAAATCTCGTGAATAAGATACTGTTACGGTCATTTAATCTCTCATGTGATAATCTTCCAATTCCAAGAGGGTAAAACCCGGATGAAATGAGCTTCGCGGAAAAACTGCTTATAACCTGTTTGCACCAATGCTGCCCCAATATGGGTTTCTCTCCGCGGGGTATACAATCCGTCAAACGTCCTAATAATAAATGGCCGCCTTCACGACATTCGAGAAGAGTACAATTTGACTGGGAGGTGTTGTTGCCTAGATCCCAGTCAAGTTAGTTTCAAAATATTCAACAGCTTACATGTATGGTTAATTACATTGCCCGAAATTTTGCCAGATAACTGTTAATAACTGATAACTGAAAGCGAGATGTGACGGTTAGATTTGTATAACCTATTCCGCGAAATACAGTGTGCAGTGTGTTTTCTGATAAATTGCAACCGATATCCTTCCTATTATATGATATCAGACGTAATTATATTTATTACAAGAAATTGAGCACTACTAGTAGTGTATGAGTCATCAAAAAGCCGGGAATTCTAACTATAATTATGTCAACCTGGCTGTGCGGTTAGTTTTAAAACCCCACAACCCACAAGCAGATTTTACTTTAAAAAACCATGACTCACAACCGTCTGTCCGTCTGTATGCGTGTTTGCCTTTTGTTGTGAATATTCAGCTTTAATATACCGAAGTATGTGCGTAAAACGGTTCTAGTGTGGAAATACTTGAACAGCGTTTCTTATAAATGCGAACACTCAACAGTAAAAAAGATGAATTGTGAATATTAAAGAAACATTAGCTACAAGCTAAAATATATTTTGGAAATTTTCAATATTTTTATTGCTATACATTTCTTGCTAAGCACCACACATGCTTTACCAGTGTTGGGATCGATTGAACCCTAAATTCCCAGAGTCCCAATATCAAGAAAACTATACAGGTAAGCTGTTAAATATTTTGAAACTAATTTGACTGTACGCTGTTGCAGCTCCCAGTCAAATTAGTTTCAAAATATTCAACAGAATATGTATTAAATAGTAAACAGACAATTCAATGTTCATGATGGACCTAGTTACGTCACTCGATACAAATTATTATTATGACGTCATCCTACAGGTGACGTAATTTATTATGACGTCATATACTTGAGTGACAGAACGGATTTATCCATTACTTACCAATTGTCTCAGACGTTCGAGTTCATCCGCAGTCTCGACACAGCAGTATGAGCCGGCCGCGCGTGCATGAAACACTCGCACTGTACCCAACTCTTTATAAGGCGTTAAATCACTGGATGGATGGAAGGAGTTACACTTTATGCACAGAAGACCAGGAATGGAGTCATCTTCATCATAGAATGCAATCTTCCACGCTTTCTTACAGTTCTTACATAAAGTCGTGGAATCAAGCACTACCACTGCCACAAGAAGAGCCAAAACAAATGCCATACAGAAGGCAAGGCATATCTTTAGCAAGTTTCTTCTTGCGTCACAGAAAGTTGTTTTACTCGTTTTCTCAGGATATGATCTGGGAATTTTTGTGATAACTTCTGAGCTCCCGTCTAGCGGGATTCGACATTCCAGCGATTCTTGTGGTTTTAAAACCATTCTCTCAGTTTCTGCACAAAAAAATAATTGACAATATAATCATATATTATAGTCAAACCTAGCTTCTATTTATGCCCCGCCCATTCCTAGCTAAGCTCCTCCCACATTGTGCGTGTGTAAGTGTGTTGCAATGAGTTTATATACTTTGAACTCTGAATTACCAGAATCCTAATTTCAAAGTAACTATGTTTAATATTGTGAAACTAAGGCCGTGTTCTCAATAGACAGTTAATCAGGGATAACGCCATACTTCAGTATGGGGTTATTCCTGATCAACCATTTAACTCTCACATCAGCCAAAAACGTCTTCTGCAGTGGTCTTGAGAAATGTCAATTAGTAAACCAAGAGAAGACTATTTTTGAAAATTTACCACTGGAATGACTGGCTCGATAACCGAGCCAGTCATTCCAGTGGTACATTTTCAAAAATAGTCTTCTTTTAGTCTGCAAATGGGCATTTTCAATGAGAAAATTTGATTTTTAAAAACAAATTCAAGGATTAAAGGGTTAGGTCTCAAGTGAGAACACGGCCTTAGTTGACTGGGGAGCTATTGTTATGGCGGAAACAACTACCAGTCAAATTAGTGTCAAAATATTCAACAACGTTTATTAAACTGCAAATCCATCAAAGACATACAATTCATTCACTTGGCGGACATTTCGAGGTTCATAGCGGAGTTATAATACGTCATTATGATTCCCAGGGTCTAAATTCCAAGTTAAGCTATAGGGAGGGAGGGGGGGGGGAGGCCTACGTGTATAGTGTTAAATATTTCGAAACTAATTTTACTGGGAGCTATTGTTGCCTAGCTCCCAGTCATATTTGTTTCAAAATATTAAACAAAATGTTTATGAAATTGTAAATTCCTAAAAAAAACCATACAATCCATACACTTTCGTGACGGACTTTTCGGTTTTCGTGACGGAGCTACGTCACAATGAGTGTGGCGTCAGCTAATGTGTGACATATTTTATGATGACGTCAGATACTTGATTGACAGCTAGAATACATATTTCGTTGGTCCTCGAGTAAGTAAATATGTTTCTACGGAGAATCTTTTATATAGCAGGGTTGGGGTCGAGTACATCAGCTGTATTGCGACTGAGTACGGTGTACTTTTGAAAAGTACTTGAGGCTGAGTACAAGTACATGTACCTTTTAGCAAATGTACTGAGGCTGAGTACGAGTACATTGTAAATTTACTTGACTTCGAGTAGAAGTACATATTAGTACCAAACTGCCAACCAAGGTGTGGAGGAGATGGGGTCGGGTGGGGGTGGGGGCATACTATTAGATTCCCCCCGCGCTTACTATATTGGGTGGAGCTGCTGTGAATTCTGTAAATATACATGAAAATGTAAAATACGTTTTCTGTAGTATCTTGTTGAATATTTTGGATATAATCAGACTGAATGCTGTTGCTACCACGGGCGGGCGGCATTAGCTCCCAGCCAAATTAGTGTCAACACATTTAACAGAATACTTACTAATGCTTTCAATGATACAGACAAAAAGACAAATTCATTACAATAAGAAATAACCAGAATATTAAAAAAATAATTTGATTGGCAGTTGCTCCAATATTGGGCAGAAATTAGTTTCAGTCAAATTATTTTCTAAATATTTAACAGATTATTTCTTACCGCATAAAAAATTTGCTGAATTCCTGGCATGATTGCTATAAATGTATAATATAAGGCTTCATCAATAAAAGGGTTAAATTGGAAAAAAATTATTTCAGATAATTAATTTAGTAATGTTGAAAATTTTGAAATTAATTTGACTGATTACTACTGATGGCAACATTCGCTTCCAGTCAAATTATTTTTGAAATATTCAACATTGAACTTTATTCTTAAAATAGTTTATGTAATATTAACAATGATTAACTCTTTAATCAGGAAAATTTCAATTTTTTTCACCTTGGAAAATTCACCAGTGGAATAAGTTGCTTTCTTATTGAGCCAGTTATTCCAGCGTTAAATTTTTTTAAAATAGTCTTGGTCTGCAAATTGACATTTCCCCAAGACTACAGCAGATGGTTTTCCCGCTGGATTGAGTGTTAAATGGTTAAGAGTTAGGAGGAGGTCTATAAGGCCTAAAATAACAGGCATTGCCCAATTTCATTGTCAGGACTATCACGCATGACTGTTATCTTATCAGTAGCCCTGAGTATGAGTGCCCAGGCCAGGTATTTGTTGGAATAAGGCTTGCGCACTTGCACAGCTGTTCTAATCTTTACTACTACATCTATCAAAACTTTCAATGATAAATGAAAATAAATGGCAATCGTTATGCTGCTAAAAGATTCTATTGAATGTTAGTTGCTAGTAGGTCTTTCTAAGCAGCAGTTATGGTTTCCAGACAAATTATTTTCAAATAAATATAACTGCTTTAATAGGTAGATAAAGAGCGTTTCAACAGCGCACCCTGGTTAAAATACTAGGTACTTGTTTAATTATATCCCCTATTAGCATACCTACAGCAATTGTTCATTTCAACACAAACATCTAGAAATTCAATTTCAAATCAAATTAACAGCTAAGTTTTAAATATTTTGAAATTAATTTGACTGGAAGAAGTTGCTGGCTCAAGCAGCAATAGATTCTAGTCAACTTATGTTTAAAATATTCAACAGTTGCCTGTATGACAGTCTTAAAATTTAGATAAAAAGATTTCATTAGTGTAAGTGTCAAATGCTTGTTATCATATTCCTTATAAGCATACCTACTACAGCAATTGCCCTTTACGTGAAAAATTCAGAATTTAAGTTTTAAAACTTAATTTTTAAAATCAAATCACCATGAAAACATACTACTAGGCAAATTAATTTCAAAATTTTGAGCCGGTAGCATCAAGTTAGTCAAATTGTTTTTACATATTTACTAGATTTCATATATCCTTTCTGCTATGTCTGAGAACCAGTGCACGAAATTTCGAATGAAGAGGATAAATAAAGTATGTATAATTTTATGTAGAAAATGGATAAGTACTCAGCATGTGCTCTTAAGTACTCAAAAGTACAAGTACAGAGTATGTACTCAAGTACAAGTACGAGTACTTTGAAAATGTACTGAGGCTGAGTACAAGTATATGTACTCATAAAAAGGCATGAGTACTGAGTACATGCGAGTACGAGAATCTGTACTGAGTACGTGAGTACATTGGCCTCAACCCTGTTCTATAGTGAGTTTTATACATCAGCTTACCTTTTAATCTTGTTCCTGAATTGCTGTTCGTGATGGAATGTGTCTAATATTGTGGTCACAGTTGGAACATGAACAGTTAGTTGTCTTTTTCTCGAGCCTTAGATTCGTCTTAGAAGCTACGTACAAAATTAGCGTTTTATTTCTCCCAAAGGAAGGTTAATCTGAAACAGGAAAAATAACTTAACCGGCTGACTGCTGAGTCTTTGGCATATCACAAGGGTTATATCTCTGCACCTGATAAATATTTTGAAAACAATTTGACTGAAAGTTGTTGGTGGCTAACAAACTATCATCGAACGCCATGCACTTGTAAGTGTTCTATCGATCCCAAATCTTGGTGGGGAATTGGTTGTCTAATTGATTTGAGTTCCCGCTTCCTGATGAACCTGGCTTCGAAACCACCCCATGTTTGCTGATTTACCAATGATTAATTCATAGCGCAGATGTGTGCAAAATCTGCCCATAAAAATATTATGAAAGAAGATAATAAGGGTATTCCCCAAGCAATTTCCTCATTCGTGATACCTACTATTGCTAAGCACATCCGCGTTATTCCCTAAACAATCTGACTAAAGCCGGTATTTCCTCATCGTACTAACATATGTCCACTCTCAGCGCTTCGCTTATGCTAACATCGGCACATCTACCAGTATCAAAACATTGCAATTTCTACAAGATGGGCAGTGACATGACATGTCACAACAAGGAGGTGCTTTATCACCAGTGCTCTTCCCCAAATCATGGTATATATTACAAAGAAATCGTGATATATCCATTTATCCTATGATCGTATCCTTAGTTTTTACAAGAAGACGTATAGTAGCCTATACACAGCACTTTCTGAAATCAAGTATTAACTGATGGACCAGAGTAGCACGCAATATGCGGAAGTTAGGAAATGGAGCATGTATCCGGTATCCGGATGGCTTCGTCCGCTTCAGTAGGTCTATTCCGATTGGCGAAGTCAGCTCTAACTACAGAATAGAGGAATCCAGTTTTAGCTATTCCCCGCCCATCTTTAGCTACGCTCCACCCAAACGTCGCGAGTGTTGAGATCGGTAAATCCCTGAACTCCCTCACTATCAATCTCCAGTAAACTATACAGGTGACCTGTTGAATATTTTGAAACTAATTTGACTGGCGATGTTGCTGCGTAGCAGCAACGGCGCCCAGTCAAATTAGTTTCAAAATATTCAACAGCAAGTTCATTGAATAGTAAAGATATACAAATCGTACAACAACAGTTAGTCCGTCATTAGATAACTTAGCAACACGTCACATAGTTGATTATGACGTCATATGATTGCCCGAGAGACTGAACTCCTCCATTAAAGGTGCATACTCACACCAGAATGCCTGAAAATTAAATTGTTAAAATTGTATAGTTGTAGAGCCTTAAATTGTGTGCATAGATGTACTGAAACGAAATAAATCTTAACAGATGGTCATTTCATTGCATATAAATTAATAAAGATTTTTAGTTGTGATTTGGAATTAGGGGCCCCGTGTCTCTAACTCAATTTCACTATTTAAAAAATATATTCTCCATATGCTAAGATTTATTTCGTTTCGTTACATCTAGATACACAACTTATATTCACAGTAAAATTTCTGAAAATAAAATTGTTGAAATTATACACTTTTAGATGCTTAAACTGTGAGCCTATATGTAATGAAACGAAATGAATCTTAACATATATGATGATTCCATTCCATATAAATTAATATAATTCTTTAAGTTGCGAAATTGAAATAGAGGATATGGAATGGAATCATCATATTTTAAGATTTATTTCGTTTCATTACATATAGGCTCACAGTTTGCACAAACACAAAGTATGCATAAAATTTAAGCCTATAAAAGTATGCAATTTTAACAATTTTATTTTCAATCATTCTGATGTGAATATGCACAGTTAGAATTGATTTTAATCTAGCTGCAAAGCGTGTCATATTATATGATGGTGTTTTCCGTCCATCTTTCTGTCCATCCATCTGATTCTTGCTCTTTAGACAACATATTTCAGATATTTGAACATACAAACAGAACAAGTTTCAGAATATATATTTTGGGTCAGTGTCATGTTTTGTTTGAGCAAAATCTGTCTATCACCCAGCGTTATCTCCCCTTAACGAAGCAGAATTTCATTGAAAATATGGTTTTCAGTGTATCACCTGAAGTATCTAGATACATTAGTTCTCGATGCCTAGATCCTAGAAATACTACTCATTTATCAAAATTATTAACACCATTTGTGTCACCAGTGCCCAAAATGCTACTTATATCAATGAACCATTTAATGATCAAAACATTTCAAGAAAATTGGATTTTTTTCTCACTGAGTGTCCATTTGCAAGCCATGAGAAGACTATTTTTTTTGTAAATTTACCACATGACTTTACAAAAAATTAAATTACCACTGGAATCACTGGATAGTTTATTAGCCATCTTCAATTTTCAAAAAAAAAGAAATCAGTTAAAAGACTAGCCTACTAATCATTCATCGCTTGGCTTATTTCAATCAGACATGTATGGAATGGAACTACCCTAGGGTGGTAGGCTTCTGAATGTCAACACAGAAATTCAATTAGTTCATTTCTGCGACCATCTTTGATTTTCCAAAATGTTCAGGAAACTGTTTATAAGACTACCTCTCATTAACTGCTTAGTCAATGTCCATTAGATTTGTCTCAAAGGACCCTAGAGTGATAGAATTTAAAGAGAAATTTGAATGGAGGAATCCACTTTTAGTTAGGCCACGTCCTTCTCTGACTAAGCTCCAACGCTTTGCTCGTGTTGGGATCGATCGATCCCTGAACTCAATGAATCTCAATTTCCAGAAAACTATACAAGCAGACGGGTAAGCTGTTGAATATTTTAATATACGGCAGCAAAAGCGTTAAAAAAAATTCGACAGAATGGTTGTTAACCCTTTAACACTCATATCAGCCCAAAACGACTTCTGGAGTGGCCTTGAGAAATGTACATTTGCAGACCAAGAGAAGAGTATCTTTGAAAATTTACCATTGGAATGACTGGCTCGATAACCGAGCCAGTCATTCCAGTGGTAAGTTTTCAAAAATACTCTTCTTGGTCTGCAAATGAACATTTTTTTTAATGAGAAAATTGAAATTTTCTTGAATAAATTCAAGGATTAAAGAGTTAAGAAGTAAAGGCATACAATTCGTACATACGATCGACTGTTAAGTGCTCGTGACTTCATGGCGGACTTAGATATGTCATTCATTACGTATTATGATAGTGACGTCATCCTACATGTACCTGGAACGTAATTGAGTATGAATTCATATACTTGATTGACAGATTGGAATTCTCTATTGTCAGTCCTTTTGACAATCATCTTGCTTTTCCTAAGATGTCCAAGAAATTGTTTAAAGGATTGCTACTCATTAATTGCAGGACTAATTTCAACCAGACTAGCCTGAGGGGATTTCGGTCTTAAATACAGAAATCTGATTGGTTAATGTCCAGGGGAGGGTTACACCAGTTTACGTTAATTTCTCTCGAAATGGATTTTCGCACCTTCAGTAAATGGATGTTACATGGTGTGGAAGTATATGTCATTAATTTGTTATCTCCCACCCAACCCCCAACCCCCTCCCCCACCCCCATCCCAACCTCCACCTGCTTTAAGAGGGTGATTATGCTTTCCATGCGTCCATCCCTGTGTTTGGTTTTCGCATAATAACTTCACTTATATGATGGATGGATTCATTTCAAATTTGGTATGTCAACTCCTGATAATATGCCCTCGATGGGGATTGTGTATCAGTGAAATGTATCTGGATTCACTGTACATAGTCATCTCCCTTGAAATACTTAAAATTTGTCCAAAATGTCGATGCGTAATTTTGATCGTGCTTAATAACTTGACGTATTATGGGTAGATTCCTCTCATTTGTATATGTCATTGCCTGTCGGTACAATATATCTGTCAACCCCTGTGACAAAGATGGTTTCGTGGATGGCTGCCATTTGCGGAGGGGGGGGGGGGGGTTGGGTGGTCATGTGAGACTGAGGACAATAGACACGCTGTCGGCACTATCATCAACATACACTGTAAATATAATAAATTAGAGCAGGGCTGTCTTGGCATCAAAGCAGTAGTGATGAGGTGGCCATCTACTCAGTCACCCCTGTAAAAATAGAAGTTTGAAGCATCTTATCATGTTTCCTTTCCGAAATGCAAGAAATGTCCCGCAAGAGCATTTAGATTTCAAAATTTTTGGCATCGCTTGTACGAATAGAAAAATTTGAGCCATGTGAAGGGTTATGTTATGCTAGTTCCCTCCAGTTATGGTATGTAAACGCATATAAATTTGATGATTTCATTGGGAATGACCCCAGATAATAGTTGAAGCCGCGTGCGTGCGTGCGTGCGTGCGTGCGTGCGTGCGTGCGTGCGTGCGTGCGTGCGTGCGTGCGTGCGTGCGTGAGTGCGTGCGTGCGTGCGTGCGTGCGTGCGTGCGTGCGTGCGTGTAGATTTTCAGCTCGCATATGACACCCTTAAATCCTACTACAGCGCTGTTTAACATATTTGAAACTCTTGGATGTATATACCCTGTTGACTTGAACATTATGCTAATGTGCACCTGCCAGTGTCAGGGGTCAACGAAATAAGAAGCGGCTCGAATACAGGTGGATATCTTATTTGAGAAATACTCTAAATTACACGTATGAAGTATAGAAATGCACGTCAGAATGCAACTAACATAACGTGGTGGGTTATAAAATCAATCACCGAAAGGATGTGGGTCGCCCCACATTTCCGACAGCCTAATGTTCCGACAGCCCATTATTTCGACGCCCCGATATCTCGGCAGCCCATTATTCCGACACATGTAATAAAGCAGTTGCTGTAACGAGATGCAATTTCTTCTAGTTATTATATTCACTAAATGGGAGACGGATGCGTGTTGCGACGTGCGTGAGTGTGGGTGGGTGGGGACAGTGGTGTTGCATCGCATCCATATGCATGTGTGCACGCATCTATTGTGCTATGCGGCTTTTGTACGTTTGACACGGAACTCATATACATTACGACATATTAGACAACATGTATTGGGAGCACATCATTTCAGAGAATAAACAAGAACCTGTCATTGTTATCCTTAAATTCAAACAGAAGAAACAGAGAGGTTGAATTTCAGTAAATAGTTTCGCTCTTTCCTCATCATATCTGGAACATGGTGATGTTATAATGAAATGATTCTCATCTTCGACCATGTTAGGACAAAATGCCAGATGGCTTTATTGCGGCGCACACGAGAGCAATTGCGTCACGTGTAGGCTGACGTCACAATCACAATTGACAGAAATACTCCGTCATGAACTTGGAATAAACTGTGAGTTCTACAAATTGTATGTTTTTACTATTTAATACACATACTGTTGAATATTCTAAAGTAATTTGACTGGGCGCTTTTGCTGCCATTAACAATCAAATTAGTTTCAAAGTATCCAACATGTTATCTGTATAGTTAGCTAGATGCCAGCAAATTGGGATTATGGGAATTAATTCAAGATTCAAAGTATAAAAATAGATACTAACACGTGCATGACATGGGCGGAGCTTAGCTATAGAAGGGCGGGCATAGCTGAACGTGGATTCGTTTATTTGAAGAAGCATAATATATTTTGCCTCTATTAACCACCCATTAATTCATCTTGTGGGGTCATTCATCTTATCGGATTTGTGTAATTACATGGAAATGTCACTCGAAAACAGTTCTACCGAGAGCATATAATTTAAACAATGGACCTTTCCATCTTTAGCTATGCCCCGCGCATCACTAGCTAAGCTCCACCCACACCTCGCCGTGTTGGGATTGATCGATCCCCAAATGCTCTAGCTATCAATTTCCTGAAAACTATACAGGGAAGTTGTGGAATATTTTGTAACTAATTTGACTGGGTGGTGTAACTGCCTATGGCAGCAACAGCGCCCAGTCAAATTAGTTTCAAAATATTCAACAAAATATTTATTAAATAGTAAAAGCAAACAATTTGTACAACAACGCATAGACCGTCTTCAAATATTCGGTCGTGACGTACTTATCGACGTCATTCATGACGTCATTCATTATGATGTCATTGTCAATATCACGCAGTTCATTATGACGTCATATGATGGGTGGGTACTCTGGAAAGGTGAATTGAAACAATTAAAGCTTATGGTTGCATATTGGTCCCCTCTTAGAACCTGAGTAATGCAGTAAGACGCATGTTCCGTCCTAAGGTTAGGTAGTGGGACATTGCTCTTGAATCCCTAGTTTGAAGAGTCCTTTTGTTTCTCCTGCATAAGTCTTGGGAAAGTAAAGGGCTGAGCTATGGGCGAGTCTTTTTGGACATCCCTGTAGTGCTGCTGACTACTCAGTTTTACCAGTTTATATCTCTAGCTTAGCCGAGTAGATCTTAGCTTAGCCTAGCCGAGCATAGCTTAGCTTAGCACAGTATAGCGTAGCTTAGCTCATTTTAGCTTAGCTTAGTCCAGTATGGCATAGTTTAACCCAGTACACCTTAGCTTAGACTAGTATAGCTTAGACTAGACTAGTAGAACATAACTTATCCTAGACTAGTATAGCATAGTTTAGCCTAGGCTAGTATAGCATACCATAACCTAGGATATTATAGCATAACTTAGTCTAGATTAGTTTAGCATAGCCTAGACTAGTCTAGCATAGCTTAGCATGGACTAGGATAGCATAACTTAGCTTGGACTAGTATAGCATAGCTTAGTCTGGACTAGTATACCATAGCTTAGCGTGGACTAGTATAGCATAGTTTGGCCTAATCTAGCATAGCTTAGCCTGGACTAGGATAGCGTAACTTAGCTTGGACTAGTATAGCATAGCTTAGCCTAGACTAGTCTAGCATAGCTTAGCCTGGCCTAGGATGGCATAACTTAGCTTGGACTAGTATAGCATAGCTTAGCTAACACTAGACTAGTATAGCATGGTCTATCCTAGTATATCATAGCTTAGCCTAGACTGGTAGAGCATAGCTTAGAGTAGATTAGTATAGCTTAGCCTTGACCATTATAGCTTAACTTAGACTAGCATAGCTTAGATTAGACTACTATAGCTTACACTAGCCTAATATAGCTTAGCCTAGACTAGCATAACTTAGAGTAGTATAGCCAAGACTAGTATAGCTTAGACTAGTATGGCTTAGACTAGTAAGGCTTAGACTAGTATGGCTAACAGCCTTAAGATTAGCCTAGCATAGGCTAGCCTATGCATAGATCGCGTAGCCTAATCTGGGGCCAGCCATCCCTCTTAGATTACCCTAGACCTAGACATAACTTACCCTGCCATGTCCTGTCCTGACTTAACATACCATACCCTACACCACATCTACTTAGTGACTAGTCACCATAGACCGTGGTTGCTGTCTTAGCTCGGCCTCAGCCATGCTTGAATAGGCCTTATCCAGGCTTATCTAGACCTTGCCTAGGCATTAGCTAGACTTCACTAGGCCTTACCTACGCCTTAACCAGCCTTGACTAGGCTTCATCCAGGCGAGGCTTGGCCTTACCTAGGCATTAGCCAGGCCTAACCTAGGTCTTAGCTATTCCTTATCTATGCATGAATATGCCTTATCTAGCCTTAGCTATGGCTTCGCTAGGCCTTAGTTACGGTTACATAGGCCTTATGTAGACTTTAACTGGGATTAGATAGACCTTACCTACGCGTTAGCAAGACCGTATTTAGGCTTGGATTGTCCTTACCTACGACTAATCTATGCGTTATCTAGGATTGGCTTAGTCTTACCTAGGCCTTAGCTAGGCTTAGGTAGGCCTTAGCTAGTCCGTATTTAGGCTTGCCTAGGTCTTATCTAGGTTTGACCAAGAACATGGCTATGCCTTAGCTAGATTTGGCTATGCCTCACCTATGCGTTACCTAGGCTTACTTAGGCTTTGGAGAGGCTTGGTTATGCCTTAGCTAGGCCTTAATAAGGGCAGTCTAAGTCTTACATAGGCCTGGGCAATCCGAACTAAGACCCAAGTACAAGCTAGGTGAGGGCTAGCCAAGCCTAGCTAAGGCATCGGTAAGGTCTAGTCAAACGTGTGTAAGGCCTATCTAAAGCTTAGGCAGGGCCTAGGTAACCCTGGCTAAGTCCTAGCTAAGACTTAGCCAGGCTTCCCTAGGCATTAGCTAGGCTTTAGCTCGGCTTGGCTATGCCTTATCCAGCTTATTAGTCCTTAGGCAACGTTACTAGGCTTTACCTTAAGTCTTAAGTAGACCTGGCTATGCATTTTCTATGCTGTATCCAGGCTTGCTTAGGCCTTATCCAGGCCTGGATAGGCCTTATCTAGACCGTAGCTAGTCCTTAGCTAGACTTGTGTAGGGCATTAGCTAGTCCTTAGCTAGGTCATAGTTGGGCTTGGCTCGGCATTAACTATGCTTAACTAAGCCGTATCTAGGTCGTAGGTAGGCTTTGCTAGGGCTAGCCAACCTTCGCCATGCCGTACCTAGGCATTAGCCAGGCTTACCTAAGCCTTAGCTAGGCTTGGATCGGCATTATTCAGGTCTAATTAGGCTTTAACGAGGCTTTACTAGGCCGTAACAAGACTGATCTATGTCTTACCTAGGACTTAACTATGCCTACGTAGGCATTAGCTGTACATTAGTCGGGCATTACTAGACCAGACCTATTCCTTAACTAGGCCGTACCTAGGTCTTGGGTCGGCCTTATCAAGGCTTGGACAGGCCGTACTTAGGGTTGGCTACACCTTACCTAGGCCTGGTTGACTGAGTGCGTGTGTGATTGACTAAGTGAGTTGGTGATTCACTGAGTGAGTGGGTGATTGACTGTGTGAGTGGGTGATTGACTGAGGGAGTGGGTGATTGAGTGGGTGATTGATTGAATGAGTGAGTCAGTGATTGACTGAGTGAGTGGGTCATTGGCTAATTGAGTTGGTGATTAACAGATTGATTAGGTGATAGACTGAGTGAGTGAGTGAGTGAGTGGGTGGGTGGGTGGGTGGGTGGGTGAGTGAGTGAGTGATTGATTCACTGAGTGAGTGAGTGTCTGATTGATTGACTGATTGAGTGAATATGCGATTGACCGAGTGAGTGGGTGATTGACTGACTGAGTGAGTGGGTGATTGACTGAGTGAGTTGGTGACTGACTGAGTGAGTGGGTGATTGACTGAGTGAGCGGTCATTGATTGATTGACTGATTGAGAGGGTGATTGCCTGATAGAATGGATGATTGGATGAGTGAGTGAGTGGGTGGGTTGGTGGGTGGGTGGGTGAGAGTGAGTGAGTGAGTGAGTGAGTGAGTGAGTGAGTGAGTGAGTGAGTGAGTGAGTGAGTAAGTGAGTGAGTGAGTGAGTGAGTGAGTGAGTGAGTGGTTGATGCACTGAGTGAGTGAGTGAGTGACAGATTGATTGACTGAATATGCAATTGACTGAGTGAGTCGGTGATTGACTGACTGAGTCAGTGGCTGATTGACTGAGTGAGTTGGTGATTGACTGAGAGCGAGTGGGTAATTTACTGAGTGACTGGGTGATTGACTAAGTGAGTGGGTGATTGACTGAGAGTGGTGATTGATGGTCTGAGTGAGTATGTGATTGACTCAGTGAGTGAGTGGGTAATTGTGCGTCAGTGGGAGATTGACTGAGTGAGTTGGTGATTGACTGAGTGAGTGGGTGATTGACTGGGTGAGTTGGTGATTGACTGAGAGCGAGTGCGTAATTGACTGAGTGAGTGATTGACTGAGTGAGTGAGTGAGTGAGTGAGTGAGTGAGTGAGTGAGTGAGTGTGTGGTTGACTGAGTGTGTGCATGGTTGACTGAGTGAGTGGGTGATTGACTGAGTGAGTGGTCATGGTTTGATTGACTGAGTGAGTGGGTGATTGACTGAGTGAGAGGGTGATTGACTGATAGAATGGATGATTGACTGAGTGTGTGGGTGACTGAGTGAGTGAGTGGGTGATTGAATGAGTGATTCATTTGGGCGTAGGTCCTTCGGTCATTGTCTAACATAGTGGGTCACTAAATGCGCGGGTGTTTGAAAGAGTGAGCAAGTGTTTGAATGAGTAAGTGGGTGGCTGGATGGTTGGGTGTGTGAGATGGCAATACAGTGAGTGCGTGATCGACTGAGTGAGTGGATGATTGGGTGAGTTAATTGGTGATTGACTGAGTGAGTGGGTGATTGATTGATTGAGTTTGTGATTGACTGAGTGATTGGGTAATTGACTGACTGAGTGCGTGAGTGACTGAGTGAGTTTGTGATTGATTGTTTGATTAAGTGAGTGGGTGATTGAATGAGTGCATTGGGTGATTGCCTGAGTGCGTTGGTGATTGATTGCGTGGGT
>CM067368.1:55523961-55826461 GCA_034401795.1 Chaetoderma sp. LZ-2023a
ATTTTAATGCAACAACCTATCTCTGTATTCAACTACATGCCGGTCTATTATGTTAGTACTTTATTTTAGCTACAACAGATGGACAATTCTGCATGTACAATTTTGGTAAATGCCTACTTTCTGATTCGACTATTTGAAAATTTAAGGCTGACACAAACGGTGAACATCTTTTATAAAATGTGTTCTATTAGGTGAATAGAAATCGACGAAAAAAATAGCCGAACCCGGACATTTTGGTTAACAGACTAATCTTATTGCCAAGCTAATCTTATGACTGTCTAGTGTACACACAAGAAAGTCTCCCAAATTCTCCCTTGGGGAAACCTGTTTTTTTAACCAAATACCAGAAAATTTACCACTCAAAATGTATTCTGCTAAATATCGTGAAATCAGCCTTACTATCAGTCGACGCTGTCTACATAAGAACAGATCATGTGTTTTGTAAACATAATTATAACAATATTAATATATAATAAACTTTATACAGTCAAACCTGTCTATAACAGCCACCTGTCTTAATAAATCAAGTACTAATGCCTTATAAATACCACATGTATCGATATAAAAAGATCTAAGCACCCGCAAATATTGATACTAGATGCTAAACGATTGACAAAAGTATGCCTGACCAAAATATGCCATTTTATGCAATAATATATAGACCAGAGTAAATTTAGAGTCGTCATTAAAGTAAATCAAAAGCGAATTTTATATTGCGTGATTTAACAATTTAAATCAATCTTGCGTTATCTAAGAATCGAAGTCAATTTTACTATACTTTCCATTTCAACAAGTTGAAATGATGGCTGAACCTTAGCAAAAAGAGTTATGTGTCGTTTGTAGCGAGTTTAGCGATAGCAAATGTAAAAAGGTCGGTCAAAAAGGCCTTACATCGTAGATTAATGCATCCAAACTACGGGGAGATGACATTCACTTGCAACTGTCTTCCTCTAGTGAACACTATGTGCATGATAAATGTTGTAAGCACTACACATTATCTAGAAATATTTCAAAAGCGCAAAATGAAGAGCGAGACAATGCAGGCTCACGCCCATCTACCCATACACTGCGATCAGAATCTACCCCATATGATTATCATACTCATTCTTTGATATGTTCCAAGGAACTAGACTTTGATGCTGTCCGGCGTCACCCTGAACGATGTTCCCAAATAAGCAGTATTGAGTATGTTGGTAAGAATAAGAATGGTATTCTTCAGAAGAGCTTGCTGGGTACTTGTGAGAAAAGAAATGACCTAATTGCAGATAATGTCAAAGCAAGAATTGTTTTCGCAGGCGATCTCTGTGCTGTGGCGACCAAATACCATCGACAGTGCATGTAAGAATTCATGTCTTGTAAATACACTAGCTCATGTGATGCTTCATATAGCAATACGCGGAACCTTGATGCAATAAATAATAAGGCATTCACCCAACTGTGCATTTGGCTTATCGAGCCAGAACAGAAATCAGAACCAGCATACATTGCAAGATCTTCGCTTACAATTGATCAATTTCTTGCCAAATGATGTACCCGCACACAACATAAAGCACATACAACGACGGATTCTCAAGCACTTTGGAAATGACGTGACAATATACCGTGTTGAAGGCAAGACAACCATGGTCACACTGACTGATACAGCCTCATCTCTCATCCATGAAGCATATGCAGCATCAACAAGTTGTGAAAATGATGAGAATGAGCGACATTTGAAACTTGTTGCGTCTATGGTTAAACAAAGTATCAAAGAGATGGAGCAATTAACAGATGTGTATCCAGAAGCTTCAAGCTTAGACCTTAAAAAGCTTGAGTTCGAGGTACCTGATAATCTGAAACATTTCATTTTGTCTATCTATTCTGAACCTCGTAGTGATTCGGCTAAGCTGAAAAATAAATTGATGATGGTGCCCGTTTGCCATGCTATTATGTAAGCAGCTGGAAAACAGTCTTATATATCACCACTGTTGTTATCTATTGGATTGCTTATCCACCAATCGACCAGATCCCGTGTGATCATTGATGTACTTTCATCGCTCGGGCTCAGTGCCCCCTATGACCAAGTGATTGCATTTCAGCGATGTGCAGTTGACATCACATCTGGTGAACAACTGTGTCCTGGTATTCTCGAGAAGGCTGAAGGATGATGATTCTGTCAATGGGTTGTTGACCACTTTGATTATAATGAGGATACCATTTCTGGGCACGATACAACCCATGTGATGGGAATAATTGCCTGTCAAACAATGAACGCAGAGTATATCAGATCAGACATGTTGTGGCTTTTCTCCCGCCTCCTTATATCTCAATCACCAAATTGGCAGGGCTTTATATCTGACATAATTACAGGTGATGATTTTCACCTTACAGCGGTAGTTTACAACCCTGTGATACCACTAAATCCAGGAACAATTGAAGCTGTCTACAGTACAATGACGTACGTGCAGTCCCAAGCTTTAAAAGCAGGAATGTGGTGCGCAACCATAACCTTTAATCAGCGATTGTACTTAAAACCATACAAGATTAAGCAGGATAATTACCCACAGTTTGTAAATATGTATATACGTTTGGGTGGTTTCCACCAACTGATGTCTTTTCTCGGCGCCGGCTGTAATATCATGGAAGGAGGTAGGATAGATGACGTGTGGGCAACTGTCTATGCTAGAAACTCCATACCTAGAATGATGGAGGGAAAATCCTACACAAATACACTAAGAGCATGTCTCCTAACAGATGCCGCATTGCATGTTTTATTAATCCAACCACAGGAAGAAAAATGTGTCTGTCAAACACATATAACATGAAGATCACCATACAGCTACTCGCAAAGCATTTAACAGATGCTGAAATAGGAGTGGAGCATGCAGAAGATGAAGGTTAGTCTGATACGGTGATTGTGATGAAGGCATTAGCATTGTCACAAATACCAATAACAACAATAGTTGTTGCTGATGACACAGACATTTTAATACTACTTCTCTATCACACAAGCAGTACTGCTGATATTTTCCTACAGACTAGACAGCAAAAAATATGCATCAAGTGGCAAAAACGAAGCTTGGTAGAGAATTGTTGATGTGTCTCCCATTTGCCCATGGTATTTCTGGATGTGATACAACTTCGGCTTTATATGGCATGGGCAAAATAAAACAACTCAAACTGCTTCAATATATACATCAGAAAAGTTTCGAAAAGACGTGCTTGTATTCGGTGACCCATCCACACCAAATGAGGACATAAAAGTTATCAGGGAAGCTTTCATTAAATCTTTGTACAGTGGTGGGTCAAGAAGTCGTGTTTTAGACAATCTCAGATACCTGGCTGCAATCTGTCCTAAACATGTACCGCTTGAACGCATGCCACCCACAAGTAGAGCAGCTTACTTCCATAGTCTTCGGGTATATCACCAAGTACGTGGTGTTATCTAAAGACTGTCTTGGACAAGGAAGAACATGGGTATAAAGCAGAAAATGGATCAGTGACAACAATTATCACTGACAAGGATCCAGCACCCTTAGAACTACTTTGGGATATCCGGTCCCAGTGCACTAGATCGACCCGTCTGTGTTCATCGTGTAGCTGTTCTAAGAAAGGCATTACGTGCAGTATCCATTGAAGGCCACTGCCAAAACAACTCGAACTCTGAAGATGGAACTACATAAGCAATGTAACGTCGGATGCTCTACTTCAACGTTTAGGCGTATTATGCTTGGGATTTTTAGGAATAACTCATAATCATTGCATGGAAATTGTAGCTTATTATCTGGTTCTAAGTATTTTTAAATAATTACATGTAAGAAAATCGCGCGTTCTTTATTTACATGACATTTTATATGGCTCCTACCCATCGTTTCAGCGGCCATCTTGAAATTACCATAAAACACATTTCCCCATGTGGGAATTTGGGAGACTTTTTCTGACAGCTATTTTGGTTAATACTGAAGTGATTAAGACAAAAATTTGTATGTTAACTAAAATGTCGGGTTCATGTCAATTTCTATCCACCTATATGAAAATGTTCTCTAAAACTCTTTCGATACATACAACCAAGGGTTTTCTGTAGAACATTTTGAACAAGCAAAACTTGATGAACACATTTATAGAACAAATATGCTTATATATGCACTCTGCAAATGTTGGCTAGAAACGTTTGATGTTGCAAAACAGTTTTATAGCAGTGTCACATTGCCCTTGAACTTCACGCAATAGGTAGATGATGGTCATAAATTGGATTCCACTAGAATTAATCACTCTTGCAATATAGGACAATATGCGGAGTTAAACACAAAATTTTATCTAAACAACTACAGGTTTCTACCAAGGTCACGGTGACCTTAACCATGGACAATATGACTTCAATGACTTATGTCATACTCCCTCTCACTATAGGTAAGCCTACGTTCTCGTTTGGTTCTACGACGACTAACCAATCTTGAAATGTGAAGCAATAGGTATAGGTGGAGTTAAATGCAAAGTGTTAGCATTGACAAAATCACTTCTAACAAGGTCACAATGATCTTTGTCCTCATTGTCACTTCTTCGCTTTTTCTCATTATACGAAAACAAGTTTGGGTCTAATATGGTTAACCAAACCAGTTGGAAACAACCACGGTGACACCCCCTCCACACACACCCCACCCACCCCGGCACCCTTCGTGAAAACTGGGCGTTGGTTGCAGGGATATTGCTACGTCACTGAACGAAATCTGAGATAGAGGCCACTACGTTTGACTTAAACATTCCCATGGGAAAATGTACCCGTGACAACTGGCATATAGTCCCGGTAGAAGGAAACACGTCCATGCTGAGCATAGCGAGTTCGTCGTAGTTCCCGTGTGGACTAGTCCATGCTATACTACTGTGTGGAATCGGTGTCGGGGTATTGGGCTGTCGGACTATTGGGCTGTCGGACTAGTGGGCAAAATTGTCGGACTATTGGGGTGTCGGACTAGTGGGTAAAATTGTCGGACGATTGGGTTGTCGGACTATTGGGTTGTCGGACTAGTGGGGCGTCCCCCTACTACTACTACTACTACTACTACTACTACTACTACTACTACTACTACTACTACTACTACTACTACTACTACTACTACTACTACTACTACTACTACTATTATTACTACTACTACTACTACTACTACTACTACTACTACTACTACTACTACTACTACTACTACTACTACTACTACCTCTACTTCTACTACTACTACTACTACTACTACTACTACTACTACTACTACTACTACTACTACTACTACTACTACTTACGTGTAAGGTCTGGTATATTAAGCTTAGATCAGGTATAACGTGTCTGAGGGCCATGTATTATACAGTTTTGTCGATGTGCGTGAAGTGGAGCGATTCGCGCAGTTGATATCCCGAGATAACATAGTTAGACTTATTATTTACAAGAAATATTGATCATAGTCCGGAACTTACTAACATACGGTGGCCCATAGACGACATGATAAAACTTTTAGTTTTGAACTTAATTTTTTTCGTTATAGGTTTATGTGAAAACTGAAAATTGAAACCTTACTGCCAAAAAATAAACCTATAACGAAAAAAATTAAGTTCAAAACTAAAAGTTTTATCATGTCGTCTATGGGCCACCGTACTAACACCGGGAAGCGGTTTAAATTTTCTCCTGTGAGATAAATGATAGGTGCACTTGATACTGTCGCTACAGATAAGCGTGAAACACTAGGCGGGAATAACAGTATGTTGAACACAGACGATCGTACTTAAATCGGCCTCTATGTATTATCCATGGACCAGATTATACATGTATAATACATGGCCGTCGGTAAGAAAACATTGCCCGCTCTGCGTGTATAAACTATACCTAAAACATTGGGAAAATCTGAAAAAACAATTAACAATAAATAATGAGATGACCATGTCCAATTTGGTTTGGGTGTGTCTCTCCAATCATTCTATTCCATTTCAAATGATATTTGGTATTCATTTTGGAAACAAATATGTTGCTGTCTAAGACAGCAACAGCTTTCAGCGCAATTGTTCACAAAATGGACACCAGGCTGAGTCTTTCTTCGGATTTCTTCTGTCCCTATAACAATTAACTTGAATTATAAACCATCCGTGCGTAAAGAGTTAAATATAGGCGATAGGTGCGGGTCGTATAAATCCATATGGCAGAAGCGTAATATATACCGTAATAATTCAACACATTTATTCAACATGTATATGCCATGAAAGTTGTAGCACTCAGAGTGCGGGCACATCTGTGACATGGCCGTGTTAAAATTCTCGAATTTATGACAAAGCAGTCATAGCCATGATATCGCAAAATTAGCTGTCTAATGGTTACTATCCCCATGCGTTTTGAAACATGGATGAATAATTGCAATCGCCCCTGTATGTCTGTCTGTCTGTCTGTCTGTCCGGCTATCTCCTCCGAAACAGTTTGGAGGAATTCAATCAAATTTGTTATGTAAGTTACGATGATATTATTGGGTACTGCAAAACACCATTTACATTAGCCCCCACCCAACCACCACCGTCCAGCTCCATCCCCCACGCACCTCCCCACCCCCACCCCACCCCACACCCACCCACCACCCGCAGTGGGGTGGTGACAGGCTGGAGTTAGCGAGCTACCTGAAAGTCAAATTTGGCGGAATTCAACTAAATTTGCTATGTAAGCTACTTGAATGCAAGACAATATTTATATTATATTTGTAAACGGCTCAGGCCCATATGCAAATTGGTTATCAGCGCGTCCATTTTTAAACATCGCAGGCTCATATGCAAATTGATTATCTGCGCGCCCATTAGTAAGCAATTCATTCAGTTGTTCAGATACGTCTGTCCGTATTTATGCATGTGTTCATGTATGTATGTATGTATGTATGTATTTTTATTTTATTGACGCACTGGCAACGTGCGGCTTCAATTTCCATGTGCTAACTTAGCCGACAGTGCTGCACCCGTTAGTTTTAATTTGTTGATCACCATCTCCCGGTCGGGGGGATCGAACCGCCATCCTGCAACTCCGCATAGCATCAGCAACCAGGCATCTTTCCACTGGACCACCGCACCAAGACAAAGTCAAGGATTGGCCGACCAGCTTTCACATGTCCGATATACTGACACACTGACGATTCATATGGGACTATCTGTGGATGCATCTGTCACAATCAATCCTAGGCTTTTACGCCTATTGTACTCTGACTCCAGCACGGCTCTGGCAGTATATGTATTTTTATTTTATTGACGCACTGGCAACGTGCGGCTTCAATTTCCATGTGCTAACTTAGCCGACAGTGCTGCACCCGTTAGTTTTAATTTGTTGATCACCATCTCCCGGTCTGGGGATCGAACCGCCATCCTGCAACTCCGCATAGCATCAGCAACCAGGCATCTTTCCACTGGACCACCGCACCAAGACAAAGTCAAGGATTGGCCGACCAGCTTTCACATGTCCGATATACTGACACACTGACGATTCATATGGGACTATCTGTGGATGCATCTGTCACAATCAATCCTAGGCTTTTACGCCTATTGTACTCTGACTCCAGCACGGCTCTGGCAGTATATGTATTTTTATTTTATTGACGCACTGGCAACGTGCGGCTTCAATTTCCATGTGCTAACTTAGCCGATAGTGCTGCACCCGTTAGTTTTAATTTGTTGATCACCATCTCCCGGTCGGGGGATCGAACCGCCATCCTGCAACTCCGCATAGCATCAGCAACCAGGCATCTTTCCACTGGACCACCGCACCAAGACAAAGTCAAGGATTGGCCGACCAGCTTTCACATGTCCGATATACTGACACACTGACGATTCATATGGGACTATCTGTGGATGCATCTGTCACAATCAATCCTAGGCTTTTACGCCTATTGTACTCTGACTCCAGCACGGCTCTGGCAGTATATGTATTTTTATTTTATTGACGCACTGGCAACGTGCGGCTTCAATTTCCATGTGCTAACTTAGCCGACAGTGCTGCACCCGTTAGTTTTAATTTGTTGATCCCCATCTCCCGGTCGTGGGATCGAACCGCCATCCTGCAACTCCGCATAGCATCAGCAACCAGGCATCTTTCCACTGGACCACCGCACCAAGACAAAGTCAAGGATTGGCCGACCAGCTTTCACATGTCCGATATACTGACACACTGACGATTCATATGGGACTATCTGTGGATGCATCTGTCACAATCAATCCTAGGCTTTTACGCCTATTGTACTCTGACTCCAGCACGGCTCTGGCAGTATATGTATTTTTATTTTATTGATGCACTGGCAACGTGCGGCTTCAATTTCCATGTGCTAACTTAGCCGACAGTGCTGCACCCGTTAGTTTTAATTTGTTGATCACCATCTCCCGGTCGGGGGATCGAACCGCCATCCTGCAACTCCGCATAGCATCAGCAACCAGGCATCTTTCCACTGGACCACCGCACCAAGACAAAGTCAAGGATTGGCCGACCAGCTTTCACATGTCCGATATACTGACACACTGACGATTCATATGGGACTATCTGTGGATGCATCTGTCACAATCAATCCTAGGCTTTTACGCCTATTGTACTCTGACTCCAGCACGGCTCTGGCAGTATATGTATTTTTATTTTATTGACGCACTATGTATGTATGTATTTTTATTTTATTGACGCACTGGCAACGTGCGGCTTCAATTTCCATGTGCTAACTTAGCCGACAGTGCTGCACCCGTTAGTTTAATTTGTTGATCACCATCTCCCGGTCGGGGGATCGAACCGTCATCCTGCAACTCCGCATAGCATCAGCAACCAGGCATCTTTCCGCTGGACCACCGCACCAAGACTATAAAGTCAAGGATTGGCCGACCAGTTTTCACATGTCTGATATACTGACACACTGACGATTCATATGGGACTATCTGTGGATGCATCTGTCACAATCAATCCTAGGCTTTTACGCCTATTGTACTCTGACTCCAGCACGGCTCTGGCAGTATATGTATTTTTATTTTATTGACGCACTGGCAACGTGCGGCTTCAATTTCCATGTGCTAACTTAGCCGACAGTGCTGCACCCGTTAGTTTAATTTGTTGATCACCATCTCCCGGTCGGGGGATCGAACCGTCATCCTGCAACTCCGCATAGCATCAGCAACCAGGCATCTTTCCGCTGGACCACCGCACCAAGACTATAAAGTCAAGGATTGGCCGACCAGTTTTCACATGTCTGATATACTGACACACTGACGATTCATATGGGACTATCTGTGGATGCATCTGTCACAATCAATCCTAGGCTTTTACGCCTATTGTACTCTGACTCCAGCACGGCTCTGGCAGTATATGTATTTTTATTTTATTGACGCACTGGCAACGTGCGGCTTCAATTTCCATGTGCTAACTTAGCCGACAGTGCTGCACCCGTTAGTTTAATTTGTTGATCACCATCTCCCGGTCGGGGGATCGAACCGTCATCCTGCAACTCCGCATAGCATCAGCAACCAGGCATCTTTCCGCTGGACCACCGCACCAAGACTATAAAGTCAAGGATTGGCCGACCAGTTTTCACATGTCTGATATACTGACACACTGACGATTCATATGGGACTATCTGTGGATGCATCTGTCACAATCAATCCTAGGCTTTTACGCCTATTGTACTCTGACTCCAGCACGGCTCTGGCAGTATATGTATTTTTATTTTATTGACGCACTATGTATGTATGTATGTATGTATGTATGTATGTATGTATGTATGTATGTATGTATGTATGTATGTATGTATGTAAATTTCTATAGCGCCGATTCCGGACTAAACCGCTCAAAGGCGCTTTACAAAATTTAAAAAATATGCTCTTGTGAAAAGGTGAGTTTTTAACATAGATTTAAATGGCTCAATTTTGTTACAATTTTGAATGTCAGATGGTAGATTGTTCCAAAATTTTGGTCCTGCTCTCGAGAAGGCGCGTTCACCGATGGTTAAATTCGAACGTGGTACGACACATAGTAATTGTGAATTTGATCGACCGGACCATGCTGATGTTCTTCGTACGATCAGTGCATTTAGGTAAGGTGGTGCAAGATCATGAAGGCATTTGAACACTAAGAGTCCGACCTTATAGCTGATCCGTTCTCTAACTGGCAGCCAGTGTAGTTCATGGAGAACAGGCGTGATGTGTTCATGCATTCTCGTGCGGGTGATCAACCGAGCTGCTGTATTCTGGGCTCTCTGCAGACGCTCCAACTGGGCTGATGTTATGCCAGTCAGTAATGCATTGCCATAGTCCAACCGGGATGTTATGGTGGCATGAACAAGTGTTTTAACTGCGTCGGTGTCAAGCAGATTTCGAATTTTGCTGATGTTTCTCATGTTGACGAAGATGGAACGAGAGACAGATGTCACATGTCCTTCCATTGAAAGAATGTTATATAAAGTTACGCCTATGTTGCGGGCACTGTCGCTAAAATCAATTTCGGCCTCTCCAACGTGGAGACTTTTTATGTCCACATTCTGTCGGATGTGGCGAGATGTTATCAAGAGAGTCTCTGTTTTCTTGTCGTTCAGCTGCAACATGTTGTTCAACATCCAATGTTTGATGTCAAGAACACAGTTTTCGACACACTCACGGGCGTTTAACTGATGGTTTACATGGAACTCGAGGTACAATTGCGTGTCGTCCGCATAAAGGTGGTAGCTTATGCCATGAGATCGTATTAAGTTGCCTAGTGGTGCCGTGTATATTGTGAACAAGATGGGACCAAGCACAGATCCTTGTGGTACGCCAGAGCGTAATTGATTTGAAACTGACTTTAGGTTGTCCACAATAACAGTTTGGTAACGATTTGTAAGGTACGAATTGAACCAGGCAAGCGCTGTGTGCGATATACCGAGTTCTGTTAAACGTGATATCAGAATGCTATGATCGATTGTGTCGAAAGCTGCAGATAAATCTAAAAGAACCAATAGAACACACTTCCGGTCATCCATGGAGCAGAGAATGTCATTTTGTACACGGAGTAGAGCAGTTTCTGTGCTGTGGAGCTTCCGGTATGCGCTTTGAAAGGGTTCTAGTGGGTTGTTGCATTCTAGATGGTCATTCAGTTGCTTGGCAACGACCTTTTCTAGCACCTTGGACAGATATGGTAAGTTCGACACGGGCCTGTAGTTCCCTAGTGTATTTTGGTCGAGTGTAGGCCTCTTTATTAATTGAATCACATTGGCAGTTTTGAAAGAATCAGGTACGACACCACCTTCTAAGGACAAGTTTAACACCTTTGTTATTGCAGGTAGCAATTCGTCAACACATTCTTTAAGTATGTTTGTAGGCATTGGGTCCAGTGAGCACGATGCTTTTGATGAATTGCGGATTATTGTCAATACTTCATCGGGAGATACTGATTTGAATGACGTCATAGCGCAGTTTGACCCAGACAAACTACAAGAGTTAGATGGTGAATAGTCTGGATGTTGCACAATGTTGCTACGAATTAGGTCTATTTTCTCAGCAAAGAAAAAAAACCGATTTGCTAGTTCGACTGGATCTTTGTGCTCTGGCAGATTGTTCCTACATTTATCTTTATGGAGCAGTGTTCTGAAAATGGAGAATAGTTTCCCTTGGTTATCTGCGTTTTCGGATACTAATGTGGAATAATAAGTCTGTTTTGCTGCTGTGATCATATCATTCACGATACGACATTGTTGCGAATATATTTGCAAATGAACCTGCAGCTTCGATTTACGTGCTATGCGCTCATAGTTGCGACACAGTTGCTTTGCGACTTTAATTTCACAGTTAAACCACGGAGAATGATCCCGAACAGCGATTACCTTGCGGGGCATGCTTGTCCATTCATGCCTGGTATTTTTAGCTTGTTTATGTGTTCATCCGTATGCCAGTTCATTCATTCATTCATTCATTCCTTCAGTCGGTTAGTCAATAATTCTGCATTGGGCGCAAATATTCTTGTGTATACATCAACAAGCCCATGACAATTGAATCGATTTAAGCTGCTGATTAATCCATTGTTTTGTGATTACACATAATGTCTGTACTTAAGGATCAAAGTGATTAATGAGTATAATAACGCAAGGATCAAATGAAGTGACTAACATTGAGTATAATTTGCGTATTGAACTACATTAATAAACACTTTAAATAATCCTCACACTTATGAAAGAAAACTTAAATCTGTCCTTACAAACTATCCAATTGCGGAGCGATAGATTAAAAAAGCACTTATTTATTCACACAATAAAACAGTACTTAATTGGTTAAAACTATGGTTGGGTCACACCTCACCTAGTGATTAAGCTGGTGGCCTGGTAGGCTATGTCATAAAAAGATTCTTTGAACCCCCACCACCTTGTTTGATAGACATTGTTTCTTTAAGTAAGACGTGTCAATAAATCTAACCAAGTGACTGAAAATCAATCATTGATCTACGAATGTAGGGCTAGAAATCACAATTCATTTACAAATGTGTACTTTTCCTATTGGAGCAAGTTTTATATTGACACATGGGCAGTGCAGTGCGCCATTTACAAACGGGCGCGCCAATAAACAATTTGCATATGGACAGTGTGCCGTTTAAAAACGGGCGAGCCGATAACAAACGGCCATATGGGTCTTCGCCGTTTACAAAAGGGTGCACCAATAACAAATTGGTATATGGACCTGCGCCATTTAAAAACGGGCTAAATTGGTTATTGCCGCATTACAGCAATACTGAACTGCGAAGTTGGTCAAAGCGTGAGGATTTTCGATGGCGCGCCATGGACTGCGCGTTCTAGTAGCGATTGTTAAGTATATATAATTTAAAATATCTTATTTATAATATTGCACAATTAATTGTAGGCTCTAGATTTTCCTCGTTTTATCTTGTCTTCATTTTTCTTGAGAAAGGCAATATTGACATAAGCATCGTTCAGTATGTTGTGTGGCTAATCACTGGCAGATTAAAACATAATATTATATATTATTGAACAAACGAACCTGATTTATAAGCTGTTATTGAAGAACAACTCCTCCCCCACCCAACACCCCCACCCCAACACGCACGCATGCACGCACACACACACTCGTGCACGCGCGCGCACGCACACAGACACGTACGTAGTACGTAATCGCGTGCGTAAGTATGCACGCACATGTACGCACGCATGAACACATGCATGCACGCACCACGCTCACACGTACGTACGTACGCACGCACGCCCCTCCATCCATTCATATTTCGACTCGTATATCCCTACCTCCGCTACATATACATCCATCTGATATCTATCTATCGTTTATCCGTCTATCCAACTATCCATGCATCCATCCATCCAGCCATCTCGCAACTCTTGCCTCTCTTCATCCATTCAGCTATCTCTCCAGCTCTACATATCCATATCTCCGCCTCATATATACCTCCATCGGCTAGCCAGCCAGCCAGCCAGCCAGCCAGCCAGCCAGCCAGCCAGCCAGCCAGCCAGCCAGCCAGCCAGCCAGCCACCCACCCACCCACCCACCCATCCATCCATCCATCCATCTATCTATCGTCCATTCGTCCATCCGTCCATCCAGTCACCCACCCACACATCTCGCAACTTTTGCCTATTTTCAGCCATCCAGCTATCTCTCCATCTCTCCATCTCTCCATCAATCTCGATGTCCGTCAATCCATCCATCCACCAGACATCCATTCCCATCTTATTCATCCATCTATCCATCCATTCACTCTTCTCCCTCGAGCTAGTCATCAGCCCATCCATCTATCCATCCATCAATCTCATTCTCCTTTCCTCTCTAGCTCATTCTGTCCCTCACGTCTATTCATCCATTTATATGATATATTTATTAGTAATGCTAATTCACATATTCACAATTAATCTTCCCACCAATCCATATACCAATCCATTAAAAAAACCTATCTATTAATCCACCCACCGCGCCAGCGGTGAATTAAATTATGCATTCAAATTGGTTATACGTTTACTATGCTATTTGGTGATCGCCTCTTTAATAAATTAACCCTTATGAAAATTAAGGGCTGATTGATTAAAATTTTAATCATCAAATTTCCAAAAAATAATTTTCTTTCCGCTTATTTATGTATTAATTTATTCAGGTACTATATCTGTGATTCTAACGCATCACTGGCGCTTTTAAAATATAATAAATACAGCGTTAGTTCACTACTCCATTTTTACTCTATCAATATCAATTCATCTACTCCGTTTTCTATGTCATGAATGAATGATTAATGGGTTTTTTTATGTGTTCATGGTTTCATTTACAGAATTTTCTCTACCGCATGCGGATTAACCATCAAATAGTATCATTCTCAGATAGACGGATTTTCTGGTTCTGGTAAAGAAGTTTAAACAGCTCTTGTCTTTTGAAAGAGAGGTTGGAACTGTTTAACCGTACCTGCTAGAATTTGAATCGATGTATATCTGGGTCAATCGGCCATAATTTTTCCCATTACGACTTCAACGTCATTAGATAGATCGATGATATTGTTGTGGTCGGTTAATGAGGAGCTCTGGTGGTGACTGAGCAACGTGCAACTTTGACCAAGTCATACATATCTGAATTTTGATAATAACTTGATCACTGGTATATTGATACTATTGATCAAGTTTGGCCAAAAAGCAGAGACATGTGAGCTTTAAGTTCAATCCGGAGAGAAAACTTCCATAGTTTGCTATTATCCAATCCAAAATGCTAATTTGAGTTCCAGCCATATCCATACCCTATCGCCCCTATCTCCTCAACCTTTTTCATTAAATCGGAATCTTTTACATTGATTCGAAATCCCTTCTATGTCATATAGATCTGTTGTCCTGATGCCATAAAATCTACAGCGGCAAAATTCCTGTAATTCTTGATGTATTGATACTAAAAAATCAAGCCATTTAATTTATACCACTTTGGGCGATTTCCTGTTAACTTGAAACTTCTGATCCGACCATCAACACATTTGGTACTTATCATTGACACGTTTTTGAGGTCATAGTGGTCAACACCTGGCTTGACCTGTTCGTCCAAACATCATAGACTGTTGAGCTGTATAACCCTTAGATTTGCTTCCATAGCATAACCATATGTAGTTCGGATCAACCGGTCGGGTACTGGCCGTACCAGCTAAGCTGGGTACGCGCCGTGCGCCGCCCGTCTAGGAATCGTTTCCTGAACATGCTCCTCTGGGTAGAGCTATAAGCGTATATAGGCATATGGGAGAGAGAGAGCGTGTCGAAAAACGACTAAGTTCGTTAAAACGCATTATGTGCATGTGCGCGCCGGGACGCTGTTTCTAGGGAGCGCACAGTTGTGACCTAGATAGGATGGCGCTCTTAGTGTACTGAGCTGGTACTCTGTAATCCTTATTCATTGTCTGTTCCCGTTAAATCTGGCATTAATCAAGACCAGAATTCGACGGGCTTTCCAAATCTGTAAACCATTTCAAAATCGGTTGTTGATTATCTTCAAAATATTGTCGTGACGTCATAACCACGTGGACGTAAAGCTTCTAGAATGTTCTAGAATGTTCGACGACGCTATTATTAGCGATGTGCTGATTGGCTGTTGCTCGAACGATGATTGGAAGAAGCTTGCGCCTGTGACGTCACGGAGAGCGTAAAAGGAGAAGCGATCCAGTGATCGAGAGCATCCTCGGCCAGGGAACGAACAGGTTGGAGCTGTACCAACTACTATCAAGCGCGATACACGTCTTCTTTTGCTATGTGTTGGGTTTTTATCCAGTAGCGTGCAGTTCTCCAACCCACCGCACTAAAACAATTTTGTAACTCCCCATCTGCGGGAGTAATTTGGAACTTTTGATAATCGTTCACGAATACCAACAGCTACATTCGGAACACAAACTTGCGGTGAGGCCTTTACGGCCTGAATATTTGAATCTACAGATGTAGAGGCAGGATGTTCTTTGATGGATGACTCGCCGGATTTGCCGGCCATGCCTAAAAGTGGTATTTCAAATGACGCTGCACCAATCGTGTATGTTCTTTCAACTTTCGACCGCATCAAGTAAACTCTGCCCGGTGCATCTTCAGAGCTGGTTGACGTACCCAGCACCATGAAGCTTTGTTTTTTTATCTTCATTTGCCTTTGACAACCGCCGCTTATGACGGTTTGTTTACACCTTCCATCCGTGCCATCTCTGTACGGGAACTTTCTTCACCACATAGTACTATCGTATCTTTTGCTGACTGCTCGTTAGACATTCTATTAGGTTTACAATGCTGAGTGATGTCCTTCCCCCACCATGAACGTTCTTGCGGGAATCTTGTTTGCTGACAACAGCTCGCGGGAACCAATCTGTGGGAACCAGCCTGCGGGAACTTTCCAGCTTCCGGAGAGCGCATCATCTCACGTCGACTACGGATTGACATGTCAATTTCAGTAACACATACACCTCCCCGCGTATCTTTGGATACTTAGTAATTAGCACTTTAAGCCAATGTAGGAAAGCACTGCGAAAACACATGTATTAATTATTATTTTATTTACTGACAATCCTCCCGCACCGCAGTGCAAAACTGGCAACTTGTATATAAACCTAACGACAGGTTAAATGGTTAGTTCCATAGGACCCGGTGACGGGAAAGATACGTATTCTCACCGAATTCTGTTAAAATGTCTGGGCATGATATTTAGATCTGCCACACCCTTACGGGAAGGACATTTATGGTGTGCATTCGTCTCTCTACCATAACGATAGGAGATATGGCCTAATAATGCTTTCGTGAAATGTAAACCATGTCTTGTAATGTTTCATGTGGTTGCGAACTGGAATGTCCGGATTCTCACCCAGTTCAGAGATCCCACTAAGTAACATCTATGAGCACTGTCTACAGTATTGATGTCCTCGGGCATCTGTTCTCCATGACAGTCATATCTAATAGCTAGGTAGATATCGGCCAGTTGCGGCCTAAATTTAATTCTTGTTTTGAAAACAACTAAAAGGAATTAAGCAAAGCAGAAGGCCCGCAGAAATAAAGCGGCAACTACTAACTCAGGATATTAGGAATCACATAAGACGGTGACAAAGGAATCCATCGGGAATTTTCTGTTCCGTCTTCACGTAAACAGTACGCATCCCTATAGTCATAATCTCACTAGGTATGGTCTTTTCTTTCTACAGCATTTTTGTTTGAAATATTAGAGTGGCCCATTTTTGCCTACTATTCTTCTCCCGCTTTAAGCCGTGGCGACACCTTCCCGAGACGGAGGCCCACGCGAGGCACTTGCCTCTCACAAGGATTCAGCGATGACGGTCCACGCCAGGATAATACTCCTCACCCAAACTAGCACTAGGAGTAGTGCCCGCGGGAGGCACATCACTTTTTCGTCTGAGATAGCCTTCTTCCTTTCAGCTTAGAGGTATAATAACTTATATTAAGTTAATTAGCTATGTCTCGTGTATGGGAGCCTCTCTTGCGGGGATACCTCTGTGGACCGACGAGTCTGTGTGGTACCTCCGGGAGCCCCATGTTTAAAAGTTCATCTACCTGCCTCTATGTCTTGTATTTTCGTATGCTCTTACTGTAGTTTTATCTATCATATTTTTAATTAGTTAGGTAAACGCATTGTATATTTGTAGGTCACCAAATCAAATCTTGTCCATAGATCACGAAATTGCTATGGACAGGCATACTGGTGACACAAATTCTTGGGATGAGACTGTTGTGTTTAATGTTCGCGATAATGGTCGCATGGCCCCATCGGAACGATTGAGTTCCACCGGCCTTAGGTGCCGGTTTTTGTTTCCCGCAGGGCAGTCTCATTCAAGGTCCGTCACCCGAGACTGGATGCTAACCAGCTTCATCACTCGTCGTGCACATGCGGCGCGGCGAGTCAACATGAGATATCGGAATGGCCCAACACTACCCGGCGAGCTACACATACTTTCTAGGTCATGACCATGAAATAACCTTAGGGTAAAATTTGACATATTTGACCCAGATAACTCCACATTCTTATGATATTCACATATTCACAATTAATCTCCCCACCAATCCATATACCAATCCATTAAAAAAACCTATCTATTAATCCACCCACGCACCAGCCAGTAATCTAGCAAAATAAACATCCATTACTCTATTACTCCAATAATAATAATAATAATAATAATAATAATAATAATAATAATAATAATAATAATAATAATAATAATAATAATAAATTCCGTTAATCTAGATAATCCTTTAATTAATCTGTCTTCGTTAATCCATTTACCTAATAGTCCATACATCTATCCAGTAATCTATATATCCATCCATTTCATAAATCCATCTACCCATCATTTACTTTATGCTTGAGCGTTACTAATTAAACATATTACTCTAACCTGGATTCAAAAGGTGCTAAGAAGATTCTAATCGGAGAACAGACCCATTTCTGAACATTTTATTCCATTGCGTTCCGCCAGATCCGGAAACAGAAATACCAATCTGACTTCTGAAGAAAATATTTTTAAACACCTAAACTGTGATAATCCACTAGTTAACATGTGTAATAGATAGGGGTGGGTGACGGTTATTAGCTATGTAGAACTATAAAAAGAATCACATAAGGTATATTTCTGTTCTGTTTAGCATAATTTATTTTCTGCAAAGCATGGAGTGTCAGTTACAGAATATGTTTATGTCAAGGGAATTTGCGACAATGGCCATCAGTAGAAAGGTGACGAGATGGATGGGTGATCTGATTGGTCCATAGAGTTATGGCGTCATCTTATCTGCATATTAGGCCACGCACACATGCCTAATGTCCCGTGAATGTGTTATGGGTATCAAGATGGTTAGGGGGTGGGGTCAAGCGAAGGATCACATGACCCATCGCTGCCTATCAGCACATCCGGGTATACAGTCTGTGGAGTTAATGAACTGTGCAAACACTTAGAGGTCTGGGTGTCGCGAGATCTATAGAGTTATGACGCATTCAAGCAGGCATGGGCCTACTGCTACTGCTCCTACTAGTACTGCTACTATTACTACCATTACCATAGAGGAAATGGGTGTATACTTTAAAGGTTTCACATTAAGAACTTGGCTGTAGTGGTTCCTGGCCTAGAACAAACCAATATAGCAATGGCAATCCATGCATCTCCAGCCCATGGGTCTCTTCTATCAAGAAGCCAAAGGCTTCAGCATAAGCTGTGAGATCATGCAGAAATACCTCAAAACATGCTATCACTAACCCCTGCACAATGCCCCTAACTATAATAATATTAATTAATAATATTAATAATATTAATAATATTAATAATATTAATAATATTAATATATTAATAATATTATAATAAAGACGCCTGTGCTCGGGTGATAGATTTACACCCATGAAAGCTGGCTGCTTGTTGTATGGATTTTGTGTAAATATGGAATTCAGTCAGTGAAAATATATTCAAAAAATTTGTCAACTAGCTTATTAAATAACCTATTCTGTGTTATAAAAACATGTATATGCACTACATCTGGATATGTGGACAGGAAATTATAAAGCATCAACCTCACATGGGCCTGCGTGAAGATGTGCTATGAGACTGGATCACTCCTATGCTCTAAAATGGCTTAGCAACTTAACATTTCAGACGCTGGCCATGTTGAGGTGTCCTAAGCAAAGAAACCCCTAGACTTATAACACATTCAACAAGCATATGCCTACCTGAAGAGAGCCTGAATGAGTAGATAGCGAGTATACTCCAAAATGATTAACATTTCAGCTGTTCAGATGTGGTGTTTTGACCGATAGAGGCGTTGGAATGGTAATAATGCATGTAAGTGTTTGGGGCGGAGCCTAATTCAAATATTGATAATGTTATAACTCGCTGCTGTATTGTCTAGATGCCAGTCACCACTCACCCCTTACCTATATACAACGCAGGTCACTAGTTGCATACACCACCGGGTGCATACTATAGCCTGTACCCATATTTGGTTAGAAACCTGGAATTGATAGGCTACACAGAGCACACATTATGAGTCATCAAGCATCCCTTGTCCTATAGTGAACAGTCAGTCCAGAGGCAGACAATCTGATCATTATACTTGCATGTAGAAGCATCGTATATAGCCTGTAGAGCATAGCATACATTAAAAAGTCTATAATCTAGTACCATTGTTTCTATAACGATATTATAGCTGCCAATATGGGCAGTCACTTATATGGCCACCAATGTTTACTCTGTGGAGTTAATGACTCATGCAAACTCATACAGTTCTGGGTGTCAGGAACTCTATAGAGTGATAACGGGTTCAACTAGGCCTGTAGTCAACTACTACTAGTACTGCTAGTACTACGACTGTATAGGCAATGAGCGTATACTGTAAAGGTTTAACATTCAGTACATGCCTGTAGCATCTCCTGGCATAGAACAAGGCAATATAGCAATGGCAATCCATGTATGTCCAGCCCTGGATCTCCCTTCTATCAAGAAGAGGAAGTCCTAACATAAGCATTGAGTTCTTTCAAAATGCCCTAAAACATACTATCATTAACCCCTACACATTTATAATATTAATTAATTAATTAATTAATTAATTAATTAATAATAATAATAATAATAATAATAATAACTAGAACACATTTACTGAAGTAACTGTAAATCTGCGATGACTGGGCATTAAGGAGTATTATAAGCCCTCTTCTCATATGATCATTGTGCACGGCTGATGCTGATCTCATAAAAGGTCTAAGTGTTGCCGCAGTTCAAAGAGCCATAGTTGAAATTACCATGGTTTTACACAGGCTATGGAAAAGCTGATTTCTTGAAAACCGATAGCCTTGACCCTAAAGTATAGAATAATGTGTCCTGATTTGCTGTAGTGGAATTTTTACCAAAGTCAAGGAAAATGCCATTAAATGTCAAATAAAGGAGAAATTAATGAATGAAAATTAACGGGAGGCAATTCATGCAAAAAATTGACCAATTTCTGTTTTTGGCATGCATTACCTCCCTTGACCTGTTCAAGTTGATTGTGTCAGTTCAATATGATGAATTTCGATTCTCATGATGGTTTGAAAGTGACCCGTCCAAGGTCAAGGTCAATCAGTGGTCAAAGTGACCAATTTTAGGCTTTGGCATGAATTACCTCCCTTTACCTGTTGGAGCTGATTGAGGCAATTAAATCTGGTGAATTTCGATTGTTTCTGACTACCTGGGCCAAACAAAATTGATTAATTTCTCCTTTATTTAACATTTGATTGCCTTTTCCTTGATTTTGGGTCGGACTACAGATTCTGGAAAGATGCTAAGTTTCAACATGATCTGCAGTAACCTTAAGGGGAGTCGCTATCAGAATATCACTCTCATACATTTTCTTTGGGGAATTTTGGGCACGGATAAGCGTATTCCTCGCAAATTATTCACTGTATCCAAAAGAAAAATAAAAACATCCCAGGCCCTAAGGTGTACTGAAAGTGTCTCAAGTTTGGAGGCTTAAAATCGCAAATAATATTCAATCGACCAGGAAAATCTGTGGGTGTCAGATGTGGGTTAACATATGCTAGAGGTCTGTTAAGTTTCTCCATGATCTACAACAAACTATAGGACGAGTTGCTGTCCAAATAGCACTCCCTTACATTTCCAATTGGACTTTTTGGACTGGGTCATTTATCATCAAATCAATTTCCAATACATTCCATATTGACATATTTGTCTACGATACAAAAATCTAAATATCTCATGAACCGTTCGGGATATCGGAGTGCTGTACATTGTGTCTGAGAGACGATCTAAATGCTGAAACAACCCGACCATGATTCCATCAGCTATCAGCAAATCATGGAAATATTGTTTAGTGTGCAGATTTGCAATAATAGAACTGTTAATATGTCCACTAACGATTTTATTTTAGGAAGTAATAGTAGCCTCTGGTATCTAGGGATGTAAAAAATTTCAACCCTCTGACAAGGACAGAAATAAAAATTCTCATGATGTCAATAATTGTTGTCATTCACATTTTCTCAAAAACTGGTCATCGAAACAAAAAACCTTTTTAGCCAACTTGCGGGTCAGCAGATCCTAGAAATACGTTAGGTTTCAAGATGATCTGGAAAAAGCCCTAGGAGCAGTCGCTGACCAAAATTTGCTCCCATACATTCCCTATGGGACATGATGGGAATGGAAATGCAGCGTCCTGAAAGGTTAACATGTTCGGTAACAATTTTCTCCATTTTAAGCTATAGTAGTATACTGTATCTACGTATATACCAAATATTAAGCATCTGGCCAACCTAAAAATATGAATTATCTTGATTCCCAAAAATTGGGTTTATGCCAGATTTTTATCAAAAACGGGTTGGCGTACCCAAAAAATATTTTGGGTCACCATGTGTGTCAAAACATGCTAGAGGGCTTTCCAGTTTCAAGATGATAGAGGCAAAACTCTAGGAGCAGTCAGTATCTGAATATTGCTCTCATGCATTTCCTATGGGGACATTGGGCACGGAAATGCAGAGTTCTGAATGGTTAACATGTCCGTTAACGATTTTATTTCACTAATCAAGCGTAGTATAATACATCCACGTATATGTCAAATTTCAACCATCTGACCGCCCTAGAAATATGAAGTATCTTGATTCCAAAAAATTTGCCTTATGCTGGATTTTCACCAAATCTGTTCACCGTACCCAAAAAAATATTTTGGGTGGAGATGCAGAGAAACACATGCTAGAAGTCTGTGAAGTTCCAAGATGATTGAGGAAAAACTCTAGTGGTAGTCGCTGTCCGAATATTGCTCCCATACATTTCCTATGGGACTTTTTGCCCGCGGAAATGCGGATATCTCGGAAACCATACACCCGATCGAGAAGAAAGGTAATAGCAAACTAAATCCCAATGGTTACTACAAGTTGCCCAAGGTTGAAGTTGATCAGATCAAAACTGTAGGAGGAGATAGTTTGCGAAAATCCTTGAGAATAATAATAATAATAATAACTAGAGAACATTTACTGAAGTAACTGTAAATCTGCGATGACTGGGTATTAAGGAGTATTGGACATTGAACATGTCTGATGCTGATCTGATAAAAAGTTTGCGTTGTCACAGTTCCAAGATCCATAGTTGAAATTCCCATACTTTTACACAGGGTATGGAAAAGCTGATTTCTTGAAAACCGATAGCCTAGACCCTAAAGTATAAAATAATGTGTCCTGATTTGCTGAAGTAAAATTTTTACCAAAATCAAGGAAATGCCATTAAATCTCAAATAAAGGATAGATTAATGAATTAACGGTAAAGGGGAGGCAATTCATGCAGAAAGCTCATAAATTTTTTTGTCATGAATTACCTCCCTTTACCTGTTGAAGATGATGAAGTGCAGGTAACTTATGCTAAACATGAAAACTGGCAAGCTTTACTCATGAATGACCTTGACCCCAATGGCGATATTAACATTTTTATTGGAAACTTTTTAGATCTCTTAATGTTCTAGAATCTGGCCAGGTTTGAAGAGAATCGGAAGAAAACTGTAAGAGATAACGCTGTTCCAATATTGCTCCCATAGCTTTACTATGGGGATATGCAGCAACGAAAATCTGATTTTCTCGAAAACTGTGGGTCGGATCAACTTTAAATTTGATACCAAATCAAGTCAATATGAGAGATAGAAGTTCAGCAAATTTCAAGTCGATCGGAGCAAATGTCATTTTGGCGGCCATTTTGAAAAAAAAAATTTGAAAAAGATTTTTTTTTCAACCGCGAGTTCATTTCTGACAAAAAAATTTTTTTGGTAATTTTGACCCCCAAAAAGTTCGCCTGGCCGTCATTTAAAAAAAAAAATTATTTTCGAAAAAACTTTTTCAAAATATTTTTTCAAAATTTTTTATTTTAATTGTCATCCTGAGCTCATTTCTGCAAAAAAACGAAAACTGGTATTTTTGCCCAAAATTTTTTCATGGCGGCCATTTTGAAAAAAATATTAAAAAAAAAAATAATCATCAGTGGCAACATCCTACCCATGTATGGGAGTGCTCCGATCAACACTCTAGGTGTAGTAGCACTTCAAACATTCATTTGAAATCCCCATACATTTCCTATGGGAGTTTTTGCCATGCATTGTGGGGTCAAAGGTCTGGCGGCCATTTTGAAAAAAAATATTTTTCAAAAACAAATGGCCAGTGGTAACATCCTCAGCAAGTATGGTAGTGATCGGTTCAAAACTCTGGCTGTAGTACCACTTCAAAGATCAATTTTGAACATCCCCATACATTTCCTATGGGAGTTTTTGCCCACTCAAGGGCAGATAACTCAACAACTAGTGGGCGGAGCCAAAATAAAAGTAATAGCCATCGATTGTGGCATGGGCCCTTGAGGTTGACCAAGTTTGGAGTTGATCGGATGAAAACTCTAGGAGGAGATGCGGTCTAAACTTTTTAGGCAGAATAAGTATAATAATAATAATAATAATAATAATAATAATAATAATAATAATAATAATAATAATAAGAAAGATCCTGAGTAAAAATAACAATCTGCGATTACATCGCAGATTAATAATAATAATAATAATAATAATAATAATAATAATAATAATAATAATAATAATAAAGATCCTGAGAAAAAACAATAATCTGCGATAGATCGCAGATTAATAACAATAATAATAATAATAATAATAATAATAATAATAATAATAATAACAATAATAATAATTAACATTCGTTCGTGCACTAGATTTACACCCCTGAAAGCTGGCTGCTCATTCATTGTATGTGTTTGTGAAAATATGTTGGGGAACTCAGGCAGTCAAAATATTTTCAGAATATTTGCCAGCACGATTATTAGGCAGTACAACAGGCGATTTGCACATATACCCAGCTTTTCTCGGCATAGTTATAATAACCTGCATATGCGCTATACCTGGATATGTGGAGCCACCTCACCCTTAGCTAATAAAAATTTGCAGCTATGACAAAATTTTAGTGTTTGAATCCTGAAACTATTTTGGCTCACATTGTGATGTACACTGCGGATAACAACTGATACAGTTAAATTACTTTCAAAATATTCACCTGAACCGTTTATGAAATTGTAAAACAGTTAATTTGCGCAACTCATTAAGCTGTTCATTATGCTATCTCCCCAATCAAATTAGTTTCAAAATATTCAACAGAATGTTTTATTAAATTGTAAAAAACTTACAATTTGTACAACTGGTGCTCTATTCCAGTTTCATAACGAAGTATTTCTTTCTCATTTATGATTGTGACATCAATCTGCATGCGACATAATTGATTATGACATCATAGCCGGCATGCAGACCTAGTGTAGGTCGGGGTCATAGGTAAAACATCATTGGTGGGACGTTGAGAGACATATACGTGGCAGATTCTGCAGACAAAATATTTTCAAAATATTCAGCAGAGGGTGTTTGATTACAAAAGAGGAGTCGCATAGGATTTGGTTAATATTTCCAAAGATTATCTTCCGGGATAGCACACAAGTCCTAACACCTTCCCTCTCAAAATCTATTGGACTACCGCCAGCTAGACTTGAAATCAATAGAAGAGTGCGGGGATGAGTGGCTGTTCTGATTGGTCATGAGTTTGTGACATTTTCCTATTAATTTGGCCCAACTCTTATTTAATATTCTTAATTATGTCGGGGGGGGGGGGTGGGTGGGTGGTGTTAAAGGGTCCCCAGAGCAGTGATGACTTGCTCAAGTGACTATAAGTTGAAATCTGTAATAATCATTTATTCTTGGCGTTAATGTTAAAAATCTTGTAACATTAGTCCAGTTTTTCGATTATTCAGATGTTAGAATTACTAACAAAATTATTGGGAAGTGAGAATTATACTAGTGAATGATTGGACCACATTCCTCACATGCGCTATAAGCTATAACATAGGTTAATGCTCTAATATCAGGGGTGACTCGCATAGAGTTATCATAACGTAAGATTTGCGATATCCTTTCCTCGTGTGCTTCATACTCCCAGCAAGAAAATAGGGTATAGTACATAGCACAGAGCATCAGATGCAGACTTTTAAAGATTTTTTAATATTATTGATCACATGTTTTATAACACAGAGGCATTTTACAAGAATATCATTACGTTGTGCATTATGATATTACAAATCCTCATACGTATATGTGAACATAGCAATCCCCTGTTTCTTGTTAAAATAAAGTGCAACACAACACACACTGTTAAGAAAGTCTACTTTTGTAACGATATAACAGCGTGTCAGTGCCCAGACCATGTCATTTTGGGCTATGACATGTTTTTACAAATCCTCGTATGTATATGTGAATGTAGCAATCCCTTGCTTTATGCTATAATCGAGTGCAACACAACAAACACAGTTAATAAAATCAAATTTTGCAGAGATATGCAGTGATATGGCGTCAGAGAGACAGCATGTAAGTGCCCAGACCTTGCCATTTTGAGCTATGACATGTTTTTTACAAATCCTCGTACGTATAGGTGAATGTAGCAATCCTTTGTTTTAAGCTATAATCGAGTGCAACACAACAAACACAGTTAATAAAATCCAATTTTGCAAAGATATACAGTGACATGGCGTCAGAGAGACAGCATGTCAGTGCCCAGACCCTGTTCATTTTGGGCACAGGTATGTTTTTACAAATCATCGTATGTATATGCGAATATAGAAATCCCCTGTTTCATATTATAATCGAGTATTACACACCACACACTGTTAACAAAATCAAATCTCACAAAGATATATAATCACATGGCACCAGGGAGACAGCATTTCAGTGCCCAGATCCAGTCCATTTTGGGCTGTGGTATGATATTACAAATCCTCGTACGTATGTGTGAACATAGCAATCCCCTGTTTCTTGTTAAAATAAAGTGCAACACAACACACACTGTTAATAAAATCAACTTTTGTAAAGATATACAATTGCATGGCGCCAGGGAGACAGCATGTCAATGCCCAGACCCTGCCATTTTGGGTTGAGGTATGATTTTACAAATCCTCGTATATATAACCGAATGTAGCAATCCCCTGTTTAATGTAATTAGCAAGTGAAACACGCTAGAGACTGTTAAGAAAATAACATTTTCTAAAGATATACCATTACATGACGTCAGGGAGACAACATATCAGTGCCCAGACCTTGCCATTTTGAGCTGTGACATGTTTTTACAAATCCTCGCACGTATAGGTGAATGTAGCAATCCTTTGTTGTAAGCTATAATCGAGTGCAACACAACAAACATAGTTAATAAAATCATGTTTTGCAAAGATATACCGTGGCATGGCACAGATAGACAGCATGTCAGTACCCATACCCTGTCCATTTTGGGCTGTGGTATGATATTAGAAATCCTCGTACGTATATATGGATATAGCAATCCCCTGTTTCATGTTATCATAAACTGCAACACAACACACACCATTAATAAAATCAAATTTTGCAAAGACCCTGTTCATTTTGGGCACAGGCATGTTTTTACAAATCTTCGTACCTATATGTGAATATAGAAATCCCCTGTTTCGTATTATAATCGAGTATAACACAACACACTCTGTTAACAAAATCAAATCTCACAAAGACATATAATCACATGGCACCAGGGAGACAGCATGTCAGTGCCCAGACCATGTCTATTTTGGGCTGTGATATGATATTGCAAATCCTCGTACGTATATGTGAACATAGCAATCCCCTGTTTCTTGTTAAAATAAATTGCAACACAACACACACTGTTAATAAAATCATTGTTTGTAAAGATAGAACATCACATGGCGCCAGGGAGACAGCGTGTCAGTGCACAGGCCATGCCATTTTGGGCTATGACATGTTTTTACAAATCCTTGTACGTATAGGTGATTCTAGCAATCCTTTGTTTTGAGTTATACCTGAGTGCAACACAACAAACACAGTTAATAAAATCAAATTTTGCAAAGATATACACTGACATGGCGTCAGAGAGACAGCATGTCAGTGCCCAGACCCTGTCCATTTTGGGCTGTGGTATGATATTACAAATCCTCGTACGTATATGTGAATGTAGCAATCCCCTGTTTCATGTTTTAATCCAAGCGCAACACAACACACACTGTTAATAAAATCAAATTTTGTAAGGATATACAATAACATGGTGCCAGGGAGACAGCATGTCAGTGCCCAGACCCTGCCATTTTGGGCTGAGGTATGATTTTACAAATCCTCGTATATATAACCGAATGTAGCAATCCCCTGCATAATGTTATTGGCAAGTGAAACACGCTAGAGACGGTTAAGAAAAATAATTTTCTAAAGATATACCATTACATGACGTCATGGAGATAGCATGTCAGTGCCCAGACCTTGCCATTTTGGGCTATTGATGTTTTTACAAATCTTCGTCTGCATTGATGAATGTAGCAATCCATTGTTTTAAGCTATAATCGAGTGCAACACAACAAACACTGTTAGGAAAATCAAATCTCACAAAAATATACAGTGGCATGGCATCAGAGAGACCGCATGCCAATGCCCAGACCCTGTCTATTTTGGGCTCAGGTATGTTTTTACAAATCCTCGTACGTATATGTGAATATAGAAATCCCATGTTTCATGTTATAATCGAGTATAGCACAACACACACTGTTAATAAAATAAAATCTCACAAAGATATATAATCACATGGCACCAGGGAGACATCACGTCAGTGCCTAGGCCCTGTCCATTTTTGGCTGTGGTATGATTTTACAAATCCTCGTATGTATATATATATATATATATATATATATATATATATATATATATATATATATATATATATATATATATATATATATATATATATATATATATATATATATATATATATATATATATATATATATATATATATATATATATATATATATATATATATATATATATATATATATATATATATATATATATATATATATATATATATGAACATAGCAAGCCGCTGTTTCATGTTTTAAGTGCAACACAACACACACTGTTAATAAAATCAACTTTTGTAAAGATACAATCACATGGCACCAGGGAGACAACATGTTAGTGCCAAGACCCTGACCATTGTGGCCTGTTTTTGCAAATCTTCGTATGTATAGATGAATGTAGGAAACCCCTGTCTCAGTTGTATGCTGACAACCCACACTGTTAATAAAATCAAATTCTGTAAAGATATACAATCACATGGCGCCATGGAGACAGCATGTCAGTGCCAGACCCTGTCGTTTTTTTCTGTTTTTGTTTTTACAAATCCTCGTACGAATATGTGAATTTAGCAATCCCCGGTTTCATGTTATAATCGAGTGCAACACAACACACACTGTTAATAAAATCAACTTTGTACGGATATACAATCACATGTCGCGCCAGGGAGACAGCATGTCAGGGCCCAGACCTTGCCATTTTGGGCTCTGGTATGTTTTTCCAAATCCTTGTACGTGTAGGTGAATGTAGCAATCACCCGTTTAATGTTATATGCAATTAAGTGTAACACGCAAGAGACTGTTACGAAAATAACATTTTGTAAAGATATACCATTACATGGCCGCATGGCGACAGCATGTCAGTGCCCAGACCCTGTTATTTTGGGCCTTGGTTTGTCTTTACAAAGCCTTGTACGTATGGGTGAATGTAGCAATACCCGGTTTCATGCTATAATCCAGTGCAACACAATACACCCTGTTAATAAAATCAAATTTTGCAAAGATATACAATCACATGGTGCCAGGGAGACAGCATGACAGCGTGCAGACCCTATCATTTGGGCTGTGTAAAGGTGTTTTTTTTTACAAATCCGCGTACGTATAGATGAATGCAGAAATCCCCTGGGTGTTTTTTTTATATAATTGCGTGCAACACAACACACACTGTTAATAAAATAAAATTTTGTAAAGATATACAATCACATGGCGCCAGGAAAATAACATGTCATTGCCCAGATCCTGCCATTTTGGTCTGCGGTATGTTTTTACAAATCCGTATACAGAATCAGTAAACTTTAGCATTGTGAGCTGTGAAAAATAGTGTGACTTCGCAAGTGGATGTAATTTTAAATTTCCAGCCAACAACTATGCCTATATATTAATATTTTGAAAATCATGTGGGAAATTGCATTAATAGTTGTTGGTAGTTTACAGTTTTATTACAATGCAATTATGCCAATATGGCCCAAGTGTTGTTTATCACTCAGAAAACTGGAAACGACTTCCCAAAGAAAGTAATTTTCCATATTACATGGGGTCTGGATAGCCACGCTCTTTTCCCACTTAAACTACCTGCCAACAGCCTTTGATTAGAAGGCAGCAAGTTATCCATAGATTATATCTATTTGAAAAGAAAATGCAAAATTCTAATCAGAAGTTGTTTGCCTGGTAATTTATAATCAATAGAATTTCATCACCTTGCCAGGTTGAAACTATTGTAAGTTACAATGACAATGTCAATGACCGTATACTGATATGGCCCCATAGTGCTATACGTTAATTATCTCTCAGAAATTCGGCAAATGACGTCTTAGAGAACCTAATCTTTAAATTTCCTCGGGGGCCCCATCCATTGTCATAGTTATATAGGGCATCAGCGGTTCTAAATCCAGCCAGGTAAGATATGCACAGATCCAGAATATTTTCCGATCTAGTTCCTTTATCTCGATAATGGCTTGGAGTTTGGAAATCCTAGAAATCGTCTTGCACGGCAAGTTCAGTTCCTCCATCGTGTTAAGATTTTAGTAAATTCTGACCAGTAGTTTTTTTAGATACAACTCCAAACACACACACACACACACGCACACATGCATAAGCCTACACGCGCACGCACGCACGCACGCACGCACGCACGCACGCACGCACGCACGCACGCACGCACGCACGCACGCACGCACGCACGCACGCACGCACGCACACACAAAGAACCGCTCGCAATGCCTTATTCCATTTAAAGGGGGAGGGTATATAGCTATGAAATAATACAGTTTTAATTCATTAAATTTAATATCCAAATCGCCGGATAAAATTTCAAATTTAACTAACCACTCGAAATTTGTAGGAGACAATTTGTGCAGGCTATATTATTAGATTATGTGAGGGTGTGGGGGTGTGGTGGTGGGGTGAGTTGGCATTTAGGATTATATAAACATCAAAACATAATGTGGCGACAATGGCTTGGTCAGATAGGCTAGAGCTAAATTTATGAAATATAACTAAAATTGAATAGGTCATCCATGTTCATCCTTTTTGTGCGGATTACAGCATCTGTGTCCGAGAGCATCTAGATATTAAAATTTTCCCCAAATCCGCCCCCACTCAACCCGCTAGGAACCATCCGAGAGATTACCCACCCGTGCATATACAATATAGCCTACATTGTGGTTAATATTTTGAAAACAATTTGACTTAAAGACGTTGCTGCCCACGGCAGCAATAACTTTCGATCAAATTGTTGTCCACATATTTAGCTCAGCCTTTCTTCTACAAATAGTACGTTATAACAGCTAGAAATAACACAACTTTCAATCAAATTGTTTTTAGCGTAATTATCTCAAACTCTCTTGTATAAATCATAGCGTCCTTTGCTATAACATAGTAGACATATCAGCTTACACAGCGTGCGCAACGGTCGTAAAGAATCTCAAGTATAAACAGCCTGAAAACGAGGCAAGCGTCTGGGTGCTGCCAACCGGATGTCTGCGTCTAGAGCGTCTGCGCGGTGTCAGCTGCAGTTGATAGCTGTTGAGATAAATGGTAACAAGTACACATATTGATGCAAGGCATCAATGGCAAATAGCGTGGCCGAAGATTATTATAATTCAAGTTAACAACAGGTTGTCCACCAAAGACAGTGACTATATCTAGACCTTGGACCCCTACCTAGAACAAAAAATAAATTTTACATGTAAAAATTACACCGGCACTAAATAATATAGGAAGACATGAGCTTCAAGTTACGTTCAATGTACTATAAAGATATAGCCTTTAGACATGTGATAAATTGACAATATATTTGCAGGACAGAGAGAAATGTGTTTATCTTGTTATATTAATATTCAATATTACATAGGTTCTGACTATCATTTATAGTTTCTTACCTTTCCCATGTAGTGCTGATCGTGGTTGCGATTGTAATAATGATAGTTTCTTGGTAGTTTTATATCTTTAAGATGGTTGTAATGGCATCGGCCTTGGATAGGATTAGCTATGGGCTATAGGAAGAAGCAGATTATATGTTGGGACAGTCCGTCCATCTTTTCATCAATCTTGTTAATCATTTGCGTAAATTCTGGGGGGTTTTGTTTGATAAATCAGATTCTATCTGGAGCTAAATTATAGGATATATAGAAAGATGTTCACATTATTGCAAGAAATAGTTGATGATAGAAACCTGCAATATCAAGTGAGTTCTAGATGGTATTATGTTCGACAGCCTGGTTACAAACCGAGTACAGAGATTCTGATACTGAATATATAGTAAATTATTAGCATTTGAAAACTACAAGTTGCGACTAAATTGCGTATTTCGAAATTACTTCGTAGTAGATTTTGTTTGACTCTATACTTTATTAGCTAATTCATATATATAATATATAAATATATATATATATATATATATATATATATATATATATATATATATATATATATATATATATATATATATATATATATATATATATATATATATATATATATATATATATATATATATATATATATATATATATATATATATATATATATATATATATATATATATATATATATATATATCATATCTATGTAAACATATCGGTGAAATTCTGGAGCCGAACCTATTACAAGCAATATGCCAGGACCTATCGACATCTATCCGATTGTGGCTGACATCTATCCGATTGTGGCTAATGTGAACCAACTATCTTTGAATGGGGGACATATTGCGAATAAGTAACTACATGGACATACTTGGTAATTATGATATTATTTGATGGTAGAATCGTGCAATATTTCGTACAGCACTAGTACATAATAATACATATTGAGTTCTGCATGGCTAGATGTTCGAAAACTGGTTGCAAACAGAGTACATAGATATCGGTACGTAAATTATTGGCATCTGGCAACATTTGGTCACTACTAAGTTGCATATTATAAAAGTACTTTACGGTGGAATTTAAAAAAATCAATATTATATTAGCGTATTTATATATCTACATGACATTTTGGGTCCAAACTTATTACAGACAGTAGGCTATCGAAAGCCATGGATCTGCCAAAACTTGTGCAAACCTTTGCCATGGAATTGTGTACTACCAAATTACTTCATGGTAGAGATTTTTAAGCTTGATATTTTATTAGCGTATTAATATACCGATCTGACCATATATATGAATTTCTGTTGAGTTATGTATCTAACCACCCGTTACAATGTTATTGACAGCCGTTTTGACTAGAAATTCGGAACATCAGTTGTCTATACATAGTGCTAAATAATTGCATGCATGGATCCTTTCCCAGTGAAGGATTAAGGACAATAAATTACTAATGAAATTCACATGTACATTATTTTTACCGAATTTCGTCTAATTGCTTATGATCCACAATATTATTATACATGTTTTACTGTTAAAATTTACCACACATATAGTGATTAGTAAAATGCGTCCACGACATTAAAATCTTTGCCCCTATGCCCTACGATACATAACAATGGAAATTTATACACTATCTCGAATGTTCAGCCCAATGTTTTATGCTATAATACATAATGGAAATGAAACAGACACAGTACCTGGTATTGTCTTCATAATATATTAAACATTCACTGTCTAAATTTGGTGAAGAATGTTAAAATATTTAAATATTGAATGTCCATTTGCAGGCTAAGAGAACACGGCTTTTGCAGATTTGCCACTGGAATCTGGAATGACTGTCTCGAGAGTCATTCCAGTGGTAAATTATCAAGAACTGTCCACTCATGGTATGCAATTTGGCATTGCTCAAGATCACTGTAGGGGGCCTGTTTGACCAGCTATGCCTTGAGATCGTTAAAATACAATAAGAGATGATGATAGGCCTATATCCATAGCCGTCGTCATTGTGATTTACATACTTTCAACCCTGACTTCCCACAATCCCATTTCCAAGGTAACTATAGAGGTGAGCTTTTGAATATTTTAAAACTACTTTGACTAGATGCTATCCTGTCCTTATAGCAGCAGCACAGTTAAATTAGTTTTAAAATATTCAACAGAATGTTTATTAAATAGTAGACATACAATTTGCACAGCATACAGACTTTTCAACGTTCCTGATAGTCATTGCTAAGTCATTCACTATGTATTTTGACTGTGACGTCAGCCTACATGTAACATAATTGATTATGACGTCAACACTTGAGTGATAGGTTGGATAACCTATACCTTCTGTCCATAAGAGAATCGGTCCATTGCGATTGGGTCTACATGCGTCTGGCAGGGCAAAGCTAACTATCTGGTTGCTCTTGCTAAAATATGTTGTCACTTATTACAAGTGGGTGGACCACACATTACTAAGTGGTATTGACCATGTAATGATCAAATTTGTTCATGACAATTACAAAGGTGGGGTCCATTTCTAGCTAAGCTCTGTCCATTCTTTTGGCCTGTTAGACTCAATTTATATACTTCCCAGAATCCCAGTTTCAAGGTAACTATACAGGTAAGGTGTTGAATATCCTGAAACTAATTTTACTGGGTGCTTTTGCTGCCTAAGGCCGTAACAGTGCCCGGTCAAAGTGCCTGGTCAAATTAAATTCAAAATATTCAACAGAATGTTGATTAAAATGTAGACATAAAATTTGTACACTTGACGGACTATTCAATATTCTCGATGGAGCTAGAGACGTCAATCACTAAGAATTTTGACTATGACGCCTGTGAAGCTTTTGTAGGATGCAATTGATAATAGTAAAAAAACCCATACAACACCCAGGAAAATTAGTTCCAAAAATTCAACAGAATGTTGATTAAATAGTAAGGCCATACAATTCGTACAATGCCCAGTCAAATTAGTATCAACATATTCAACAGAATGTTGAATATTGTCTGTATGTTCACCTGTTGGATCTGTCAATAAAGATTGTTTGCTTGCTTAGGTTTTTAACACACTGGCAACGCGATGACTTCAATTTCTGTGCTAACCTCGCCTACAAAGTGCACCCGTTAGTTTACTTTGTTGATCATCATTTCCCCGGTCGGGGATCGAACTGTCATCTTGCAATTCCGCATAGCATCAGCGACCCAGACATCTTTCTGCTGGACCACCACACCAAGACAAGAATCGGATATAGTGATACACTGGCGAATTCATCTGAGACTATCTTTTGAAGGCACACCTTATGGTGTATTCTATGCCCTCACTCGTTCCCCATCGCGACACTGGCAGTGATTGATTGATTGATTGATTGATTGATTGATTGATTGATTAAATCCAGGGGATTAAATCGTAAAGACATAAAATTCGTACACTTGATGGACTAGTCAATGTTCCTGATGAAGCTATTTACATCATTCATCACGTATTTTGATTGTGACGTCATCCTACATATGACGTAAATAATTACGTAAATAATTAATGACATCCATTATCATAGAGATATCCTATGCCCATTTGCAGACCAAAAGACCGTTGTTTTTGGCACTTATTATTGGAATGATAGGCTCAGTTATCGAGCCAGTCATTTTAGTGGTAAATTTTCAAAAATGTCTACCTGTTAGATGTAAATGGTAGTTTCTCAAGATTACTACAGAAGCCATTTTGGCCAGTTTGATTGGGATGAGTGCTGAAGTGGAGATCAAGAGATGTACGTGGGTACAGTGGGACAGATCACAATACCATTTTATTTCTGATGCAAATGTACAGTCAGCAATTAGCCCAGGTCACCAGCTAGTACAACTAGCCCCAATAGTGAGGGTATGTGTTTAATGCGCACGAGAAATCTAGACAATATATCCTAAATCTACGATTCCAATCTGAATAGAGACGCTCTCGTTAATAAAAAGATATATATGTATATCTCGCTCTCGTTAGTGTTAGAAGATCTGGCGAGAACGTGAATGACCACAATCCCTAGTGAAAAAGGACATTTCCAGTCTTAGCTCACCTCTAGCTAAGCTCCACCCACACTTAACAGTGTTGGAATCGATCTATCCCCGCGAATGCCCTGACTATCAATTTCCTGAAATCTATACAGGTATTGAAAAGTTTGTAACTAATTTGACTGGGTGCTGTTGCTGTCTATGGCAGCAACAGCGCCCAGTCAAATTAGTTTCAAAATATTCAACAGATTATGTATTAAATAGTAGCCATGCAATTCTTACAACAACTCATAGTCCGTCTTCAATGGACCTTTCAATTGTATCCTTCGACTATATGACGTCAACTAAGTGACGTGCATGCTGACATCATAATCATTACGTCATAAATGATTCTATTTGGCCCGTCTTTAACTCTTAAACGTCTAACACGTTGTAAGAATTGTATGTCTGCTATTTAATAAACATACTGTTTACTATTTTGAAACTAATTTGACTAGGCGCTGTTGCTGCCGTAAGTACCCCAGTCAAATTAGTTTTAAAATATTTAACAGCTTACCTGTATAGTTTTCTGGAAATTAATACTCAGGTATTTCAGGGATCGATCGATCTCAACACGGGCAAGGTGTGGGTGGAGCTTAGCTAGAGGTGGGCGGGTACTAGCTGAAACTGGAACGGTCCATTATGCGTTCGTGACGTACTTGTCTATGGCATTCATGACGTCATAATGCCGTCATTGATTATGATGTCATTCTACACGTCACGTCGTTAATTACGACGTCATGTGATAGATGGATGATGTGGAAAGGTCCATTCTAGACACAACCAAGTGAATGTGTAGCACTGAGCGTCCACGAAAGAGATGATAGGCCTACACGCATGGGTGCTGTAATATGTTATTCCATTTACTATGGTTGTTATTCCGTGTTATTCCTTATAAAATGGCTGTTATTCTGTGTTATTCCTTATAAAATGGCTGTTATTCCATGTTATTCCATTTACTATGGCTGTTATTCCGTGTTATTCCATATAAAATGGGTGCTATACTATGTTATTCCATATAATATGTCTGTTATTCCGAGTTATTCCAGGTAAAATGGCTGTTATTCTGTGTTATTCGTTATTCTTTATTCGTTATTCGTTATTCTTTATTCATTATTCGTTATTCTTTATTAGTTATTCATTATTCTTTATTCGTTATTCGCTATTCCTTTTAGTGGAACCTGTTTTAACTCTAAATACGCTGTAACCTCGCACATTTCGATAGCTGTCAACGAAATGCACTTTTAGCTCAGCTGACATACCACAAAAACAATTAAAGTTTTCTGATACCAATTCATTTAGAAAATTTTAAACTAAATTTAACAAGTTCATATCCTAGTCATTTATTAACTTGCTAGTTTATAGTAAATTAATTTTAAATTAATTTACTATTATTTTATAGTTATCTATACACTCAAATACACTTACTGTATCAAAAGCCTTCGAATTTTGAAGCTAATGACGTATCTCTTAGCATCTTCGATGGCTTACCACTTTGAATAAATTTACTAACAAAAATTCTCCATCGAGTATTTGATTTAGACCCAGTGCCAAATTTATTTTTCTAAAAGCTGCCTTCCGAACAGGCACTAGTAAATTCTAAATAAGGGAGATAATCAACTAGCATTTGAATTGCTTATCAATTAGTGTTATCTCCTTTGACCCACTAAAATCAAATATGGATGAAATTATCAATGAATTCATGGAAATACCAACTAGAGGGCTCGTTATGTCAGTTGGAATGACATTGCTAAAAAACTTTGTAAGCATTTCGAACTAAATTCGCCTGCTACTCTGGCAAAAGTCAATTTTGTACTAAGTTGGAAGATCTAGGGGTACTTGAAACACGAGGCGCTGGGGCGGAGAAATCCCACCTGACTCACCACCTTGTAATCCACCTGACCACACTAATGGCGGTGCTAGGCCTAAAGACTCTAAGCCAGATCAATCTAACGGCAATGACAAAAAGCTGATAGATTCAAATCAGTCTGAAATTGAGGCCTTACCTTTGAAATTTGAAACTGCTCATCTCGAATCAGAATCAAAGAGAAGTGAAAGCAATACAAAACGAGTTGAAAGGGACACAGCTGTGATGCAAGAGCGTATGCATGATAACAAAACTACTCAACCACCCCAAAAACACAGCTTCTCAGTGGCTTATAATGCCAGATCAGTCCCAGCCTTTGACGAAAAACAGCCTGAAGATTTCTTTCCACTTTTTTTAGCAAACAGCCTGTGATTTAAGTTGGCTATACGAATATTGGCCAGCTTTAATAAGAACAGTAGTCACAGGAGCTGATCAGAAGGCTGTAAGGGCATTACCCATCCAAGATGAAGGTAAGTATGCCAAAATACGTGAAGCAGTTGAAAGAGCAGTAGCTTTACGTCCAGAGGCTTACCGTTTAAAATTTCAGTCAAAACAACCGTCGTTTCCAAAAACTGCCATCCTAGAAGCCCAGCAGCTAAAGACCTTATTAAAATAGTGGATGACATCAGAGAGCATTAACACTCACTCAGATGGAGGATATGATTCTTTACAAACAATTTCGTAATCTGATGCCTCCAGAAGCAAATGAGTACATTCGCCACTGCCATCCAAATAATAAGACTGCAGAAGAGGCAGCTGTAAAAATGGAAGATTTTTAAATAGGCAAGATGGCGGATAGGTCTAGCTCAAGATATAACAACTCATCACAGTATACTCCTAAGTCAAATCCAAGTAATAACTGGCTCTCTAAGACTAGTAGTAGGAGCAATGATCATTACAGATCACAGTAACCCTCACACCCAAGTAGATATCGTGATGATAACTATCGCCGGGAACATTCACCATCTCCTTCCCAAAATTATGAGTCTGAATATAATAGACGCCATGGCAGTTCACCAACCAGAGGTGGACGTGGCCTTTCACCATCGATACAGTAAACTCAGAACATAATGCATGACAGGACGAGAAAATCAACAGGGACGAATTTCCTGATGTAGACCAAATATATTTACCATATTGTATTTTAGGGCAGGTGAGTTCATATGTACATAAAACGAGCATTCCACCTGTCCCTATTAAAATACTTAGAGACACGGGCTCCTCTCAGAGTTTAATTCAGAGTTCAGCATTTTCGTTCTCTTCAGAGACATATACAGGATGCAGTATCTTGATTCGAGGTGTTGGATTGGAGTATAGCAAAACACCGTTCCATGCCATAAACCTACACATAGGCGATCAAAACATAGCATTGAAATAGGGGTAAGAGATGAACTTCCGATACATGGAATATCTCTTTTGTTGGGAAATGCTCTAACTGTATTGTATAGAAAGTCAGGTTAGTCTAGTATCATGTACCCGGATAACAGTACTTGGAGTACTGCCGCTGTACTGCCTATAGTGTCTGATATCCCAATTATCAATTCTGCAGCTTACGAGGAGGTCGTCAATGGTTTTTCCCTCATACGTCAGTATGCATGGACAAAACCGAAGCGACTGAAGCGACTCTATGTGTGTCGTGACATGCAGCCAGAGTCGAAATCATGTGCCAGATGAGATAGTATTGGAACAGGGTGAGGGCATTTCAACAAGTAAAAACAAGTGTGTCACGTTTATTGATGACCCAAACCTAAGTTTTGTTCAGGGGAGCCGACACGTTTACAAGCGGAGGATAAGCAATTAAAGACACGTTGCTCCACTCGTAAGTGATCCTAGAGAATGGCCTAATTACCGCATATGCTATTACTGGCAAGACGAAATCCTCAGACGAAAGTACACCCCACGTAATGCAAAACCTGATGATGAGAAACAAGTGGTCAAACAAATGGTCATATAGGTATAAGGTATTGAGCCAGTCCCACAATGGTCCCAGTTGTCGACCACATTTTGGATATAAAAAGACCACCGCCAGCATTACTAGCAATTTCTATTGGCCTCTCATCCACGAAGACATAAACAATTTTGTAAATCCTGTAACACTTGTCAGTTGGTTGGCAAACAAAACCAACCCAATTCCGGCATTCAGTCAACCACTATCGTCAGTCGCTCAATAAAACTAAGGCTGGCAGCCAAGCCAGTATTTGCTCACTATAATATGCACAAGTACTCGATTTGTTGAGGCCATAGCACTGTGCAACATAACAACTAAATCCGTGGTAAAAGCCTTAATTAAGTTCTTTACAATGTTAGGCTTGTCATGGGAACTTCAAACAGACCAAGGTTCAAACTTCACCTCAAATGAGTTTTGCCCAAGGTTGCCAAGGGCATATTACATCCACTGCCTACCATCCTGAATCACAAGGTGCATTAGAACGTATGAATGGCACTTTAAAATCAATGCTACGAAAATCTTGCAGTGAAAGTCTGCGCGATTGGGATGAAGGGGTTAATCTTTTAATGTTCTATCTGCGAGATACAGTAAACGAGTCTCTGGGATAGTCACCAAATGAGCTTGTTTTCGGACATACAGTCCGAAGTCCAATCACTGTTTTGAAAGAACAATTGTTAACCCCCAATCTGATCATAACCTTATTGATTATGTTTCAGACAATACTGTTGCCATCACTAGCGTAACAGAAACCTTCTCTGCTCTAGAAGATGGTCAAAAACAAGAAATAGTTTCTCTGATTCAAGAGTTTGAGTGCCTTTTCAACAATATACCTGGGTGTACTTCTATTATTAGCAATGGCATTGATGTCGGAGACTCTAGACCAATTAAACAACCTCCTTATCAGACTAATCTGGCAAAAACTGAAATCATGGAAAAAGAAATCGCCTATATGTATGAAAATGGCATAATTCAACCATATAATGGCCCCTGGAGCAGTCCATGTGTAGTATTGTGTACTAGTTCTGAGGCCAGATGGGACTTATCGCTTCTGTACTGATTTTCGATAGGTTAATAATGTCACACGCGGTGATTCCTATGGGATCCCATGCATCAACGATTGTATTGATAAAATTGGCAATGCAAAATCTGTCACGAAGTATGACCTATTAAAGGGTACTGGCAGGTACCACTGACTGACCGTGCTAGGCCAATATCTGCATTCGTGACAAGCACCGTTTTCTGGGAGTACCGAAAAATGGCACTCGGATTTTAAAATTCTGGCGGCACATTCCAATGGCTTATGAATACTCTTGTTGCCCCAATCAAGAATTGTGATTCTTACATCGATGATGTCACTATTTATAATAACAACTGCAAAGACCACGTGAAAATGATTCGTGAGTTAATCTTCCATAAGGCAAAATAGCTAAAGCTACAGTGACATATTTAGGTCACGAAGCTGGTCAGGGCCAAGTTCGGCCAAAATTGGCTAAAGTGGAGGCTATTCATAATTATCCAGTGCCAACAACATGAAAGGAAATTATGCGTTTCCCTGGCATGGCCAGACTTTTTCAAAAATTTTGTAAAAACTTCGACCATCGCAGCCCCACTAACTAACATGCTGAAAAAGAATATCCCATTTAAATAGACACTCGAATGTAAAGACGATTTTGACAAGATCCGAGCAGTCTTACATTCTAACCCAGTCTTAGCTGCACCAGATTACAACAAACCAATGAAGCTTGTAATCGACGCTAGTGGTCTTGGTGCAGGCGCTGTCCTTATGCAGTCAGATGACAAGGGTAATGACCATGCAGTATGCTATTATTCGTGGCAGTTTGATAAACATGAATTATGCTATTCTACTATCGAGAAAGCGTGTTTAGTTATGGTAGTAGCATTACAACCCATCAACATTTATTTGTGTTCATCAAACTTCCCGGTTTACGTCTTTACTGATCACAATCCGTTAACATTCATCCAACGGATGTCACTCAAAAAACCAGACAATTTATCATTGGAGTTTGACCATCCAACCATATAATCTAAATATAATTTACATCAAAGGTTGTGACAATGATTTAGCGGATGCCTTATCCAGAGCCTTTTGAAGCCAATTTTGATTTCTAATATTTTGACAGACATATAGTTGTCTCCCAATATAATATCGGTTTTCGTTTTAGCGGTCATACTCACAATTGATGCATTGATTCAGCTGTTTTCATTGTTCTGAGTTTTTCTGGCCATTCCTCACTTTCCCTTAGGCGCATGAGGTGTCAGGTCCGAGGGGAACGTATATCACCTTGTGTGGTTTACCTAGTTTTTCTCAGTATTAATCGTTACAGTAGATGCAATTGATGGCCCTGCGAGATTAGTTTTTACATCGGCCAACCTGTTTAACTGGGCATATGAAGACTGCATAGCTTTAAATGATTGGCCCTATGACACTCATATGTTCAGTTATTCAAATTGCACAATATCAACAGAGATCAACTTTTCTTTACTGAGAAATATAATCGAAATTGGCATAGAGTATTTATTATTTCACCTGTTGATTTTCAATTAAATCTCGTTATTATTTTCGATTCCTTGGATGGAAAATATCATATTGAATTTGCTAAGTATCATACAATAGAGTAAAACAAAGTATTTTAAATTTTTTATTGACATTGACAAATAGTGACGTTTTACTAGTAATGTATAGTTAATTACTTTCAGTGTAAGTAGTATAAAGTTATGTAATAGAATATTGATTCAAATAATATACTTAAAATTCTCGGATACTAATAAATAAGTGATCAATTAACTACTTGTATGTCATTAATATATTCAAGTAGTTTATTAAATCCTAAATTATCAATCATTTCTATCATCATGAAGCTTACCGACTCACCACATTAAAAACAGTTGATGAGTCATTATTTTTACCGGGGGGGGGGGGGGTGGTGGGTGAGGGGTGGGGGGCATATGATGTGTGACGTCACAGTATATTTGTGATGTCAAACTATTAATGCTTTAATTAATTTAGGGAACATGGATATGATGGGCTAATCCAGTATTACCATTTATTTCTGCTCCACTGTCCATGTATTCCATAACTATGATCATGAAATAAACGTCTGATCGGATAGTTCCCAATTCATATGCTAATTAGGCTCCTGCCTGTGACTGGTTACCACAGAGTATAGAATTGTACGATCTGTCCTATCGTCCAAAGTCTATCGACTATTGATCGATCTAGTGTTTTTGAAGTCGATGTTTGTACGGTAGACCAGACATCAATATTACTTGAAATTGACGATCATCAGATAATTTAATAGCATGTTTAATTACATTACAGTAACCTAAATCATGGTCACCTTTACTGAAGATATGTTGATATCTAGCTATTAAAGGACAATTCCGGGATTGGTAAAAGTGTAGTTTATTTGAAAGATTACTATATGACTAACGTATTGGATCCTAAATAAAAACATTAGACAAATAATACGAGGAATTATACCATTGTAAACATGGGATTATTTTGTCTCCTGGGCGGTGACATTTTCTTGCAATGAGAGCGAGATTTCACGAGATCCTGACGTCATCCCTGCACCAACGCTATCTTTGCCGAGCATGAAGGTTGTACAGTAAATTTGTATATGCATGGAGGCCTAACATGGGCTAATTTGTAATCGTTAGGAGATTGTCCAGTTAAGCTAGGACGTTTTTCAAGTAATTCTAGTATCCGAAGTCGGTGGGGAATCGTTAACTCCCAGACCTCTGAATCATAGATTCCATTTTCTCTATCCTATCAGAATGTGTTGATTTTGGTAACAATGCTGCTGTAAGTGATTTCTGTGCACGACAGAAACACGTTTTGGCAAAATCTTTTGTTCAAATTGTACCCCGGTACTATCTCTGTAAGTAGGCTATTACGCATTTTACACCATGCGATAAGGGTTAAATGAAGTGCCACACTTGACACACGTGTATTGTCAAATTACTCAGCCGACTCAAGATATCGCTATAGCGTGTGTCGCAGGCAGTGTAAATATTTATTCCAAGAAAACATATGATATGATAATATTGCCGGATGGTAATAATTCTGATACCTACCTGTAGTGGCAAATTCGATGATTTATCCAATGTTAGGGATGTTAGAATCGGCCTAGTGGTTCAAAAGATACACTCTGCTGAAAAAACTAAGCCAGCAAAATTTCAAACAAAAATTTCAGGATGCGCTCTATCCATCATCATCCTATATCAGAATAAGTATTACAGCTACAATTACAGAATTTTCTGTGCCGAAGCTTTATAATGCTTCACATAACGGGAAAAATTCCATCAACATATCTTAATTATTGAAATCACTACAGCTTGCCATCCCCTGTTTAAGACTATATGCTCGGCCTCAACGTGGTGCAGGGGTGTAACCCACTGGGTGTCAATCCAGACATTTGGAGGGGCTAACCAGAGCATTATGCACAACGCAAATGAATGACACTTGGAGATCGAATCAACCGAAATAGTGCTCGCCCTGTGAGGATCCGCCAGGCAGGTGCAGCGCCGGGCTCCACGCCTCGAAGGAGCCCACCCTCAGCTACTGGAGGTCCCATCAACTCGTCTTGTGGAGCCAGGGGACGAGGATGGAGAGCTACTGGCCAACCGAAAGAGAAGACCAAACCCAAAGAGAACCCCAGTATCAACATCATGCACTGGAACGCAGAAAGGGTTACCAACAAGAAATCAGAGCTCGAACAGTTCCTGTACGAAAACAACATTGATATCTGCTGCATCCAAGAGACACACCTGCAAGAAGGAAAACCATTTAAGATCAGAGGTTACCAGATTTTCCGTTGTGATCGAAGAGGAAGAAAGAAAGGCGGGGTGATCACCTTGATCCAAAACAGCGTGAACGGCAGCCAGATCAAAACCTTTATGGAAGAGGCAGAATATATCAAGATCACGGTAACAACCAGCAACTCTGTGATTGACATTGTCAATTATTACTGCCATAATGACAAGAATCTCTCACTTGACACAATCCAGGTCCCGGACTGCCACTTCCTCATTGCGGGAGACTTTAATAGCCAGTCTCAGAGCTGGGGATACAGAACACTTGATAAACGAGGAGAAGACATTGAAGCATGGCAAGATGAAAAGCACCTTTTACTTTTCAACGATCCCACAGATCAGCCTACCTTCTATTCGCGCCGGTGGCATTCGACAACAACGCCGGACTTGGAATTTTGTACAGAAGACATTCACAGAAACCTGAGTAGGGTGGTCGGATCGCAGTTAGGAGGAAGCGACCACCGCCCAGTCCTCCTCTCTATTTTGGGTTCACTTCAACATCCAAGGTGGGACTACAAAAAGGCAAATTGGAGTCTGTTCGGCATTCGTTCCAATGAGCTTACCCAAAATATAGCAGTAGAAGGGAGAAACATCAACAATGCGGTCAGAGAATTTAATTCAAGTATCCTCAAGGCTACCAACGAAGCGATTCCTCGAGGGTTCAGGAAAAACTACCGCCCCTACTGGACAACAGAACTGCAAGCAGCACATGATAAGCTAGACAAGGCCAGAGAAGATGCAGAGGGTAATCCCTGGCATGAAAACCACTTCACACTACAACAAACTAAAGCCAGGTATCTAAAGACCAAGCTGGAGGCCAAAAGAAGAAGCTGGAGGGAAAAGACGGCAGGGTTTAATTTAGAGAGAGACACAACAAAGCTATGGAGACTGACTAAAGCACTGAATGATGAGGGTGTCGGGGGGAGAGAAGATTACTCTTGAAGAAGATGGACAAACACTGTCAGGAAAGATGGCTGCAGATGCCTTTGCGAAGGCATATGCAAAAGAAAGCAACATTTCTATACCACGAGTGCGTCAAAAAGAGGTTAGAAAAGAGCAAAAGGAAAGAACAGACACCAACAATCACGATGCAATGAAAGTTGACATTAGTTTAGCAGAACCGAAGAAGTCTATCCACCAATTGAAGAAGAAGAAATCTCCCGGGCCAGATGGAATTACGAATGAAATGATCCAACACGTTGGTAATGCATCTCTCCGCAAGTTGCTAGATATCTTTAATCTCAGTTGGACCAATGAAGAGGTTCCTCAGTGCTGGAAGGAAGCCAGAATGACTCCTATTCTGAAAAAAGGGAAGAACAAGACGAAAGTGCTGAGCTACCGTCCTATCAGTCTTACAAGCTGCATATGCAAGACCATGGAGCGCATCGTCAACCAGCGGTTGCAGTGGTCTCTGGAGTCGGAGAACACTATAGTTTCAGAGCAGGCTGGCTTCAGAAGATAGAGGAGCACAGAAGATCAAACAACACATCTTGCACAGGTCATAGAGGACACTTTTCAAGCCAAGAAGGTGATGCTAGCTGCCTTTATCGATCTGCAGAAAGCATTTGACAAGGTGTGGAAGGATGGCCTCCTCGTGAAGCTCCGGCGCACATGCATCGGTGGCAACATGTTCCGATGGACCAAGTCATACCTACATAATCGCATAGCCAGGGTGCTGGTGGATGGACAATCTGGACAGAATGTATTGCTGAGACAAGGGGTACCACAAGGCGGAGTATTATCACCAACTCTGTTCATACTCTTCATTAATGACATTGTAGCAGAGCTGCCCAATGGGATCCAAGCAGCCCTCTATGCAGATGACCTCGTACTCTGGTGCACCCAGGAGTACACAACGACTGCCACGTACAGAATGCAGCTCGCCTTGGACAGAATTACAGCTTGGGCCAACCGCTGGTGTATTACCATCAACAAACAAAAATCATCACCCATGCTATTCTCACTGTCCACCAAAACCAAAGTCGGCAATCTGACACTGGGCGGTACTCCACTCGAGTACGAGGACCAGCAGACATACCTGGGAGTCACCTATGACGGAAGATTAACATGGAAGGAGCACATCCAGACTGCAGAGGCAAAGGCCAGAAGAAAGCTAAACATCATGAGGAAGCTGGCAGGAACAAAGAGTGGTGCCAATAAAAGGATCCTCAAGACCATCTACCTAGGTGCCGTACGACCACACCTTGAGTATGGATCCAGCTCCTGGATGACAGCAGCTAAATCTCATCAACAGAACCTCGACAGAGTACAAAACCAGGCACTGCGCATCATCACTGGTGGAATGAGATCAACACCAATAGAAAAAATGGAGCAGACAGCAGGCATTCCCCACTTAGTAAAGGAAGGGAATGCAAAGCACTGATCCAAGCTGCAAAGTTCAAATCGTTCAACAACCACCCGATGAACAAGCACAGCTGTCATCAGGAAGACTTAAAAGATCAGGGTTTGTGAAAGAGACAAAAGCACTTCAAAGGAAACAGCAAGAAATGTTGCCAGCACAAATAGAAGACCCAAACCACACCCTTGATCCTCCACCCTGGGAAAACAAACTAGAGAGCATAGCTATTCGCACCACAGTACCTCATCTCACAACCAAAGATGAACACAGTGATGTGAGCAAGAAGGCCATGCCCCTAGCCATGCTGGGCGAAATGTACCCTCAGGAGACATGGATAAGGATCTACACAGATGGATCAGCCAAAGATGCAATTAGGAGCGGAGGTGCCGGATGCACATACAGTATCCAAACGGACAACATGAGTCAGCTGCAATACCGACAGGCAAACACTGCACAAACTACATTGCTGAAGTCGAAGCACTGGTCCATGCAGCTAACACCATCAGCACAACATCAGATCCTATTGCACAGATTGTCTTTTTATCTGATGCCCGCTCCGTCCTTGAGGCTATCACCAAAGGTAAGCTGCCACAACTTGAAGAAGTACTACACACCATAAAATGCTTTCGGATAGCATTGCAGTGGATCCCCTCACACTGTGGAGTCCAAGGAAATGAGGAAGCAGAAAAGATGGCAAAGGTGGGTGCAGAAGAGAATCAGACAGAAAACATGGTTACGCATACAGAGATGAAGACTATCATCAAGTCACTCAATAGAACACCTCAATCAGAAGATGCCTACCATCATCTCTCGAGGCCAGAGCAAGTGACCATTTTTCGTCTCAGAACTGGACACCACAGACTAAACCAACACATGTAAGGCGGTTCCACATTATGACATCGCCCGCTTGTCCTTGTGGAGAAGCAGACCAGACCACAGAGCACATACGTCAATGTTGCAGTACGTATCAGCTGCTGAGAGAAGAGATCTGGCCTTTGTCAACCTCTTTTCGTGAAAGGGTGTATGGGCCTGTGGAAGAACTGCAGAAAACCACAGATTTCATCTTGAGAACGGCTCTCGAAGTGTGATACCAGCGATCGAAAAGAAGTAGAGAAGAAGACTACAGCTTGCCGGGCAATATTGATCGGCCGATGAAAATTCCCAGATTTGATTGCAAAATATTAATTCATTTGGTGATATCTCTGGCAATATTCACGTGAGTAAAATTATAATTGGTCAGGCAAATAGCCATTTCATTCAGCTTTAAGGACACTCCAATTTAATAACAATATGCAAAGATGGAGTTTTCAAGACAAAAACCACCTCATGCTGAAGTTTACCAAAAAAAGGATAACATTCTCTGATCGTATCTTAGATGAATAATTTTGTTTATATATTCCAGTCTTTTGAACTGCTTGTCCAATATTAAGATCCATTATATCATATTAATCCCGAGGTCGGCACCTATTTAGAGATCCTAGAATCATTGAAATCGGTTCAGCGGTTCGCTTGCTATTATCATTTACGAATACTTCCTTAAAGTATATACCAGCATCTATTGGCCTCACTCCTCCAGTCATAACAATAGCGGTGGTGCGGGGCTGACGTCGCTAAAATGGCAGCACCCTGATGTGTGAAAAATGGTCAATTTTACTGACTTTATCTAGCTATAGTTGGTTATGCTATTTCTATCTGATTATTATTCTGGCACAATTTCATTAACCATGTAATAATCTTTTAAATAAAGCATACTTTTTATCATCCCGGAATTGTCCTTTGAATTTAATAACTCTTCTTTTTGACTCTCAGATAAATCCCCACCAATATTTAATTGGGTCATTATTTCTTGAGCTCTAATGTTATTCTCTTGATAATCACTACCCTTTTCTTTTGGTATTGCATTATTCTCTTGTACTATAATATCTTTCTTTACCTTTTGACCTTTTTGTAAATAGATATCAGTGTCACTAAAGTTGGCAATTCTCACTGGCAATTGTCCATTGTTAACTTTAGCCAGAGCTGGGCTAACCATTCCTCCAGCCAGTAAATTATTATTACCTTGAATAGGTTCTATCAATGCATGATAATCAGAAACTTCTTGAAATTTTCGCGCTGATCCCAAAATAATTCTAGAAGATCCTGCTGGTATACAAACCATTTCATTTACGCTCACTCATACAAAACCTGTTTTACTTGTCCTCTCCTGCTCCTGAGCCATACCTGGTAACTCACCAAATAAAGACAGCACCCCAATCAGCGTTTTTCCATTCGCTCGTTGTGATAACTTTCTTACCATTTTTCCTTCTTCTTGCAGTTATTTATGTATATATCGTAATATATTGCAACCTAACACTCCCGGTAATTTCGTTTTTCTATCTGCTATTGGAGTACCAATGGGATCCTTTACTACAAGAAACCCCATCCTGTTAAAAGACATTCCAAACAAACTGATATTAGTTTCAAAATATCCTACAAAAAGCATTTCCATACCATTATAGCAACTGAAATAGTTAACAAACTATCCATATTAATCAATTTCATCTTACTTTGCAAATATTGATTATAAAATGACTCAGTTACTGTGGATATTTCCGCACCACTGTCTAACAAACATGGTAACAAAACAGATCCCATGTTTATCTGTATTTCTGGACATTGTCCAATAGCATTATTCATTACAAACTCATAATTGAAGACTGGTGTCCCTGGTTTGCCTACACCACCCACCATATGACTCACTATTGCGGGTGATCCTGATTTAAAGAGACATTTGATGTATTTACAGTAGAATTATTTGGAGTAATATCTCGGACTATATTATGAGAATCACCATTATATGACGTCCTATTACCTGCATAACCACCGTTATATCGACCATGGAAACCCTGATAGCGACCATACAGACCATTATATCATCCCGGAGAACCATAGCCTCTTCCTCTGCAAATACACTGTGCTCTATAATGACCTGGATCGCCACAATTATAACACAGTATCCCATTCTTACTTCACCATCCTCTCTTGGTTGTGTCTCACTTTTCGGTTCTAGGCAGTCCTTATTTTTGAAACAATGAAGAATCGCCTGTAATTGCAGAGAAGCAGTTTTACTGGCTTCTTCTTGCCTGTTGAATCTTTTATCTTGTTTCTCAAATCTTTCTTCTATAGCCTGAATTCGCTTCCACAATTCACCTATTCCATCTGCTGCTACTCGTACTTCTTTCATATGGACTTCTCTGCCACTTTCTACGTTTTGATCCAATCTTTGACCGCTTTTCTCCCAATCTGTTGCCCAATCACGTACTTCAAAGAAACTTTCTTTGCCATATTCCGTGATCCGACGATGCAACCCTCTTCTTAAGCTGCAATCCACTAAACCTTCTGAGAATTGGGACTTCAGTATCCAATCCCGATCCTTTTTCTGTTTTACATCCAGTTGCTCAATATCTTTCACTAATTTGAGTAGCTCATGCGAGAAATCCATAATAGTTTCTCTTGTTCCTTGTTTTCTTCTATAAAAAGCTTGTTGCCTCTGGTGTACTGTGCCACTCTCATCAAACACATGACGCAGCACCTGAAATATCTCCTCTGGTGATTTCAGATTTTCACGGCCTATCTCAATTCTCGCTATTCCACTAAGGTGATGCTTAACGAAAAGACAACCGTGAGTTGAATTGAGTCCATGTGATGCAACATACGGCTCCACATCCATAATCCATTCTTCTAATGGCAGCTGTTTCTTCTCACCACTGAAACTTCCAAGTCGCCTTTCATGTACTATATACACCACTTTCGGATTTTCACCATGACCTTTCTGCTTATTCAATTCAGACTTCAGTTTATATATTTCCTCACGTAATTGATTTATTTCTGCCATATTGGAATTACATGTATATTATATATATATATATATATATATATATATATATATATATATATATATATATATATATATATATATATATATATATATATATATATGTGCAAGTATTTTATGATAACTTGGGACCATTAGTACTTTCAAGAAGAAAATATACAAAACTTTACCCGACAATTACTAATATTCAATAATAAATAAACCAATCATATCGAGAAATAGCAGTATCGATAAAATAATATATGCTGAAAATACCAGGTTTATCAACATTGACATGCACAACCTATTCTCAGTTAAGAAATCCTTAAACGACCTTGCTGTTCTCGGAATATAATATTATTCCAGAAAGAAAACGGAGTAATCGTTATGAATCCTAAAGTTAACTTTGGCCTCAATGACTTTATATCCGACTTCAACTTAGCAAAGTTCTGTTTGATTTCTGACGTTGAAATCACAGAAGGCCTAAATTCTGTACCATTCACATGTGAATTAAAGGACAACAACTCATTTATCCCCACACACACTTTCAAACTCACAATTTCATTCACACTGGTTTCTAGCTGAAGATACTTAAGAATATCAGTCTTAAGTGACGCAATATTAGCTCCATGTTTAATTATATATTCTACAGTAATTTTGGGTTGAGAGTATAGATCGAAATTGTTACCTCTGGAATCAACACCAAGAATATATCGTTGCATTTGTCTTCTTATTATGGATTATTTTTACATATTTTACATTGGACTTCATCTTTCCCTAGGTCAGTTACTACCAAAAACTAAAATGCCATATAATAATGAAACCCAAAAAATTGATATGATCTGCTAACTTTGAATCATCTGAACCGATAACCAATAAGCCGATATTAATTTGACACGGGCAATTTCTCCCAAATGCAAATGAAATCTACAATCTGTAAAAAGAATACAGCAATACAAGGATTAATCAATATATGAATATGCTATCTAGCAATTATCATTTTTAAGCAGTAAGAGTCTTCTTCAACCCAAACGTTTCCAGGGCGACCACAGATCATTCAACCAGCGATCCACAGCAGTTTGGCGATCCCAGTAGAAGTTGAAGGCGAATCCACCACACTAGATATCCACCATTAACTCAGATGTACCATGCTGGCGATTCCACCATGCTAGATATCCACCATGCTCCAAGCCACCGTTGAACCTAATATGGTATCAGTATGCTAGTCATGTGTCTGACCTAACTAAATTTCACCTAATGTAATATTGCCATTGAATCATAGACTGTCTTATACTTTATTCCGACATTCCTGTATGCTGATTGTATAATCCTAAATTGTCTAAACAAAGAACACCATACTCGCAGCGCCAATTGGTAAGGGACCAACTTGATTTTTTAATATGAACATTTTTGATATTGAATTTCCAGAAGGATACCAGACCAAAAAGAAAATTGTCAATTCAAGACGGGGACTTCTAAAGGGAATTTTAAATGAGTTCCTAATCTGTTTTATTTAATGGATCAAGTTTCAAAATGTGTTTCCCCCTATACAAGAGGTTCTCTGGCAATTATGACGATTAAATGATATTATGATGTTAAAGTAAATGCAATCAGCACATTCAGGAAAATGGCAGAATGAAGAACAGACACGTACTTTTCAAAATTAATTTCATCCCTTTATGTAACCAATTAATTTGTTGGTTTTTTTAATACAATACAATATATATATATATATATATATATATATATATATATATATATATATATATATATATATATATATATATATATATATATATATATATATATATATATATATATATATATATATATATATATATATGAATTACATTCTTTTTCGTCAGGACTGACGTTTTCTGTGACTTCAACCCAACATTAGAAATTCTGATATGATCTACAATGGATCAACTACTCCAGGACTTACGCATCCAGGACTAATGCTCCGTGACTAACACCCCAGGACTAACACATCCAGGACTAACACCCCAAGACTAGCACATCCAGGATTAACACTACAGGACTAGCACATCCAGGACTAACACCCCAGGACTAGTGCATCTAGGACTAACACCCCAGGACTAGCACATCCAGGACTAACACCCCAGGACTGGTGCCTAATAACCATACAAAACAGAATAAAAAAACAAAACAGAGATTAAAAATCAATATAAATTAAACAAGTTATATGGCACATATCTAACACATATCTATGATTGTGCACGTATGTGAGACATACATACACATCCATAGCCATAGCCAATTATACTATATTCCCTATTTCTGAAAACACAAGACAATGTCTACCCAAACATGTTCACTTAAATTTCGAACATCTATAAGATCTTTTCTTGAAATCAACTAGAGTCCATTGCTCATAACATGGAATCAATATCAATCAGAGAAAATCATATCTCTAATAATCATAACAATTTTGATCAGACCTCGCCATCAAACATCTCCACATAAACAAATATGAAAACAGAGTAAATTAATCAACCCAACAGGAACCTGATGTCCAATAGAACTTTTCCATCCTTATACAACATCAGCAGATTATCTTGACGTCCCCTCCTCATGCAAACAATATATATTTATTTATTTATAGCATTCTGAGTGTTCACCTGACCATCATTAAATAAGTCAAAGTCCAAATAAATCTAATTATAGCTGTAAATCTAAGTCTAACTAACTCTAAGTGTAACTATAAGCCCAAATTAATTCAAGTCCAGCGATAAGTCTAAGTCTAAGAAACTAATTGTAACTAAGTCTAAGTCTAAATAAGGCTAAGTGTCACAGTAAATACAAGTCTAAGTAAGTCTAAGTGTCACAATAAGTATAAGTCAAAGTAAGTCTAAATAAATCTAAGTCCAAATAATATCAAGTCTAAATACATCTAAGTCAAAGTAAGTCTAAGTGTAACCATAAGTCTAAGTCCAAATAAGTCTAAGTCAAAGTAAGTCTAAGCATAACCATAAGTCTAAGCCCAAATAAGTCTAAGTCAAATTAAGTCTAAGTGTGACCATAAGTCTAAGTCCAAATAAGTCTAAGTCAAATTAAGTCTAAGTGTAACCGTAAGCATTGTGCAAAATGATTCTGTTGTATCCTGTTCTTCCAGAGAACCGAATACCTCATAAACCATTCCACTCCAATGAAAACCAAACCTATCGCTGTTTCATTCCATGTAAAGCGCTGTCCTAACCTACCACTGTGTCCAATAACATATTTGAAACATTTTGAAAACAATTTGACTGGAAGCCTTATCCATCCAATTTGAAATGCCTTAAACCCGAGCAAATTGTTTAATAAAAAATATTCAATTCTGACCTACTTTTCCATAACTAGAGATTAAAGATATATAATTAACCACAGTTCTGCTGAAAATCATTATTTAAATGACCTCCAGATGAAATGTGATAAATTTCACATCTTTCCCTTTTGACAGCTTCCTACATTGAACTTTATAACAGATACATTATGCTACCTGTCTTACCCTGAAAACAAGGGTTTTAAAGACTCGGCATCATCGTTCGCACCATCATCTCCATTTCAGTACTTGCACCTTCCCTTCCATGCGCCTCTAGAATTTTTCTATTTCACCATTTTTCCTGCACATAATAAAATTATACATTATATTCAGGTTCATTGTATTCCTATAGGCATCATTAAATTACCTTTTTCTTATCGTGGACAGCGACCAATGCCCTCAAAAACAAATATTGGGTCATACCTGTATACTGTTGAATATTATTTAAACCTAATTATAATTTTCTTATGACATGGTATGTACCACAGACATTAATCAATCAGCTAGAAATATAAATTGGGTCAAAGTGACCTACCTTCCCATTATCATCTACTGTTGAATATTATTCAAATTATATCATGATGTTATGACGTTCTTATTATGACGTGACATGCTAATGAAAAGGTATTTAAACATCTGAACCAAATTATCGTGTGACACATCTTCAGTAATAACTGAATGACTTACTTTCAGTAATAACCGAATGATTACCTGCCTTAAACCCTAGCAGCTTATGATCAATCCATCTTGATCTCAATCATATTTTTAGGGACAAGCACTTCCCCTGTGTCTTTGTTAAACTGGCTCTCCACCTTGTTTTCAAGCCAAAAATATATACAATAATTATGTACATATAGTACCACCCATAATACAGTCACCAGATCCAGCTAATTCACGGCAACTAATGGCTTTTCAGAAAAACAAATTCCAAAATAAATAAAATATTACCTCCAAATCCGTTTTACGTAAGAGCCATACAGATTTGCTAAAAATAAACACATGATCATCCCATGACTTGAAAACCAGTTTCCTCAAGAAGACAATTGCATTTTTTTAAATTTTAACTCCTTTTCTACATAAATCAATGGATTTCTTCAATCCCTTGATTAAACTAACTAATTTGAGATTCATAATTCCATATCAGCACCAATTCAATCCACTCTCAACCCATGACGTCATAAAACAATAATAAACTATGACATTTAACGGCCCACCTTGAGTATACAAACTCTAAACTTGACAAGGGTTAAATAATGTTGTAACGAATTGTTGCTGGAATTTGCCCATAACAAATATCATCAGCAGAATAATTTTCAAAACTAACCTTTGCTTCACTGATAAATTAATTAATTAACTAAAGCATTTTGGAAGTAATATTTGAAAATAGAAGCATTAGTGCACACACACTAGCATGTATATTCACCGCGCTATTGTGCATCTACGTATATACATGTATTCCACATGCACAATTAGCGTCATCACATATGCACTGTCCTAATTTCCATTTTGCATGGAGTAATTATAGCATGTTCAAGGATAATTACCCCCTTCAAATTAAGTCGCATGCATGACAGATTCTTAATATTTCAAGAAATAATCTGTTGGGTATTTTGAAACTGGTTTGACTGGAGGCTGTTGCTGCCTTAGGCAGCAGCGGCTTCCAGTCGGGTAAGTTGCAAAAATATTCATACTACTAAAATACCATACTATTTCAATTGCTGAAAGAATTAATGTCTTAGACACCAAACGTCCCACATATGCTTCTGTGAAACATAACGTCATATGTCTGAATGTTGAATAGCGTTTGTCAATGTGTTTGTATCATTGTGTACTCTGTATTAGTGTTGGAATTGGTGCTATTTTTGTGATCGATGATTGGTTTTATAAACTAACCAATGATCAATCAATGATTGATGATACCCATTTTGAGCGCAGTAATTATAGCATGTTCAAGGATAGTTACCTCCTTCAAATAAAGTCGCAGGTATGACAGATTCTTAATAATTTAAGAAATAATCTGTTGGGTATTTTGAAGCTGATTTGAATGGAAGCTGTTGCTGCCTCAGGCCGCAACGGCTCCCAGTCGGGCAAGTTTCAAAGTATTCAACATGTTATTAGTATGGTTGCTTTGAAATTAACAAACTATTTCAGTGCTGAAAGAATTAATGTCTATTTCAGAGCTGAAAGAATTAATGTTTTAGACACCAAACGTCCCACATATGTGTCTGTGAAACGTAATGTCATATGCCTTGTATGTTGAACAGCGTTTGTCAATGTGTTTGTATTATTATGTACTTTGTACTAGTGTTGGGAATTGGTACTATTTTTGTGATCGATGATTGGTTTCATATACTAGCCAATGATCTATTAATGATTGATGATAACAGGTTCTCATTTTTTACCCATTTTGAACGCAATAATTATAGCATGTCAAGGATAATTACCCCCTACAAATCAAGCCGCACGCATGATAGATTCTTAATAATTCAAGAAATAATCTGCTGGGTATTTTGAAATTGGTTTGACTGGAGGATGTTGCTGCCTTAGGCAGCAACGGTTTCCAGTCTGATAAGTTGCAAAAATACTCGACATGTTATTGTTTTTTTATATACTAACCAATGATCAATTAATGATTGATGATAACAGGTTCTCAATTTTACTTTTAGTAACTCACCCACAATTCTTATTTATTGCAATTTGACACTTGACCCATCTCATCCAGTGTATCCACTGGTTAGATGGTGTTATATACAATTAAATCACGATAATAACCAATATTACAGCCAAATAGAGAAATCCATTCAGTCCTCCAAATGACCCCCAATAACCTCCCTCTCTCTTCAGTAGTTCCCTTGTCTTATTTCCTCCCTGTCCATATTCCCACTAACCTAACCCATGCCCGATAAATTCCCTTGCTCATCCTGTAGGAAACCTGTTAAGAATAATCAGAGAGCACTATTATGTGACTTATGTAGCACATGGATTCATCTAAGTTGCTCCAAATTAACAATATCTGACTATCGCAACCTCGAAGCTGACGACACCTGCTGGTGGTGTACCAACTGCAACAAGTCACTTTTCCCTTACAATCATTACAATGACAATACAGACTTCACACTAGCTGTTCTAAATCCATACTATAACCCTACTACCACTGAGGCTACTGACGACAAAAAAAACCACTCTAAACCCATTCGAATTAATCCTATCCCAATTTAACCATGCTGATACTAGAAATGATCTAAATATATCTGCACCAACCTGTGAATACATCCTCCCAAAAATATTCAATGACAATCTACTAGGAAACAAAGAACACATAGCCTTCTCACTTCTATTTATCAACATGCAATCTCTCATGGGGAACATCGACAAGTTACACCATCTCCTAGATATGAGTGCACATGAATTTGGAATTATTGGAATTACAGAGACATTTATACATGCAAATTCACCTACTAAACTTATCAATATAAAGAACTACACATTTGTTGAAAAGCACAAAACCACGGGCAGGGGAGGTGGTGTAGGCATGTATGTTAAAGAAAATGTCCAATTCATTGAGCGAGATGAGCTTTCTAATATTGAAGAACATATTCAAACAATGTTTATCGAAATTCAAACACCGAAAGGAAAAAACAAAATTGTAGGTACGATTTATAAATCACCTAAAGGCGATAAGGAACGTCTTATTGAACTATTAGGAAAAACTTTGGCAACTATTCAAAAGCAAAACAAAACTGTCTACCTCATGGGTGACTACAATATTGACCTGATGAGACAAACTTGCTTTCATACACAAAACTTTATAAACTTACTAAATGCTCATTCATTCTACCCAACCATTACAAAACCGACTAGAATAGGTGATGTTTCGGCCACAATTATTGATAATATATTCAGCAATAACATTAACTTCAGTAAGAAATCGGAGGTAGGAATTCTCGTTACTGACACGTCAGACCACCTACCAATTTTTCTTCTCGAAAGACAGCTGACCTGCACAAAGCCATTCAAATATGAAAAAATTAAATGCAGAGAAATAAATCAGGTCAATATTGAACAATTTAAAAAATACATGTCTGAGGTGGATTGGCATGCAGTAACAGACATACAGTGCTGCGAAAGTGCCTACACCAAGTTCCATGAAATTTGCACGCACATCTTCGAAAACAGCTTTCCCATGAAAGAAAAGAAGAAATTTAAACACAACCCGACTAAACCATGGATAACAATTGGACTGATAGCTGCCTGTCATAAAAAACATAATCTTTATTTGAAGTTTATCAAATGGCAAACAAAGCATAATGAACAGAAATTCAAGAAATACAGAAACAAGTTGGACCAAATAATCAAAACAGCAAAAAAAACTTACTACCATAACAAATTTGAACTATGCAAGAATGACATAAATGAAACATGGAAAATAATTAAATCACTTTTGAATAAAAATAACCGCAAAGCACAACAAACACAATTTCTTTATAATAACAAGATAATAACTGATGATTTAGAAATTGCAACAGGATTCAATGACTATTTTGTTAATATAGGTCCAACACTTTCAGATAAAATCAATTCAACATCCTCTAATAAATATAGTGATTATTTCACAGGCGACTATCAACCCTCTTTTTTCGCTAACCCGGTCACAAATGAAGAAATTTTTATCATTCTTAACAAACTAAATCCTGCAAAAAGTGCTGGCTTGGATGGTTTCAAGTGGAGTAACAAACACTGCACGTTAGCGCTACTAATACCCCTTAACCACATCTGTAACTTATCTTTCACTCAAGGCATATTTCCATCAAAATTAAAAGCAGCACGAGTAACACCTATATACAAAGCAAAGGATTCATCTAATTTCACAAACTATAGACCTGTCTCAATACTTCCACTTTTCTCCAAATTAATGGAATGACTTATGTACAATCGGCTTATCAGCTACTTAGATAAAAAGTCAATCCTCTATACATCACAATACGGATTCCATGAAAAACATTCAACAATGCTAGCACTAATTGAAATGGCAGAAAAAATAATAGAATCAATTGAAAAGAAAAAGCACATAATAGGCATTTTTTTTTATCTTTCAAAAGCTTTCGACACTATCAACTGAATATATCTAAGTTACGCGTAGTCGACTCGGAAATGTGCTGGGACAAGGTACGGTCACGCCCTGTTTGTAACCCTGCAAAGGGTACGAAAGATAGCCATCATCCAAGGGTGATGATGCTCCCAAGGTCCGAAGAAGGGCCGGAATCCGACCCTAAGGCGACCCTTGGTAAGAGAGCTCGTAGGAAGCGACCAGCTTCTGACAACGAGCCAGGGGTGAGCAAGAGGGGTAGGAGGGTTGATAATAACATCAGTCAACCAGGTACGAGTGAGACTCGAAACCATGAGTCACCGATGGAAACTCACGTGACTCCTCAGCCGGTGGTGATGGACAGCTCGGAGGAAGTACCCGAGAGTGTGCCGGAACCAATGGAAACACTGCCAATGCCTCGTTACTTCATGCGCAAGCGCAGTCATGTGCCGGAAGTCGAGTTTGACAGCAATTGGATTGGCGCGTTCGGCCGCGCCCTGTACAATGACTTCATCGATCATATAGAGGCAGTTATAAGGCGACGTAGCCGCCGCTAGCTATCCTTCTGTCTATGATTGTACCAGTAAGCATCGCAGAACGTGGAATCATGTATATTTTACGATTTAGTGTGGTAGTAGCTATGGTGGGTTTAGTAAGTGGAATGTGTAAAAAGTCTAGTGTACATAGATTACCAAACGGGGTAATGATAACTAAACCAGAAGATATATCCGTTATCCGAGCTGAATGGACTGTAGTGGTGTCTATCGACCACCCTTATTTGCCCGCCAAATTTCTTGAACAGTTAGCACAATTTCGTGCTCTTATTGCGAACGTCGGCCGAAAGACTTCATTAAGCATTCAAGACATTTTCGGTTTGCAACATCGTGTTAACAATATTAGGAAGATCGCTGTTAACACACAACAAAATATGGTGAGTAGGGACAGTATACGACGCAAACGTGGCTTATTCAACTTTGTCAGGGACATAGCCTCGTCCCTGTTCAGTACCGCTACCTCTGGTGATATAGATGCGATTAAAAAGGTAGTCAAAATTGCTTTGAGGGACATGAATCGTTTGGTACATTTCTCCAACGAACTAGCGTCCCATGTGAAACTGGCATTCGTAGGGATCAATACCAACGTTGACCGTATCAACGAAATTACCTCCGGCCTAGTGGAATTAACTAGAAATGTGAGCGCTGTATTTAAGGTGCACGCCGCCCGACATGCCGACTTATATGCATTAGTGCGACTTGGACACATTATTGACTCTGCCGAAAGTGTAATGAATAGCTACCAGAAGGCAGCAGCGCAGTTTCATAGACAAACGGCATCCCTAGAATTAGGTAGGCTAACAGAAGAACTATTCAGTCCTGCTGACCTCAATTCCGTGTCCAAACAAGTTAGTATAGGAAATCAACTGATACGTCCATATCAGTGGTACTACCGCAACGTGGTCGTGTATCCGTTATGGAAAGACGACTCGCGACTCCATTATGTAGCGACGTTACCGCTAATCGACGGGGGCGAATATATCGAATATGGGTTGCATGCGTGGCCGGAACCGCTAATTGCAAAAGGATTCTACATGCAAGTACTAATCGCGCGGACCAGCATTGGTCTTGACACCAAGACTGGGTGGTACTTCACGCCATCCAAATGTCGTGGGGAGGAGCCCCGTGTGTGTCATGGTCCACTACAGGTCGACAAGACCCACGTTCCATGCATCGTAAGCCTGTTAACCAATACAACCGACAGTGCTTGTAATATTCAGCTCTCCGAATCGAATGAAACATCTAGCAAATTATTTGCCGATAAGAAGATAGGCGTAGTGATGCAAACATTCGGTGAAACAATGGATATACACTGCGACGGACGACTGACCGACCGGTGTGTGGTGAGTAATGGAGTGTATGCATTAATGTCTGGCGAATGTGGTTATAGCGGGAAGGGCTGGCGATTCGAACCTGTTACGTCTTACAGTCGGACGTACGCTCGGGTTGGCCTGGCCATTGAGATGCCCCATTTGGATGTGACCGGAGTTTTGAACCAGTCCATGATAGTGAATCATTTGAAAATGCAACCCTGGAACCATTTACAAAAGTCCAAGTACGTGCCGCTAGCACCATTATCCGCGATCGACCCAGTGATGGTCGATGGCATTGGGGTACGCTCTTTTGTGTCGTATTCGGCTGGCTCCTTCGTCGTTGTGCTTATTATAGTGATTATATTATATAAATGTGGCGTATTGTCACGCATGTGGTCTTGGATAAGTTGCAAGCCACGTGCGGCCCATAGCAGTGATAACAATCATGCCAACATTCGTATCTGTGTGCCACCGGTTCAGGCCCAGCAGCCCCGGAGACCTGCAGCACTACCGGAGCCGCTGAGTATGGTAGCCGGGTCGTCGCCTAACGCTACTACATGGACTGAGATCGACCCGACGGCTACCGACTGGATTGAGATGGCAGAATACGTTAACATTGACAATCCTAACACAAACAGGGACTATATAGAGATATCATCAACGTGACGTTTTGGTGTGAACTTTATATGCTGTTACTGGAACACTATTTGGTGATTATTTTATTACTTGATATAGGAACTATTGTATGACCAGTAATGATTATTTGCACTGTAGGATTACGGTTATTATGTACTGACTTCATTGTATTTACTATGTATAGGGTTATATTGTTAATTGCTGCACCTTGAATTACAAGGGCATTAATGATGCTATTAATGTGTTTCCGGGGATGATCAATTGCGCATGATATTCCATTATCCGGGCAAGTTTGCATTTTGTATAGAATTATGCTGTTTTCCTATGTTTCCGGGGACGGTCAATTACGCAGGATATTCCGTTACCCGGACATGTTTAGTTAACATTGTTGGATTTAAGATATGATGTAGTCGGATGTGTGGCATAGTCTGGAGGTGTCTGGTATGACGTGTTTAGGTTGTTGATTATGCACAACGAGTTAATTACCACTCTCTTTATGCCTTAAGAGATGGCTAATTAACTTCGGTTGAGGGGCATGTGTAGATATGGGATTGTCTTGTGGGAAGTCATGACCCCGCTGGACATCTTGTATGTACGAGTAAATCCAGAGTGAAATTCATATGTGAATACCAGGTGAGCTAATAGACTATGTCACCATGTATATTAAGATGCACCGATCAGCGGCTATGTTTAGATATGTTACTAGCACTGATCATCATCCATATATCTTCCCTTCTCCTGGCTGGATGCTATTACCATTCACAGCGGTAAAAGCAATGCGCAACAAGTTACGCCATCGAGGGTTAACGTAGGGTTAACATTCTCTTCCCGTCTACAATGATTCAATATTCGTACAACTTGCATACTGCCATGATCGAACTCATTGATGTTTGTTGCTGCAGTCATTTATGTTACTGCAAAGAGATTATTGCTCATAAACGACTTAGCACCAAGACAGCAACAACTTTCACTGGTCATTATCAAGTTTTACTACCACAACTAATTATTGAGGGTTAATCGATTCACTGGTTTCGTCCTTCAATTTGAATGGGTTAATCTCGCTAAAGTGCATTCCATCCGGCTGTTTAAGTATTGAGATAAACGTTGCTGTGTACGATTATTATCGTTCCACACACAAACATCGGTTCTCTTTAATAAATAGGGTCTATGTAATGTTAGGAAATTATATATTATCAGCACTGCGCGGTACAGCGTTGAAACTGAATCGAGTATGAATCATGATGGTTAGCACCAGGTTGGAATCAACCAAGGGATTAGATATGACAAACGGACTTAGTTAGCTACATAGCGGTCTGTGTTCTCACAGAAGCATGGGAACTCGTGTGCCAATTAACTCTAGCATTCCACAGGTTGTCGGCCAATAGGTAATGTACATGACATGGACATTGTAGCATCCTGTAGGCGGTAGGTACGCAATCGAAAGTTACGATAAAAAACGTATTAATTGTAGAGGCGTAAGATACACAAATCGAAACTTGCTTTCAAACAAGCATCCGTCATTTTGTTATAGGAAGCAGATGGAATTCTAAAATAAAGTTAGGGGAACGACAGATCCCATTACTCAAGAACCAGCCAAACCGCAAGTGCTAAGAAGAAAGCACCCGCCCGGGGAGGGAGGGTCGGGGTTTTGATTAGTCAAAATGATGTCATAATCCAATGAGAATCAGAGCAACCTCCGGCGGTGCGAAACCAAGATGGAGGAGAAATGGAAACTAAGATAGTATATAACGGGGACTTTAACTTTTAATCAGGAGTCCGGTCCGCCTCGCACCTCGTGTACAATTCTTGTTGAACGTATTTGAATAGCATATCAGATCAGAGCGAATGAGAGTAATGCTAGTCAGTTATGGAGACGTTGAAGTGAATTCTTAAGTTGTTGTAAGTAGGAAAACTGAATCGAATCAATAAGTTTTATTGTAACTGTTATTGTGACAGTAAAAGTCACTTTTGTAGAAAATATTATATATACTCAAAACCTAGCAATTAAAAGCATCACCTTGTGATTCTACTACAAGGCAAGAGTTTGTGTTTTCAATAAAGTTACTCCGACATCTATGGAAGACCACCGTAGCTTATCATCATCTTCTGAAATAAAGTAGTCAGGACAGGCCCGAATACAGACAAAATATCGTTACTTTCATCTTCTAACGAGGCGAGCGTGTATCCATCACTTTCGTCGGCGGTAAGACCGGTTGTCGCAGCAACCACACATACAGGCCTTACCGAAGACGTAAGCAATTGTAGTCAGTTAGGAATAAGAAGACATAAGAAATCTTCAACCTGTCACACCTGAATAGCATGCAGTATTGGCTGTCTTAGCCATTTGCCTGTGTCCATTTTATAATAGCCAGGGATAGCCAAGATAGGCTATTATTCATCAGTGTGTCTACTGCTGTGTCGCTCACCAGGTTGAGGGTTGATTGTCTGTGCGAGTGCATGACTGGAAGAGTATACGTATGACGCTTCAGTGATTTCCATCAGTTGGGGTCAACCAGGTCAAAGGTCAAATTCTGAGGTTGCCAGGTTGAGCAATTAAGTTTCAGCGCACTACCAGGAATTGAAGACCGCCGGCGAATGCTGCAATATGTTTGATCGACTTACTAGACAGGTAAGCTGTTAAATATTGTGAAAGTAATTTGACTTGGCAAACTCAAGTCAAATTAGTTTCAAACTATTCACAGCTTACCTGTATAGTTACCTTGAAAACTAGACTCTGGGAATTCAGTTTTAAAAGCGATTCCAATAAGCGTTAATAGCAACAGCTTTCAGCAACATTGTTTTCAAAATAGACATCCTTGAAGCGTTTTCAATAACACTAACGGAACGATTTTCCGCACTTGGGTTGTTGACTGTCTGTGGGGCGTGTGGGGTCCCTAAGACGTATGCCAATTTTGCGGTTAAAAACTAAAAGGCAACAGCAACAGCTTTCATCGTTATTTCCAAGATAGACACATGCTTGACCTTACGCCGGCCCGGCGGAAGAAATATATCAACAACACGGGGGCAAATTTGTCCTTTTATCCAGCATATAATTGTTGACTTTTAATCCTATGGCGTGCATCTGTAGTTTCCACGATATTCATAGTAAGCATCGTGAGGGCTCAATCTCGAATGTACGACTGAGTTGGATTACCGCGAGCCCAATATTGAATACCCGCCACGGCCGCGTCTCCACGAGTCCTAACTGACTTCCACGAGTCGGACTTCCGCGAGACGGACTAGGTATGATCATATTATTCCGACATTGAGTCACCTATGCTTCACCCTTCACACTGCACGCTCTGTGTTTTTAAACACTTAGGGCCAGAGCAAAGCGGCGACTGCACAGAGAGAGGGAGAGAGAGAAATCGATTGTACCAAGAATACAGCGCCTTGGAGAGAGGAGGGAAATACATGAACCAACTAACCAATGGCAAAAGTGATGACGTATTACACATAGTATGTGTAAACGTATTACACATAGTATGTGTAAATGAGAAATCAATGATGTGGATACTTTGAGAAAAATTCCAATTTTAATCTTCATTTTTAAAATAAAATTCAAATTAATGTTTCAAAATGGTATGTTTTAATCCCACATTCTAATTAACAATGATTTATGTAATATAATTGGAATACAAATGTAATAGTTATTGTTACCGGTTTTCGTAATTTAAGTTTTGTCATCTATCCACAAGCCTTGGAATTTTCGTCCATCCATATCAGTACCGCATATCCCCCTACTACATGTATATATACCTACTATATTATTATATATAGGAGGTAGATATACATGTAGTAGGGGGATATCATCCGATATGCGGTACTGATATGGAGGCCTGTGATCTATCTATATATCAAGATTCAAGAGTCTTTCTCTTTGTTTCCATATCGGTAAATAATTCAATAATTCAATACAGGCATCCACCAAAGGCAAGGCCTATGATGCGGTGGACCCTTGACATATAACATAAATTTGTAATATGTTTATACATATAACATTTATATCTATCTATCTATCTCTATCTATCTATCGATCCATCCATCCATCCATCCATCCATCCATCCATCCATCTATGGATTGCACTCAAACCAATCCTGTTTGTTATCTTTAATATGAAAATAGCCATTGCCGCTAAGTGAACGCAGACATCATTTATTGTTTTAATAAATAGTATGAATTTGTATATGGTTGAAATGCCCAAAATACGTATATCCATGTATAGTACATTTGAAGCTAATTTTACATCATGCTTGGAGGGCATTCTGGATAATCCAGTCCACGATATTCACAACAATACTTAGGCTTATTGTCAGCAATGTCCACCGGCATAGTTGAATCTTTTACGTACGCCATTTAGTTGCACAAGTCCAATGATGTTACAAAATTTGTACCGACTTATCACCCTCGGTATTGGGGCAAATACTGTAGTAATACTACAAGTACATTAAGTGGTACTCACCAACAGGAGTCTCAGATCACACTGGGAACCGGTGGCAGGTGCTCACATTTCTGGTTCCAAGGTATTACTGCCGGGTGCCCGTAGAAGTGGCGGGAATCAGCTAGCCCGGCAGCAGCGAATTCCGGGATTGCGGGATACCGCCAGTTCCACATTCCTACCCATTCTTAAAATGAGTATATAAAAATCTGGAAGCCTCAATTATTCCATATCAAAATATTTTTCTAAAGTTAGTGTGCAGGAAAACTGGACGTCTGGTTGCAGATCAATGGCTGCCGGATGGGAAGCCATCGCTACAGATTAAATATTACACATAGCTTCCCTAACTGATATTAAGGACAGTGGTTTTCCGTCACAGCAGAAAACCGACAGAATTGCTGAATTGTTAAGTAAAGATAGAAAAGTACCAGAAATAATTTCACTTGAATTTATTGGAAGTGTTATCTGAAATTGAAATTTAATGTAACATTCAATGAAAAAACAATAGATATCGCCTACAGTTTTCCTAACCAGGTTTTAGAGTTTAAGTAGAAAGATATATAAGATATAACAGGTGTGAATTCGCAAATTTAGGGACTCCGGAAAGCTGGAAAACCACTATCCCTATTACAAATCGAATATCTATATCAACCTAAAACGGAACAGGGTAATACTGAGGAAAAAGAATATATGTATGATTTTGCGCTGTGCCGAACGCGTCAATTACTTTGCGCATTATAGAGTAGTATGCGCATTAAATATATCTGCATAGCTCATGCAGTCCTTGTTAAATGCATATTATAGATATGCTGTCATATGCAAGACTTCCGCATTATAGAGTAATGCACTTATAAATATGCATGAGTCATGCATTATAAAGTAGTGCATCATTGCATCATTTTAACATGTAATTGTTACATGTTTAATAAAAGAAATACATAGGTATGGCATATATAATATGTTGACATAATATAAATATCTGACCTGACCTAATGTAGAATTAATATATCTGGGCTATCCTATAGAATATCTGAACTGACCTAATAAAACTATATTATATGTATTTGAGCTACCCTATGAAATATCTGAGCTGACAAATGTAGAACTGACATAGCGTAGCTAACCTAAACTGATTTTCACTAGATATAGATGAAATTTTGCATCATAATATATGATGCATATACTTAACACTATACAATGTGCATACTTCTATATACAAAATCTGTGTGTACATGGCTATGCTCCGTGTACACACAAACAGAAAGCATTGTCATGACCACGCGTCATGACGGATAGTCATGACCACGCGTCATGACGAATATGTTAGAGGTCTATAAAATTATTGACAATATGATGCGATTGGTTAATGTGTAATAATTTACACATCATTGAAAAACGCATAATTTTTACAATGTGTCTTTATAACGTGTAATTCAATAAATGTGTAAATGTAACTACGCATTATAACGCGTAATCGGTCACGCATAATTTGAAAACGCGTAATTATAACAACACGTTCTGTGAGTCGTACCCCAATGGAATCCTGTTGATTATTGGCATCTCAAGGAGTATTATTGCTGGAAAAAGCCTCTATGTGCTCAGCCATCAAAATTTCAAATATTTGGGAGACCCATTTTTTGCTCCCGTGTTTTCAGTTCTGCGTAACCAATTGTTCGGTTGCGCAAAATAAGTTTGCGTAACCAATTGGTTGCGCAAATTGGTTACGCCATTTTTTTTATCCAAACCTGCTTTATCTGAATGTATTTCATCTGTATATTAAGTCAATAATGAATTTAAAGTGCATGTTTCTGAATTATCATTAGCATATTGATTACAGCATGGACTTATCTACCAATTACCTAATTTACAGATAAAATATGTTTAAAAAAACATGGTTTCATAAAAAATCGTTATACTGGTCAAATGGCATCCGCCGCATGTGAATTCACCTCATGGTCAATTAATGAAACATGATGTTTTCTTGATGATGATGTGCAGGGGTCGAAATTCGCTTAGTTTGACCAGAATCAATTAGGCTTCTCATAAATTTGCTCAGCAGGAATCCATGGGAATCCACTTTTGGATTCCTGTATAGAAAGCTCAACGGGAATCCAATACAATGAGGGTTTTTCATTTCCATGTTATACACTGGATAATACATTGTCTTAAGTACTTATTATATATAAAATTGTATATTTCAGAAGTTGCCCTGACTCTCATGATTCTGATTTTATGTCCATGTTGACAAACAACAGACAGAGATAATACCTGATACTACAAACTTTCCTTGAATTCATAAACAATCACACCATGATACAACTCAGTTGCCATAGAAATTGCTGATCTTTTTTCCTAATTATCATATGGAACCCCAGCCATATACATAAAAATATGGGTAGTAATTAATACTTATATGCCTATCAGGATCTGATTGTGTTGGTCACTCAGGAAAACTTTTAGTATGATAATGTACATACAAGGAGTATTTATTGTGAACCAGTCATTCTTATTCTAAGTGACAGATAGTATTTTCAAAATAGAACTGAGATTTCATATTAATGGATGAATCCAATCTGTTACTCAACTATTGACCTCATAATCAATTACATCACATATAGGTTGATGTCACCAGTCACTATTATAATTGACAAACAATACTAACTCTCATAGTAGTCTGTCAGTAATTATTAATTGTATGTCTGCAATTTAATAAACATTGTGTTGATTGTTTTGAGGGGAAGTTTGTTTCAAAGTATTCACCAAGTTAGCTGTATAGTTACCATGAAATTGAGATTCTGGGACAAAGCTTGGAGCAGAGCTTAGCTAGAGATGGGTGGGGAATAATTAAAAGTGGATTCATCCATTGTGATATAAGTACTGTAATATTTATCAAGTAAATTTGTCAAAAAACAGATTGAGTCTTTGTTTTATGTCCATTCATTCGTTCCATTTCCAGACCAAGAAGAATATTTTGGAAAATTTACCCCTGAAATTACAAGCTCGATAACCGAGCCAGTCATTCAGTGTTAAGTCTCCAAAAACAATACTCCCTTGGTCTGCAAATGTACAATTTCTCTGCCAAAAGATCAGTATTTGTGTGACACCACTCATTGGTAACATCTTTCCAGCTTGCAACAATTTCAGGGTTCATACACCTTGGGCACAATAAAATTCCATACTTTTTCCAAACATTTATTTCAAAATTCCAGACCCGCTATAATAATTAGTGACTAATGACCCAATATTTATAAATATCTTAACACCCTCCTCCTACCCCACCGACAAACCCCACTACAAAAACAAAGAATTGAATATCTTACATTGTTGTGGCTTACCTAGTTGAGCAACCCTCCCCAGCCCACCCACTACCACCTTGAAAGCAATGGCTTCCAGTCGTATTATTTTCAAAATATTTAAAAGAATATGCTTTAATTTCTAAAGAATTCCACCTGTATCAAAGAACTACCGTCTTAATGGCCCCCAAAACAACAGGGGTTGAAATGTTTATAAAATTGTGTAAGTGACGGGTAGATTTTTTTGTAACTGTCACCAAATATTTGTACTTGTACAAGCAGCGTACATTTCTAATATGAAACAATAACCCGCAAGTCCGCCACAATAAAAAGCCTAAGCAGCGCTAAGGCATTTAGTACATAGCTTGACCGTTCTTAACTTGTACGCTTTAAACTGACAATTTAGTGCAAATGCGATTTACTGGAAATAAGTGTTACTACGCACCGATAGTCCTGTTTTCTCGGTCGCTCCAAAGCAATGAACCACTTAAATATCGGGTGGTATTACTGTCGGAACCTTCCAATAATAATATATTGGGTCATATAACCCGTCAAAGTGGGCGCTAACATATTGCTTTACTGTGTTTAAAAGCGGCGGTGACTACATTTTTCGTTCACCATTAGCCATCACTATTAATCGCGAGAGTCGCACAGAGATTGGTTGAACTAAATCATGTGATTAATTCGTTATGAATGACAACGAGGTACGTGATCAAAATTTTACTACGATAATAATTTTCATTCATGCCTATTGAAATCGGATATCCCGTGAGCCAATCAGAAACTACGAGTGCGCATTATCGATTATTATTAACTACGACTGCGCAGTCACGCGAGACATTTCTCATTACCGGTGAATTAGCAGACCCCCCCTCTAGGCTGATTCGTGACGATTTTTATTGTTGAAATTAGTAACCAGGATCGCAGCATTCTGTAAGAATGGAATTTCTCCTTCGACCAATACTCACCATTCTATTACTTCTGATACAGCTAGCCTGGATAGCTGGGCCCTAGGACTATAGACTTAGTAAGCTTTACCGACTCCTGGAACCGGGTACTCGGCTCCCAACTGCCGAGTATCCATTTGCCATGAAGCTCATTCTTGTTTGCATAGCAACAAGAGACATGCTTTTTTGCAGTTGGAAGTCTTGAGATTATATTAAGTCTTTTTTCTGTGTAATTGTGATAGCTTTGTGCGCTCTCTAAGGATATATTGGATTACCATGGATGCTGCCAATGATAACCAGGTTGTATATTTCCATGTTATTCCATAGTTAAAAGACTTAGGTCTTCAAAATTTCATCTGTGTCGCATGTTCCAATTTCTAACCCCAAAGAATCTGGGACGTATGTTAACAACGAAATATGCCAGATGATCGCCTTCCTTTAAACCCCAACAGGGGATAGGCAGATATGAAATAGGTGTTGGCTTGACGGTGTTTTTAACACGAAAATCGGCTGACGTCGTTCTACGTAAGATCCGAGCAGAGAAGTGGAAGGCCAAAGCCGAGGAAGATGCAAAGAAGAAGCAAACTAAAGAGAAAAACTAATGAGCCTGACGAAGAGAGCACAGAGGCAGAGATGACAGCGGAGGCAGAACACGGGGCAGTGGGGCCATCAAGATGCACAATTAGAAGGAAACAGAATAAGATAAGAGGTGTTAGTGAATGTTGCTAGTCCAGAGGAAAGAGTGAAGGATGCATTGGGCTGAGAAGCAAAATTGCACTGAAAGAGTTAGTGAGTCCTGAAAGGAAAGGTTGGGGTGGCCGACCACGAAAACTGAAGTTTAATGAGGGGGGACAAGTCAGAAACTTTTGGGAGTGTGATGACATTAGTCAAATTTTGCCAGGCAAAAAACCGAAAGCAGAGGAAAACAATTACACAAGTGCAAGTGGTAGACGGACAGAAGCGGTATCTTTACTACACACAAGCCGAGGTATTTATCAAATAGAGGGGGGAAATCTTGGTCTTGTGGAACTTTCCAGCACAGATTTCAATAAGGTAGCAGGGAGCCGATTGATGTCTCAAACTCTACTGACTTCACTGACTTGACTCATACTCTCAGCTTGGTGTCTGCAAGCAGTAGGCTCACTAGTCATAGCTCATCTTCATTGCAACTGGCCTGGCATAGTACGTCTAGGATCTTTGAACGTTTAATTGTGTCGAAGGCACGTGACATGTCAATGCCCATTTTGTGGAAGTCACAGTGTTTGAACATGACTACCGACACAAGCATGCGTTGAGCCCATACAATGTCTGCGCAGCTGCGTCCATGTTTGAAGCCACTTTGACATGATCCGGTGAAGTAATCGATCTTGTCTCGGATGCGGCATAGAGTAACATTGGATAGGATTTTCTGTATGATGTTGAGGAGCACAATGGGCTGCAGATTGGCTGGGGGCCCAGGTGGCATTTTGGGCTTAATTGTCAGACACAGTCTAGTCAGATCAATGGTGGCCTTGTGTGCCTTCAAGAAATCCAGGCCTAATATAATTGGGTCATTAATATTGGCAAGAAGGACTGGCCAGTTGAACATCATAGAGCCTAATGCAATTGTGACTGGCTCAACAGTTTCTGCAGGGATAATATTGTCTCTGCCTGCACCTTTCAATGAAATAGAGTCCAACTTTTTTAAAGGGTAAGGTAATTTGTTTGCTAAGTTCTTGCCAATTACAGTCACTTGTGCCACAGTGTCCACTACTGCATTAACGGAAACACCATTTACTTTAATGGGAATGTCTAGCGTCATTGGGTCAAGATTAAACTCATACATGCGAACATCATATGATCGCACAGGTGAAGATCTCGGTGAAGCAGAAGGTGATGGCGACCGTGTACGCCTCGGCTCCGGACACTCACGGGAAAAATGGCCCTCTAAATTGCAATGAAAGCACTCCCAATCTGAGAGGAGGAGAAGGGGAATGGGATGGAACGACCTTCCCTCTTGGAGGAGAATGACCTCGACCGAATTGACCAGGTATAAGATTCAAAATCTTAGCAACATCCACCTTCATCTCCGCCATATCCTTCCTAAGTCCTTCGACATCTTTGTCTAATTTATCTATCCTGCTAGGAGCCGTTATGCCTCTCAACTGCTCAGGATTATCTGCCTCCATCAAACCAGAAGCATCGTCCGGAAAACGGACCTTTCAAACCTCAAGTCTTGTGGAACCCATGATCAATCTTTGATTATGGATAGCTGCATTGACCATTTGCACAGCCTCCTCCAGGGTGCTTGGATCTTTATCCATAGCTATGAGAGCGGCTCGTTTATGCTCAACACCCCGTAGGAATGCATCAATGGCAATTGTCTCACCCAATCTCTCTGAGGCATCAGAGTAGCCATCTAAAGTGATCTGAATGGTATCTGCAAATTCTTCTTAAGAGTTATCCTCTTGTCGAATGTCTTGCATTTTTTTCCTGATGATGTGGGGCAGATATTTCGTCCCGAATCTCAACGTTAATTTGTCACATAAACTGATGTAATCATTCTGGACTTGCCCAAAACAGATGCAGTAAAACTTTAAGGCCTTGTCCCTTAAAGCTGAGATGAGCATGTCTAATTTATATGTATCTGACCAACTGTACCTTGAAGCAGTATGCTCAAATTGTATGAAAAATTGTTTCCACTCACATTTTCCATCAAAAGTTGACATTTTACATGGAGGATGACCGTCAGAGTAGCATCTACGACCTGGTGATGACATTCTAGAGCCATCCGAGTAGGTTCTACGAACTGATAATTACATCCTTCTTAGAGTCATTGTACGAGGAGCCATCCGAGTAGGCTCTACGAACTGGTGATGACATCCTAGTGTCATGGTGAGAAACTGATCTCGACTCCGTCTTAGGTTCTCTAGGGATATATACCCCCCTAAGAGCCAGGTTATCAACTAAGGTCTGATCACCCCTTTGTCGACTAGTTGAGTTAAGGAGTGCCTTATATTTGATACCTTGAGCTAACAGTTTCATGTTCTGTCTAGCTACTTGCTCTTCCAGGGATTCTTCCGTTGGGTGCGAGTCGACCCCACCAACAGCACCTTCAAATACGATGTCCCCAGCATGGAGCAATCCTTTAAGGCCAGTAGCTGTGGCAGGCAGATCAGGATCTGCCTTAATGTAAGAGAGAGATATGGAACCTCCTCTAGACTCACGGAAACTCACTATGCAAGCAGCTTGAATTTTACCAATATTATGGAGTGCACTAAGTTCCTCCACGGTTGCAGTGTTAATACACAAAGGTTTCGGCATTATGGGTCACTTGTTGATTTATACCAGGGAAGCGAAATTAATATTCGCTAAAAAAGTAATATCGTTTACTGAAATATAAGTTGTAAGCGTATGCTTACTGAAAAATATAACTCGCTGAGTAGTGACCGTGTTGCAACTCCGGAGAACGTCTAAATGAATTTTCTGAAGCCAGACCAAATTAAGTAGCGTACCTGTATGATGAGTCTATGACACGGTGATAGTGTTGGCAAATGCGGTCTACCGCGAGTTCATCATTGGCCGTCCTTAAATAGACAAAACCGTCGCCTTGTTTCTCGGTAAGATCGCAGGTTCCGGCCCAGATATAGAAAACGATACGGTGAAATTTCTGAACGGTGTTGGCTATTCTCGACTGCAAAATATTAACCAAGTGTTGTGTAGTACCACCGCTTTTACACCAATACTCAACAAAACCAGTTTGATCAGCTCTTTTCAAAATGAAACCTTTACTTGTACCCAACAAAATTGCCGTATGGGTAAAGGACTGATCCATAGAAAAAGTGTCTTAACGGGGTAGCTAGCAATGTGATAATGAACTTTTAAAATTAATAATAACAAGAAAAAACTACAATTGAAACATATTTGTTGATTAGAAGGGAGATTATCCTCTATGATAATAATAATAATAATAACAACAACAGTGATTTATATCACTTCTTTATTTCAAATAATTCTGAAATAAACAATGAAATTGAACTGTAATTAAAGTATAAAGAAATGTAAAAAATCCGACGGTTAAACTACACCTCAGAATCGCGGTTTCCTACATATGACACTGAAGACAACTAACAATAACAATCCAGAAACTATAGGGTTGTCATTCCACGGAATACTGACATAGAAACATAGCACGAAAATATACCTTGATTCGGTACAGTTCAAATAAATAACATTGAATCTTGAAACAATGATGTATATGCCGTATGTATGTAAGGTATATTAATCTATATACCCGACATTGGCATGCTATAGTATAAATAAATAATATATATGTAACTACATGTATAACTCACCTATCATCCGTGATTATTAGATGATGATAAATAAAAAAACTATAACAAAATCAAAAATCGGCCAGAGTCTGTCAAATTGATGTTCGGGCAAGACTTGAGTAGTCGTTAAATTTCCGAGAATTTTATCTTTTTGTTAACAGCAAAATCGAGAGTAGAATTTAGAAATAACTAACAATAATTTTAATTTAGGGCACAAAGTACTCCTGACACCATATGTAGTAATACTACTAGTACATTATAGTGGTACCTACCAACAAGGGTCTCAGATCGCACATGGATCCGGCGGCAGGTGCTTGCATTTCTGGTTCCAAGGTACAACTCCTGGGCGTCCATAGAAACAGTGGGAATCAGCTAGCCCGGCAGCCGCAAAACGCGAATTCCGGGCCGGGCTCGTACACAGTGTAAATATGGGATTGTCACGTGGGAAGTCATGACCCCGCGGGACGTCTTATAATTCACGTAAGACCCAAAAAGAAATTAAGTTTTGAAAATACCAGGTGAGCTAAAAGTCCAGGTAAGCTAAAGATGGATGCGATAATATTGCATCAATGATACGGTGTATTTATGTACATACAATTCGAAGTTGGAAAGTTATGATGACTAAGTGTCATCCATGTACGTGGCTGAGTCGACCACCTGTTATTTATAAATAGATGTCAATCATTGGGACAGTGGAAGGTCGAGCCAGCCAGGTCATCTCTTTGTAGAGGTAATAAATGTGTACTAATGTTAAATGGATAGGGATGCTGTTTATAGCATTACGTAACCAGCAGATGAGATTAATATGATGATGGTAGAAATAGGTGGATTTAATTGGAAATAATTCTATGGTTCTGAGTTGATGTGTATTTGACAATGATTTAGTTTAAGGTTGTTGCTGCTTAATGGACAACCACTTTTATTATATTCAGCAGTTGTTGATAGTTATAGTTTTGGAATTAATTAAAGGGAAATTCCAGTGAAAATCGGGAATAAGTCAACTAAAAACATACTATAATCCGAAATAGTTGCCGCAAAAAAATATAAAATACACTGTTCCATTGCCGAGAAATAATAAAATGAATATGCCCAAAAGGCTCGAAAAGGTGACTCCTGGGCGCATCCATTTTCTCGCAACGAGAGCGAGAAACCGCGAGATTATGACGTCAACGACACACCAGCAAAATATCGCCAGCGCTTTTAGATTTACCTGTTTACTTCGCGTTATGAAGGCCGAATATTAATTAACCCTTTAATGACAAAATTCTGTCAGGAAAATCAGAATATTTCCTTATTGAATGGCCATTTGCAGGCCAAGCGAAGACTATTTTTGAAAATTTACCACTGAAATGGCTGGTTCGGTTACTGAGACAGTCGTTTTAGTTGTAAATTCTCAAAATAGCCTTCTTTTGACCTGCGTCCTCAACTTGACGATTGCAGCGGCCAGTGCTGGCGTGAAGTGGTTAAATCGCATCATGTCCGCATGTCAAGCATGGGCTTGCAGTAATAGAAACGATCATGGAAAGGGTACGGAAATTCACATTTTCAGATACCGGATCCACAGAAGCATCCGCATGAAAAGGGGCTAACTGAAAGATGGCTTCATAACATCGGCACTGGATGGATATCTTCCACATTTAAATTTGGATGACACAAGTTTAGAACATATTGTCTGTATAATTTTAAAATAATGTGTCATGCATTTCAAAACAAAAGGCGCGGTACTTAATTTTAATATAACAGAATCAAACTCGACAATTAACGTCGTATTTGCTTGCTTGTAAAACAGGATTTGCAACCCAAAATGAAACAATGTCGCTGAATGCCCGGCCGGTCAATTATAGGCATCCACTTAGCGGCTTTCTTCGTAGACGATAGTAGGTGACAGCTAGTAAATAATGGCAAGTGTACACTAGACATAATTAGTAGTTTAGTGCTTTCACACTATTGAAATCCAGCGTTATTAATCATTTACAACGTTTACTCCCAATTTTAAAATAACTATGCTGAGTGTTGAATATTCTGAATTAAATTTTCCTGGAATTATGTTGCAGTAGCTTCCAAACTAATTAGTTTCACACAATAGGCCTATGCAGGGTAAATTTTAAGCTTTCTGCTTTTCTGTCCTTGAAAGAGTTAACTAATTGATCCCAAATCTTTAAATGCTGACCCATATTTACTGCCTGTTGAATATTTTGAAACTGGAATTTGACTGGAAGCAGAAGTTGCAATAGCAACAGCTTTCAGAGAAATTACATTCAACATTTATTCAACTAACATATTTTTCAAGAATTTGTTGTAGCTGGTTGATTGCAAACACGCTCCTGGCATAACCCTTCAATGTTTAAAAAAAATAGAAATTGCCCATAAGAAAACAATTTTTGACAATTTAGCACTACAATGACTGGCGCGATCATCGGGACACTAATTGCACTTTAATTTCCTCCAAACGCTGTGGCAAAGTGTCAGTTGTTTAGCCAGTACACTAATTATCCACGAGAAGCAAGATTTACCTCCCCTGGTTACGGCTATCCTCGATCGGGCAAACAGAGTAGGTGTGTCGGTGATGTCAGCTGCTTGTCCAAAATGGCGCCTCTATCTACTGGTTACTTTAGCAATTTAAATTGAGGATATCTTTTTTATTTGTTGGCATAAAATTGTGCTCTTGGTCTCAAATTAATGCGGAAAATTAGTACTTTGCGTCAGATGCATAAAATCCCCCAGTGGAATATCCCTTTAATGTTTAGTGGCTAGTGTTGGGATCATGAATTATGAGAATAAAGTAAACGTGACTACATGTAACTGACACAGTTGATGGTGTAAGCAGACTGGTATTTGATTGTGGGCTAGAACAACACCATCTGGTAATGAATCATCCAGCATGTGTGCCTAGCACCCTATAATTCTCGAGACTTCTCCATTAGTATGCAATGGACAGGGCATGGGCATTGGAGCGTCCTTTAGGAATTCATAACAGAATCAAAATTTATTGATAAACTATATGCCACTCATTTTAGGGTATGCAACAACACAGCATACCATAATGTTGTTAGTTAGCTGACAGATCACATCAAACCAGAACCGGTCCCCACTGCTTTGAGTATGTGAGGCACAATCTTCTTGGAAGGATTGGGCAGAGTATGATTGGTCGGAATGATGTCATAACCAATCGGGATCAATCAGACTCTGCAGTAAAGAATTATAATGAATATGTTTTGTTAGATAGCAAGTGAGGGAGGAATCGATGATTGGTTGGAAGGACCGATTAGTTATCCGGTCAGAACTTCTGGGAAGAGATAAGCGGAAGTTGATTGGTAACTTGATTGTTTGGCCAATCAAAGTGTGCTTATCGGGTTCCTAGAAGAATCATAAGAATATGTTCTGAAAGAAGTTGTGTATTTCTGGTAAATGACCAGAGCACTGAAAAGTCATAATCTGAGGGTATAAATAATGAAACATCTCTCAGATAAAGTTAATCTTGGATTCACCGAGCAATCGCAAACATTGCTGCTTGGTTAAGCCGTGGCTGATATGCCTAACGTTGGCTTACTTGTTAGGATAGGATTTTGCTAAGTTAGAGTAGAATAAGTTAGACCATTTAGTTTGTGTACAAAGACTTGTACAAAGTATATTTGTATGGATGGATTTTGCTCAATTATTAATAAAGTTTCTTGTAAATTAGTGTAAATAAATTTATCAACTTACGGATATGTAAGTCAAGAGTTTGTCATTTAGTAGAACCTAAAGCTGAGCTGGGAGAAACACCCAGTCCTTACCTGCAATCTAGAACCAGTCAGAAAGGCCCAGAACAACTCAATAAATATCGTCCATCTCACCATCTGTCAGATGAGGCGGGCGACTTGTCTTCGCTCCAGCTTAACAGTTGACCGACATTGTCGCAGCAACACTAAAATGTCACCAGCTGGTAGGAAGGAGTGAATTCTAGTCATTCTTGGTAGTTAGATTCGCGTAAGTGTCGTGAAGGCCACGCCCCCAAAATCTTCATTGGTGAGCCTGCCAGGATCTATTTTGGTTCGTGTATTATTCCGCACAGGAGAAAGTACTTTTTAGTATGAACAATCCGGCCCAAAACGAGGCCATATCATTATTAACTGATCTGAATGATAGGATAATATCTTTCATAGACATTGGTAAATTGTCAGACAATCCGAGAATAATACAGCATTGCGAGTATCGTGAGAACGGCGTCATTAGGGTCACCACTGACGTACATTGTGAACAGCTGCCACGTTTGAAACGTGTAGTAGTCCAACTCTACTACGATTAACTTCAACTTTAATTGTCAAAAATGGCGACTACATCAGTAAACCCATCACAAGCTTCTATTGAAGTGATGAACATTGTGGGGATGAGAATCGCCAATGCAGTCTCAAAAGAAGGGGATCGTATATAAAGCGACCGCATTCACCATCAAGAGGCGCGTGAATTGATGCAGAGGATCAAGCCATGAGATGGGTTAATACCCGAGGAGGTCAGACAATTTATAGACGAAACTGACCTAGTAGTCCAAGCTACCCAAGGAACATTGACGGGCCTTCCCGTCTATATAATGACACATGCATCTCGAGGGGTGCTATCCAAGGCGCTAGATCATTATATAATAGGTAAGGATAGAGCTACTTTATCTTTTGAAGAATTAGCTAAGTTTGTAACTACGAACTTCGTATCGGCCAATGGGAAAGAACGCATAAAGTATAATCTAGATGCAACAAAACAACGAACAGGAGAGACGATAATCGCATTCAATCGTCGATACCGAGAATTAGCGAAAGGGCATACCCTGTATCCAACGGCGACAATGTGCGTATCGTATTGTCCGCTTACATCAGAGCACTTCGGGATCAAGGTATGGCACGGCGTATTGTACGCAAACAGATTACTAACTGTGAGGATGCCATGAAACTCACCGAGGAAGAAGATAATCGCAATGATTTATAAAATGCAATGCAGATGAATGGACACAGAGATGAGGAAATGGAAGTTGACGTGATCGATTATAAGGAAGGGAAGGATGTTTGGTGAATAATTCGCGAGATGAAAACTCAGATTGCTCAACAGAGCAAAATGATTGAGAAGCTGTGTACCGTGATAGAAAGTCTTCAGTCAATACCGGCACCTCAGACGAGACAACATCAAAAACAGAGCCGCACCCAAAGCTGCTCCTAAGAAGAAGAAACCACTCACATGCTACAACTGTGGGAAGAAAGGACATTATGCGAGGGATTGTCATCAACCCTAACAACCCCCCGATGAATACTAAACCAGCACCATTAAATGCTTTAGCTGCGGGAAGTTAGGGCATATGGCGTCAGACTTATACGGCGCCCGATGCACCCAGTCAACCAAAATGGGTGATAGCATGTTTTAAGTGTCAGAAAATCGGACACTATCACGCTCAGTGCTCGCTTAATCAGCAACCACGTCAGCAACCACGAAGGGCAAAGAAAAGCCCCCATCAACCCGATAATAACAGCTATCGTGATGAATCACATTATGGAGGTGGATCAAATTGATCAGCAGCATTACGAATGAAATCACTATGATGAGCGGTACGACTATGACGGTGGTGAATCATGCTATTCTGAAAGGCGTAGTACTCCTCGTGCATATTCCCGGAATATGCGGAAGGATATTCGAAATCGTATGAATCATGACGACGAATACGTGGATCGCGATGTCTTTGTGCTGACAGATGACCGAATCGACGAGTATGCCCATTGTTCATACGGTATCGGAGGAGCCTCATCGGGCGAGTATCGTAGAAGATCCTACGCAGAAGTGGTTGATGGGCAACATCGCTCGTTAAACCTATAAGGAGGGAACCAGTGACCAAAAGGTTCCTTATCCGACTGAATGTGGAAAAGAATGGTCAGGAGAACAACAGGGGTAAGTACCTAGATGCTCTGATAGATACTGGTGCTAGTACCTCTCTTGTTAGAAAAGATATATGGAGGAGCATCTTAAATGCTCATCCATTAAAGAAGGCTAAGACTTTGCTAGCTGTAAATGGTTCAGCAATAAGTATATTAGGAGAAACTCAAGTTAAATTTGAAGATGCCAGACCGATTCCATGTGTGATAGTGGAACGTACACATGTATGAGGCATGAATGCTTGATTGGTGCAGATGCTTTACATATGGGGAAAGCAAAGATTGATTATGGGAAAAAGGAAGTAGTATGGTTTGGGAAAACATATCCATTTAAGATACCGTTTAGGTCCCAAAATGATTATGTATATACTAGTTGTAAGGAAACCACCGGATATGCAGTTATTGACAAAGTACTGAGGGACTTTGCCAATACTTTTAATACGTCTCGTCCAAACACCCTTGGACATATACCCTAAATACAATGTACAATTCCAACAGGAGATCACCCTCCCATATGTCAGAAGGCATATAGGATACCGTTGGCAAAGGCGTATATAGTAAAAAATCAGGTCAAAGAAATGCTGGAAGCAGGCGTCATAAGACCATCATCATCACCTTGGGCGGTCACCTATAACCTTAGTACCCAAGAAAGATGGTGATACCCGCTTTTGTGTAGATTTTAGTAGATTGAATGCAGTGTGTCGCAAGGATAGTTATCCACTGCCTAACATCTCTGATATATTTATGGGCGGCACAACTCTATGTTCTACAATGGAATTGAAGTATGGCTATTGCCAAATACTCATGGCTAGCCAAGACATTGAGAAGACGGCGTTTGTCTGCACTGAAGGTCTTTTTGAATGGACTTGTATGCCATTTGGTTTTTGCAACTCGGGTGCAGTTTTTCAGGGTGCTATGAACGACATTTTTTGGGAATTTGTAGGAAAATGTGTGCATGTCTTCGCTGACGATATAGTCATGTATTCGAGAAATCCGACCGAACATGCACATCATTTACCTCTTGTAATGAGCAAAATTCAGGAATACAATCTCCAGTTGAAAAGAAAGAAGTGCGACTGCGAAGAGTCTGTTGACTTACTGGGCTATCGCATTTCGAGTCAAGGGGTAGCTCCCCAGAGTCAAAAGGTCAAAGTCATAAGTGAAATGTCACCACCCCGTGATGTGGGTGAAGTTAGGAGTTTTCTTGGAGCTACCGGTTATTATCGATCTTGCGTGAAAGGTTATGCCGAAATTGCTACGCCTTTAATAGAGTTAACTAAGAAGTATAAAAGATTTGAATGGGGAAAAGAAGAACAGCAAGTGTTTAAGAAATTGAAGAACTTGCTGTGTAGTGAGATGGTTCTCATTTATCCAGATTTGAATAAGCCGTATAAGTTATATACCGATGCATCAAGCTATGCTATAGGAGCAATTTTGGTACAAGTAGACAATAATGGCATTGAACGTGTAATTCAGTATGTCAGTTCAACCTTGAAGGACAGTCAATTAAACCGGCCTGTAATAGAAAAGGAGGCTTACGCTGTGATATATGCGTTGAAGAAGCTTTGTCCTTATCTATTTGGGGCTGAGTTCACTGTGTACACTGACCACAAACCTCTTAAGAGTCTGTTTGTGGGTGAGATCAGGAACACGAAAGTGCAGCGCTGGGCAGTACTAATAGCTGAGTATGGGTGTAAAATCGAGTACATCCAGGGTTCAAAGAATATCCGTGCAGATATGTTGTCGAGACTAGGGCGACCCAACGAAGTCGATACGTTAGATACTGGCGATTACGTCATACCGGAAGTGGAAGTGGGCGTGTTACCTCATGTTCTGCTAGAAGTATATGACGTACCTTACACTGATCTGTGTGATGAACAGCACAAGGAATTCCCAGAGTTTAAAAACACGCCGGAGGAGTACATGGTCAATAATGGTATTTTGTACTCGTTAACCCCACCTTAAGCATTAGATGCTGAATACCCAATATTGTTACCAAGTAAATTCCTTGAGCAAGTACTCCGGAAGGCTCACGAGCGAGCTGGTCACCAAGGTTTGAAGAAGACTAGGAATGGTAAGAGATTCCTTTGTTTGGCCATCCTTGAGGAAGGATGTGGTATATATGTTAGATAGATGTACGACCTGCCAGGTCAATCGACCTGTCATGACCCGACCCAGGTATACTAAAATGCCTATGGCCAATTATCCTGGTCAGATAATTGGGATGGATCTAATAGGTCCATTATTAGAGTCAAAGGCAACGTCTACATAATGACGATTGTGGAGCATTGTTCTGCGTGGGCGGAGGCCTATCGAATTCCCGTTAAAACAGCGCAGAACGTGGAGGATAAGTTCTTTAATGAATACATTGCTCGTCATGGCATACCGGAAATCCTCATCACTGATCAAGGAAAAGAGTTTTGTTTGAACTCACTTGAGCAGAGGTATGCTGAGCATGGTATTGATCATGGAAGGACAAGTCTGTATCATCCACAGACGAACGCACGGACTGAAAGATTCAACAGAACATTAAGAGTTAATCCAGAAAGGTGTCAACAACGAGTCTCGAGCATGGGAAAACGAGTTGGGTGCAGCTTTAACAGCATAGCGCAACACTCGCCATGCTACGGCCGAATATACGCCATTCTATCTGACGTATGGTCAATGAGCGAGACTTCCATTAGTAATTTCACTCGATTTTGTGCATGATTTAGGTGAAAGACTTACCTGTCTTAACAACGCCTTATTGCGTGCCCGCAACGAGACAGCCAAGTCACGAGAACATCACCGTAAACAAATTGATAAGCATGCTAACACAGGTGAGTATAGAGTAGGTGACTCAGTGGTTGTAAAAGCCAAGGAGAGGATGAAATTTTAAAATTAACGGAGCCATGGCTGATGTCCACATCAAAGATCTGGGAAGGTACGCATTTTGAACATCTCGAAATTATGTGTAGTCGACTCAGAGAAGTGCTGGGACAAAGTGAGACCACGCCCTATTAGGAATCCAGCTAAAGGAACTAAATTAAGTCATGCTTCGAAGTTACCACCACTACCTGAAGCTACAACATCTAGAAAGGTAGTCCCTGAAGTGCGACCAGTACCTGAAAAGGTACCGGATGTGCATACCAAAGTTGACATGGATGTTGATCAGCCCGGTCGGAGTAATGATCCTCGGTATGAGTCATCGATGGACGTATCAGGGCCAAGGGATGAGCATCAACTAATGGACACGTCAGTGGACCAATGGATGTGTCACCACCTACGCACTCATATAACCTACGCACGCGCAGACAGTCGTGAGTTTGGATCAACCAGTAAACACGCTAGGATAAGCGCGTATGATTGTTCGAGGTATACTGACTTTGTTAAGCGTATCAATGCCGTTATAAACCGACGCGCTGAGAGAAATTATTAATCACTGTGTGGTACTCTCTCCGTAGCATTGTACTTTGCCAGTTAACAATCATGTATATTTTTCGCTTATGTGTTGTGTTGATATTCGTTAGTAGTATTTTGGGACATAAATTACAGAATGGCGTAATGATCACTTACCTCCGAATTTTATTAATAAATTAGACAGTTTCCGTGTTCTTGTTGCCGACATAGGGAGTAAAGCCTCACTTAGTAATAATGATATTTTTGGACTTCAGCATCGGATCAGCATCATTAAAAAGATCACTGTCACAGCTCAATGGACAATGTTGCATAGGATAGGCAGACGACAGAAGCATGGTTTATTTAACTTTATCGGTGATTTTGCTTCTTCTTTATTTGGTGTGGTGACATCAGACTCCTTAAAGAACATTGTTAAGTTAGCTATGAAAAAGATGAACAGACTGATTCACTTCTCCAATAACCTATCATCTCATGTGAAACATGCTTTCGAGGAGATTAATGTTAACACTAATAGGATCAATGAGGTTACAGACACCTTGGTCAGCTTGACCAAGAATGTTAGTAAGTTGCTCAGTCAACAAGCATCACGGCGTTAGTACGTTTAGGACATATTATTGATTCAGCAGAAAACTTGGTATACAGTTATCAAAAATTAACTGCGTGGCTCCATGGACAAACCGCTTCACTTGAACTAGGTAGATTAACGGAGGAATTATTTAGTCCATCAGATTTAAAGGAGGTCGCTAGTCAAGTCGGTGTAGGATTTGAATTGATACAGCCGTATCAGTGGTATTACTGGAATGTCATCGTTTCTCCATTATGAAAGGATGATTCACAACTACATTATGTTGCTACCTTGCCGTTGATTGATGGTGGAAATTACATTGAATATGGTATACATTCATGGCCCGAACCTCTAAGTGTAATAGGACATTATATGCAAGTAGTTATTGCTCGTTCTAGCATTGGTTTAAACACAAAATCTGGTTGGTATATCACTCCATCCGAATGCCGGGGAATTGATCCTCTGGTAGGTGACGGGCAACTACGGGTCGATAAGAGTCATGTACCGTGTATTATAAGTATGTTGACAAATTCGACCGATAGCAAATGCACTGTTAAGTTGCTGCAATCCAATGACACCGCTAGTAAACTGTTTGCACATAAAGGGATTGGATTGGTATTACAAACATTTGGTGAACGTGTGGAAGTACAATGTGGAGGAAAATTGACTGAACGTTGTACGTTAACGAATGGAGTGTATGCATTGATGTCGAGTAATTGTGATTACAGTGGTGAGGGATGGGAGTTTGGACCTATCCGGTCATACCGGCGAACGCATAATCGGATCGGTCTAGCCATCGATGCACCGAGATTGGATGTTGCTAGTATTCTCAACCAATCTTTGCTAGTTAACCACTTAAAGGTGGAAAACTGGAACCATTTACAGAAAACAAAGTATGTACCTTTCGCACCGTCTGAACTCGACACAGCGATTGTTGAGTGTTGGTACGAAATCTGTGTTGTTATATTTGGTGGCTTCTGCCATCGCATTTATTGTGCTAACGTTAATTTTATACAAGTGTGGAGTCTTTCGCCGTGGGTGGAGGTGCGCTTCACGAAAACCACCCACGGAGAGGATTCCGCGATACGGATCAGTCTGGGCACGTTAGTCAGACCGACCAGTGGCGATGCCTAACACCAGGGACAAGCCGGCCAAAACCAATGGCACGATGTCACCTACGGCATATTACCAGATGGACATGGAGGTCGTTGATGATATTCCAGATCTCTCTATGCAGCCACAGTAAATTTGAACACTGTATTTATTTCTTTTTGATAAACCTGTTTATGTGGACAATTTGTATTATAGGTATGATATTATGTACGATACGACTAATGTTGTATTGTGTAATCATGACTAATTGTTGATACTTTGTCGTATATTATCACTGGTTGTTTTATCGTTTCAATTTCATTTCTTTTATATTAGTTATCTTTATTCTATGCTTTGATTATCGTTTGATGATTTGTTATTGTTTGAGTTTGATTACTGTTTTATTATTGTTTATAATTGATTGATTGTTATATTGTATTTAAGTTGGATGTATGTCATCTAGGTAGCCCTGGTATAGTAGTGATTTAGTTGTTGATAGTGTACAACGAGTTAATTAACGCTCTCTTAAGCGCTTAAGGGACGGTTAATTCATTTTGGTTGATGGGCATGTGTAAATATGGGATTGTCCCTGCGGGACATCTTATAATTCACGTAAGACCCAAAAAGAAATTAAGTTTTTGAAAATACCAGGTGAGCTAAAAGTCCAGGTGAGCTAAAGATGGATCCGGTAATATTGCATCAATGATATTTATGTACATACAATTCAAAGTTGGAAAGTTATGATGACTAAGTGTCATCCATGTACGTGCCTGAGTCGACCACCTGTTATTTATAAATAGATGTCAATCATTGGGATGGTGGAAGGTCGAGCCAGCCAGGTCATCTCTTTGTATGTAATAAATGTGTACTAATGTTAAATGGATAGGGATGCTGTTTATAGCATTACGTAACCAGCAGATGAGATTAATATGATGATAGTAGAAATAGGAGGATTTAATTGGAAATGATTCTAGGGTTCTGAGTTGCTGTGTATTTGAGAATGATTTAGTTAAAGGTTGTTGCTGCTTAATGGACAACCACTTATTATATTCAGCAGTTGTTGATAGTTATAGTTTTGGAATTAATGAATGTTTAGTGGCTAGTGTTGGGATCATGAATTATGAGAATAAAGTGAACGTGACTAACTGACACAGTTGATGATGTAAGCAGACTGGTATTTGATCGTGGGCTAGAACACCACCATCTGGTAATGAATCATCCAGCATGCGCGCCTAGGACCCTATAATTCTCGAGACTTCTCCATTAGTACGCAATGGACAGGACATGGGCATTGGAGCGTCCTTTAGGAATTCATAACAGAATCAAAATTTATTGATAAACTATATGCCACTCATTTTAGGGTATGCAACAACACAGCATACCATAATGTTGTTAGTTAGCTGACAGATCACATCAAACCAGAACCGGTCACGACTGCTTTGAGTATGTGAGGCACAATCTTCTTGGAAGGATTGGGCAGAGTATGTTTGGTCGGAATGACGTCATAACCAATCAGGATCAATCAGACTCTGCAGTAAAGAATTATAATGAATAAGTTTTGTTAGATAGCAAGTGAGGGAGGAATCGATGATTGGTTGGAAGGACCGATTAGTTATCTGGTCAGAACTTCTGGAAAGAGATAAGCAGAAGTTGATTGGTAACTTGATTGTTTGGCCAATCAAAGTGTGCTTATCGAGTTCCTAGAAGAATCATAAGAATATGTTCTGAGAGAAGTTGTGTATTTCTGGTAAATGACCAGAGCACTGAAAAGTCATAATCTGAGGGTATAAATAATGGAACATATCTCAGATAAAGTTAATCTTGGATTCACCGAGCAATCGCAAACATTGCTGCTTGGTTAAGCCGTGGCTGATATGCCTAACGTTGACTTACTTGTTAGGATAGCATTTTGCTAAGTTAGAGTAGAATAAGTTAGACCATTTAGTTTGTGTACAAAGACTTGTACAAAGTATATTTGTATGGAGCAATTTTGCTCAATTATTATCAAAGTTTATCTTGTAAATTAGTGTAAATAAATTTAATATATGTAAGTCAAGAGTTTGTCATTTAGTAGAACCTAAAGCCGAGCTGGGAGAAACACCCAGTCCTTACCTGCAATCTAGAACCAGTCAGATAGGCCCAGAGCAACTCAGAATAAATATTGTCCATCTCACCATCTGTCGGACTAGGCGAGCGAGTTGTCTTTGCTCCCGCTTACCAGTCGACCGACGTTGTCGCAGCAACACTCATAAGTCACCAGCTAGTAGGAAGGAGTGAATTCTAGTCATTCTTGTTAGTTAGATTCTCGTAAGTGTCGTGAAGGCCATGCCCCCAAAAACTTCAACAGGTATGGAAGTCTGGAAAAAGTATGGAAAATTAAGAAAACCTTTTCCATGGCTTGAAAAAGTATGGAAAATCAATATTTTGCGTTATCGCTATGAAAAAGGTATGGAAAAATAAAATATCGGCAATTGCAATTCTTCCGGCAGACATTTTCTCATAAATCGTCATCAAATACAAATTCTCGCAAAATCTCGCCGTTTATGTTCCGGTGTAAGCTAAACTGCATGTTTAACCATACCGGGAACACACTTCAGTTTGTGTAAAACATCATCAAACACGAATTCTCGCCGTTATTGCGCGAGGGTTTATGGTCGGCAACATCAGGTTGGTTCCCGGTGTATGCTAAACTGCGCTGTTAATGGTAACCGTGCAGGGAACACACTTTGGCTTGAGTAATACGTGTCTGAACTTGTCAATTTGTAAGAAGCCATTGTTTTTACGAATTTGTAAACATTGAATCAGTTGTGTTTAGATAGCCATCAAGAAAGTAACGTCCACGCAATTATAATTTTATAATGTTTGTATGGTAGATTGAGTTAAACAAACCATCATGGGAAAGTGCAAATATTCTTCTATATGACAATGTAATGATACATGTAAGTATAAAGAGTGAATAGCACCAGATTTTGTAGGCTATTGGGTGTGTGACTGGTGTGGGTGAAAATAAAAATAATTGTTGAACAATTAATAAATTAATTTTACATGTCCAAAAAACTAACTTTATTTTGTATAATCATGAATAATATTTAATTTTGAAAAATATTTAGGCTTGACAAGATGTAAAACTGAGGCAGCAACTGCTTCCAGTCAAATTAATTTCAAAATATTTAAGTTTTCTACGGTTGCCGTAAAAATTTTTCTATTTCCCATTTAGTATTAACTATTGGTATGACCGGGCAATGTTAGACAATGGGTATGGAAATTATAAAATTTAGTATGGAAAAAGTATGGAAATTTATTCTGCTCACGGTGTATGAACCCTGTGCGGGATATGGCCAGTTCCACAATACAAACAACTTCACCGTAGCAATGACGTCATAGAGAAATATCATCCGCTAGAATTTTCAAATTACGTTTATCAAGACATGCATGTAAGCAACAAAAAGGGGAAAATAATGCATGTCTGCGGGTAAATACATGAATGCAAATTCCCTCCAGGTGCAAATGGCATTTTACCTGGCCTTAAATTTCCTGCTACATGTAGCAGCGCTTAAGACATACAATATTGACAACCACGACTTTGCACGGCCATGGGTGTGTGTCTGGGTCAAAGATGATTCTCTGGGTGTGAAAAATAATACGAGACAGTGAACGATACCTCATGCTTGCAATTGCATATACATAAATAGGAATACATATAGCTTTTACCTGGCCTGCTTTATATTATGTGATCTTTTTAAATTCTGAAGTAAATGTACGCTATTTCGTGATAACAATATCACAAAAATTTTTGATATTGAAAATATGCATTAGGTTGGCCTAAAACAACCAGGGGGAACATAAAAATAATGAAGAACCATATCCCATAATGCAATGGGGGGTGGGGGCCAATGAAGAAACCTCAAAAGCTATATCATAAACCGCAACCGCAAACAATCTCGCGACCGGAAATGAAGCTTTCTCAGTCGCATGATATATGTATTTTGCCTGGTTCCCTGTCATTTTCTGTTGATTTTCCCCATTTTACACATACGTACATGTTATCTATGTACACTCACTTCGTTAGCGATGGCTTCGATCATTGCGTTCTCTATAAATGACCTGCCAGAAGAAATTAACAGTACTATTAAACTGTTTGCTGATGACACGAAACTGGCCTATGCTGTTATGGTAACCTGTTGAAAATGTTCTCCATGAGGTTGCCTTAATTTATTTTAGGGGACCTGAAACGGGTTACCGTAATCTGTTGATTTTAATATGGACATCAATGAGCTTTCTAAGGTTTAGGTTACCATATGTCTACTTAAAATATATATGGCAACCTAGTATGGGTTACCATTGGGAATATTACAGCACAGGCCTGCTAAATTATATCGTGCTGTAGCTTCCATCACCGACTGTCGGGAAGTTCAACCAGATATTGAAACCCTAGAGAAGTGGTCACAAATTCGCTGACGAAGTCTCCACCATCCTCGAAGAAAGGAAACAAGCCGATGTCTTAGTACTGCTGATGGATTTTGCAAAGGCATTTGACAGAGTCAGCCACAGCTTACTGACTCTAAAACTCCAACACTATGGCATTTGTAGAAGGGTTAATATCTGGATCAGTACATGTAATTGGCTTAAAAACCATCAGCAAAGAGTTGCTGTGGATGGAGAGGTATCTGATTCTGTGAATGTCGAATCTGAAGTACCACAATGCTCTGTGCTCGGACCCTGCATATTCCTCTACTTCCAGCCAAACTAAAATCCAGAATTCGTCTTCACAGATGACATGATAGCCTATCTCTGCATCTCATCTCCTAAAGACTCTGAAGATCTCCAGAGCGACCTAACCATGATGGGTGAGTGGGCAAAACGCTGGTGCATGGTATTTCAGCCTGCCAAATGCGCTGTCCTATCGATCACCAACAAACGTACGCTAATCGACACTGTACAAACTGCATGGTCATGCCCTAGAGTCTGTATCAGCCGTGAAATACTGTGGGCTAACAATCACCTGTGACGGTAAATGGGACCAACACATCACAAACATATGTAATAAGGCAAACAGAACTCTTGGTTTCCAGCGGCGCAATGTCAACATTGCGTTAACAACCATCAAAGAGTAAGCATATACGACCCTTTTGCACCCCCTAGTTGAATATGCAAGTGCTACATATATGGGACCATGGATACACACAGGCGAACATTCACAAAATTGAGATGGTCCAAAGAAGAGCTGCCCGATATGTCACAAATAGATTGCGCAATACATCAAGCATATCAGTTATGATCACCCACCTGAAGTGCCGAACTCTGCAAAAAAGACGACAGGATGCTAGACTCTGTATGCTGTATATGACCTCGCATAACCAACTAGCTATCCACTATGTGGGAAAACTGCTGGAACCAAATCGCACATCTCGAAACGCACGTGAATGTTCCTTTCAGATCCCGCGTTGTCGTACAGAAGCACGCAAGACGTCGTTCTTCCCGAGGACTATCAGTGACTCGAATGCCCTACCATACGATGTTGCCGCCGCAAGCACCTTTGGCATGTTCAAAGCCAAGGTGTCTGCCCAGGCATAAGTGAGTAGGGTGCCAAAAACTGTAAATAGTGTACAATATAGACAGACTTTCATCAGCCTGTTTTGAAAGAGACAATCCTACATGTATATCATTTATCATCTTTCTGGCCCATCTTCTGCAAATGTACACACCCACAAACTAGCAGGATCTTCAGAAAGTTGAAAGAGGCTAGTCAACAGGAAAAAAAAGAAGAAAAGTGGCTCTTATCCTTTCATCCCCAGAAATGCAACGTTATGAGACTCAGCGCCGCTCTGGCCATCCTCCAGTGTCGTAACTTAGTGACTACCCTGATGTAAATGCAATTGAAATTGACCGAGGGCATGTGGAACTCAAAAGTGCTTAGGAAAATTTTCAGTGTCTTGAATATTTATAAATCAATAGTTTGTTGATTTTCATTGTGTAATACAAATGCAATTGCAGAATGATGGTCACTTTGAATCTTGATAAATTTCATATAAAGGCAGCTACATGTATGTGTACCGATTTGTTATATAACATAGCTTGCGCCCAACCTACTGTAAATTGAATGAGGGCACTCTGTTTTTAATTTTTAGCATGCCCTGATGGCATTCATCTCTAACTGTTAAGTTACAGCACTGTCCTCCATTTACCTATGCGATGACAGACTGCAATGGACACGATGTCCCGCTTGAGGAAACACCCCTCAAGAAGGATCATAAACACATTGCCGCCAGCCACCGATGGCCATCTTGAAAATTGGTTTCCGGATGATAACTCCATTGCCGTTTATCGGATCGCTTTGAAACTTCAATGAGTGGGTGGACTAGGTCTGGGGAAGAAACCTATCGAAATCGACAATGATCCGAGATCCAAAATGGCCACCAGCCACCAGTGGCCATCTTGAAAATTGGTTTCCAGATGTTAACTCTGTTACCATTTATCGGATCGCTTTGAAACTTCATAGAGTGGTTGGACTAGGTCTGGAGAAGAAACCTAGCAAAATTGATGATAGCCATGTGCTACCATCTTGAAAGTTGGTTTCTGGATGATATCTCCGTTACCATTTATCGGATCACTTCATAGGGTCGTTGGAATATGTCTGGTGAAGAAACATGTCAAAATTTATGATAATCCGATAACCGCGTCAGTCATTCCAGTGATAAATTAAAAAAAGAATTCTTGGTCTGCAAATGGATATTTTCTATGAGAAAATTAAAATTTTCTTGAAAAAAATTTAAGGGTTAAAGAAAATGAAAAAGAACAACCGGTACAATAATATCTATCTGCACTACAGGGATCTATTTCTAGCTGTGCCCCGCCCATTTCTAGACAAGCTCACAAATTCACAAAGTTTTCAAAGTAAGTCTTAGTTAGTTCTTTCACCATCACATCACATCATCTCTGTCAGCCCATCACCCATCATCCGTCTAGACAACCACCTCCCCACATATGTCCCCCACGAGCTGAACACCTACTTGTCCTCTGCCTCCTCAGCCATCCTCCATGAGCGCCGGTCTCGTTCACCATCACAAACCTAGAATAAAACAATCTGGCATCAATCAACGATCAAGTTCCTGCATAATAATACAAAAAATTTATTATAGGACGAACTTCACCGTATCCAATCAATCTCCATTGAAATAGTCCAAAAAACGGTTCAAAAAGACTGCTAGAACTGGGAACACAGGGATACGCCAGACCGCCACCGGACATGCCCACACGCGTGCCCCGGTAAACCACCAAATCACCCCAGCTGCACCTACACAGGTGCGCATGTGCCGACCGGTGAATGGACATGGGGCCTGCCTGATCCCCAGGAATTTAGACAAACTTTCAAAAAAACCTTTACAAAAAATAAAAAGGAAATTTTTGACAAAAAATACATAAAATGTTCTCGTTAAATTGAGCATACCACTGAGTCAATCATCACTCATCATGCTGATAACAAGAGAGACAATTTATCATCTCTAACATACGTAACATACAAACAAAATACTATCAGCAAAAGACCAAAATGACATTGGTCTTCCCAACATACTATAAGACCTCTGATGACGTCCACACAAGGACAGAAATGTCATAAGTCTGAACGATTATAACAAAACATTTGGAAGCTGGAACAACAAACAGTTCCTTAAAAAAACTGCTAAAAAATAGACAGAAAGGAGACAAAATGAAACCTTTCAGACAGAACCGTTCAAAGAAACCCTATAACTGGAATTTGACAATTACGGTGCTGATTGTCTGTGAACTCCCAACCAATCAGAATGGAGATCACCATTAGCAACAATCCTAAGCCAATCACAAACCCGCTAAAAGGAACCGGCGGTTTCAAATTTTCTATAAAAGGACCGAGAGGACCGTGTTGGTTTGTTCAGACTTTTGTACAATAAGTACATGTACAAGGCGTAAGGCTTGTTAAGTCTACACCGTACACGTTGTTATAAATACATTATATTTGATACAGAAAAGCCGCAATGAATAATGGTTCCAAAGAGAAACGAAATATTCCAATGTCGGTATCGAAACTATCCTTGGGGTCAGTCGGTTCCTCACTCATGGACACGACAGAACCGGCAGAAGACGCACAGTCTCGCCCTATGAAAAATGGCTCGCCAGGAACCCGAAGTCTTACGAAACCGGAAATCAGCACCCAACTGATGCTAGAAGCCAACCAGGCGGTCAACCGTCTGCAAAGCATCCTGGACGTCACAGAAACAAAGGAAACCACTAGAATCCTAAATGATGAGCTGACGATGTTCGCACCGTCTGGTCAGAGACCGCAAAAAAAAAAGGACAACACCGGAAATTAACTTTCGGTCCCAGACACCATAGACGGTCCCAGCCGAACCGGGACCAGAAGCGGTTCCATCCAAAACATCTCCCTGAATAAATACTCTAAATAAAGGTGTAAAAACACTTCCACAATCTGGTGAAAGGCTGAAGAAAGCCACTGGATCCACCAACTACATTGTATGTCCCCTATAGGTATAAACGAAGTGGGATGAGATTGTCATAAATGGTCTCCCACCTACATTGTTATTAATGAAAAAGTAGTCTGTTTTCTCAAGATGGCTTGCAAATGGACATTTTCTAGCACTCTATGAGAAAATTTAAATTGTCTTGAACGTGTATGTGAGGGTTGAAAGTGTTAAATTATCTCGTGTCCATGTTTACAGATGCAGTTTATGCTGTTGTTTAGCCGTCAAGGCAAATTGCGGCTACAGAAATGGTACGTGGCACATACAGATAAGTTGAAGAAGAAGATTACGAGGGAATTGGTTACAATGGTGTTGGCACGGAAACCAAAGATGTGCAGCTTTCTGGAATGGAAAGATCTAAAAGTTGTATATAAAAGGTAATTTTGTTTGCTATCGTGACTGTGATGTCAAAGTACGGTAATTTTCTTATTATCTTAAGTTTGTTGACCCTTTCACCGATGAAATCCCCATACACATATCTCATTTTCAAGGCAACCATATAGGAAAACTGTTGAATATTTTGAAAATAATTTTAATGCCAGCTGTTGCTCGCAGTTTTAATTAGTTTCAAAGTATTGAACCGAATATTTTTTACATTCTACTTTGAAAAGAATACATGTATATATAGTTTTTAAAGTGTGTGTGGGTGGGTGTGTGGTGGTGGGTGTGTGTGTGGGGTGGGGGAGGGGTGGTAGTTTAACGGGTTAGGAATTGGTAAGCATGATGCAAACCTAGTGTGTGTGTGTGTGTGTGCATGCGTGCGTGCGTGCGAGCGTTTGGGGTGGGGGGTAGTTTAAATGGTTAGGAATTGGTAAGCATGATGCAAACCTAGTGTGTGTGCGTGTGTGTGTGGGGGGAGGGGTGGGGTTAGTTTAAAGGGTTAGGAATTGTAAGCATGATGCAAACCTAATGTGCACAGCAAATTATTTACAATATTTAATAAATATTTTCTTGAGTCTTCTGAAATTAATTTGACTGGAAGGTGTTGCTGCCTAAGGGAGCAACAGCTTTCAGGGGAATTAGCTTTAAAGGTCATATTTGGAGATGGTATTTTAAGACATTATAATATATCCAGTCCTTCCAAATCATATGGCTGTTATCATTTTGCTAATACATGGCATAATTTTATATTTATTGCCGATAAAGTACATAGCTTTAAATCTTCGTGTCATGAAATACCTCCCTTGAATTCCAAGCAGCTGTGACATCATAGTGGAACAACCACTAAGTAAAGCTAATACAGGCAACACTGTTTAACCAGAGTAACCTTTTCATTCTATTGTATTTAGCAATGACTTTGAAATAGGCAATAATCTCAGCAATATTCCCGGTAGACATTAGTCAGAAGTTTATGATATTATTAATAGCGTCGATGCCATATTTTTATGAATATCTCAAGCATGAAAACCCCCTTTTTAGATGAGATCTGCTCCGAGAAAATATCTCGATATCATTTTGTATATACGATATCCACTTTATATCTAGCTACATCCAGTCTTAGTGGGATGGCCGTCAAGCGCAGATCTAGGATTTTATTATTTTATTATAGCCCAATATGGGAGACAGTCTGTGAGTGAGTATGTGTCCCTTCCAAATGGTCAGGGGGAGGGGGGAAGGGGTGGGGGGGGGGGTTTCTGGGTCTTTTCCCTGAAAATTCTGATGCTATGCGAAGTCATTTCTTGCATTTCATTTGATAAACAACATATCTATTTTGCACAGCTGTGTCTATAATATGCTTTGCATCAACGTGAAAATATGCAGACCAATTGACTCCTCTACTGTCAGTTCCCCCACCCCACGGCCCACACCATCCAACTACCGCTACAGTCATGCACTGTCTATTGGACGCTTATTATCTTTTTTCGACTGTAATCTTACTATAGTGACACAGGCATATGCATGTTAATTAAAACTATTTTTATCTTTGCCTGAGCGGGAAAATGCAACAAAAATGTACTTATTTCCTGCTGGAGTTGATCGGAGCTGCATGTATTCAATGTTACAGTATAAAAGCTTGTTCCACTATTATGTCATTCTTGATTTTGGGCTGCCTAACATATTTTTCTCACTCCAAAGTGACGCTATTGTGTTTAAATAGTATAGTAGACCATAAAATTAAAATTAAAGGGAGGTAAGTCATCGCATAATTTTGTGTATTCGATCATACGCCGACTTCGCAGCTTAATATTAGCTATTTGGCGAGTGTTAGACACATACAGCTTGTTTGTTATTAATTACTATATAATAATGCCTTAAATACTTGCACAATTGTACATAAAATGGATTTCTCCAAATATGACCATTAATGCTTTAAAGGTCTTGTGAGGACTTGCCGTTGATAATGAGTTCCAATTAATTTTATGGTCTACTATACTATTTAAGCACAATAGCGTCACTTTGGAGTGAGAAAAATATGTTAGGCAGCCCAAATAACGAGATTAAATGACGCCTCAATCTGAATCACATCACCACTCGCTGTGACGTCACACCGGGAACGGCGCTGTGAGCTGGGTCAATATTTCTCGGTCTGTAGTACAAAGGTACATGTAACATATTTTAAAACGTGCGTTTAACAGGATAGACTTCACCTACCATAACATAAATTATGTCAGGTTGAAGCTAAGTCTTCAAGAAATAAAAAAATCATGATTTAAAAAAATCTATTATGATATTTACTAATTTTTAATGGTTTCATGGATAGCTATATTCGTATAATAATAGGCGTATAATTACGGTAAACCATGGGCAATGCTGAAAATCGGCAAATTTTCAATGCATGTGACGAATTCTCTGTAGTCTAGTATGCCTAATTGCGGATCCATTACCATTCTTGAAAGGATGGGTGTACTATGTAATATCTGGGATGGATGGATGTGAGCGTGATGATCGAGGTGGTGGGAGAGGTTGACGATGGCTATGCTAGTACAAGTGTACTATTATTCATATCTAAATGTCTAGGCTACAGAGTGCAGTTACAACTTTTTCTGAAGATTGCGAATGTACAATAAGTGTGTCAGTGTGTCCTATGTGAAATTTCCTGTGATTACTGAATGTATGATTGTTTACCTATAAGCTTTTGGCAATGTGTTTCTATAATAATAATGTAGAGGCATGTACGGGTCAACACGTACGTTGGTGTGTGTGTGGGTGTGGGTGTGTGTGGGGGGGGGGAGGGGGTGGGGGGGGGGGGGTTGGGCATCACGCCTGTGACAACCATATGAAGTGTATAGTTTTCAAACCAACTTCCATGTATGGAAGTAGCATACACTCATATTTCAATGTTATGAAAAAGCAAAACTATAGCGGATGAACAAATTTTAAATAGGTAGGTGAACTGACAGATGTTCAGAGGTCGCTAGCGTATCATCTTTACTTAAGTGCAGCTCATACATAAGTTTAAATGCTTCCAAAGCAAAGACTCAAATATGTTAGTTAGAACCATATGAACATGATACAAGAAATGTTATGCTGAATATTTTGAACACAATTTGGGTTGAAATCCAGCCCAATTATGTTCAAAATATTCAATAGTATATGTTATTTAAGTTGTACTATAAGCGTGCGGACGGCAGTGAAAGCCTCGCTATGCACCTCGACTACTGCCTAAATTGTAAACAACCCGTGTACTGTCAATAATATGTCAATCTAGACTATACACAAATAGATTAGTTTAGATTAGATTTATATTTAACTGACATTTTAGTTAACTTTAAACGCATAACTGGAGTAACTGCTATATTGCAATCATAAATTTATTCATAGGCCTACACAATGGTAAATTGGCCTACTTAACTATCATTTAAAAAGTTGTGCACATGCATGCCTATCATCTATGCAAAATCTCTGCTGTCAATCCAGAAAGATAAGATATGTATATATGCATTTGTAGAATTGTATTCCAAGAAGTGTGTGGGTGGGTTTGATTAAATATAGCCTATTAAGTCAGGTACACGAAATCCGATGTTACAGTCACCTCTAACAGGCCTATACATTAGAATTGTGATGTCAGGCACCGTGACCATGAGGTCTGTCCTTTAAGTTTAATCAACAAAAATATCATCAACTTCGATATTATTGAACCTTTGTGCATCTCGAACAATGTAGTGTCCCTGTGTGAACAATGAATTGTCAAAGAATAGGTGCATCGGTGCCTAATACGCGCAGCAGTAGAGAGCCTAGCTATGCTCCCAGAGATAATAATCTAGATTAATAATAATTGGTGTCATCCCGGTGTGACCTCACAACTCTAGCGAGATAGCTAAAAACATTTGGTTGTCAAGGTGGTTGCTATATGCTTATCTCGGCTTTGGCTGGGCCGATTACAAAAATTTTAAACGGGTATTTTTCTTCTAGTAAAGGAGAATCTGTTTTATGATTGTCAAGTTAATCGGGTATCTAGTCCTCACATCTTTAATGCTCAAGCTGGCCAAAACAGCTTCTCTTGTGGTCTTGAAAAGTGTCTTTTTGCAGATCGAGAGATAATTTAAAATATGTATGACTGGTACTGATTCGTCGGACTGGAATGAGTCGCTCGATAACCGAGCCAGTCATTCCAGTGATAAATTTAATTAGAAAATCTTGTTATCTGCACATGGATATTTTGTATTGGAAAATCACAAATTTCTTGAATGAATTTAAGGGTTAAAGAATTCAAACATTCAACAGTTGCATATGTAGAGTTTTTGCAATTGAGATACTGAATTTTGAGGGAGAAAAATAAAATTTGTCATCGGTAAGCCAATTATTTGGAATCCATGGTATTATAATTATGGTAATGAAATATACTTGAAATGTGACTAAAAATTATTTCATTAACAGTTTTAGTACAAAGCTATTTGTTGGAAAACAATTTATTATTTTAATATGTAAATATCAGACATGTCAGAAGCTCTACGTGGATTTGAAAAACACTAATATGATTTACCCTTTAATCCTCGAATTTGCTCAAAAAATTAAAATTTTCTCAAAATGCCCATTTGCATACCAAGAGAAGACTACATTTACATGTATTTTAAAAAATTTAACACTCCAATGACTGGATCGGTTATCGAGCCAGTCATTCCAGTGGTAAATTTTCAAAAATAGTCTTCTTGGTCTGCAAATGGGCATTTCTCAAGAGCACTGCAGAAGCCGTTTTGGCTGATATGAGTGTTATAAAGTTAATTATTAGCTCACCTGGCCTGAAAGGCCAAGTGAGCTTATGTCGTGGCGACTGTCCGTCCATCCGTCATCCGTCAACTTTTTCTTTAAACGACTTCTTCTCAAGAACCAGTTGGTCGATTTCAATTATATTTGGCAGGAAACATCCCTAGGGCATAGATATTAAAGTTTGTTCAAACGAAGCCGATCGGCCAAAATCCACTATTTTTAAAACACTTAAAAAAATCTTCTCCGAAACCGCTGGAGGAATTGATTCAAAACTCATAACACATCATCTAATGCACGGGTAGATCCAAGTTTGTTCAAGGCAACCTGATTGGACGATTTGCCGGGCGGCCATCTTGGATGACCTAGTTTTCGCGAAAACAACTTCTTCCGAACCGCTGAAGGGATAGACCTGAAATTTGGTAAATATGCTTAGGGACCAAGGCCCATTCAAGTTTGTTCAAGCAAAGTTCGTATGTTAAAAAACATTGCCGCCATCAGCCAATCAAAATTTTGCGTTTGTTGGTCATATTGGCTTTTTTGTATTTGATGTATTTTGATGGCGAAAATTTCTTTATATATGCTTATCAGTGTGGCCAGTTCAAATATCCCACTTTCGAGACTGTCGGATAAACGGTTTTCCTGCCGTCTTGGTTTGTTCTCCCGCCATAGTCTCCCATAGTAAAGCAATGGGCCCATAGTAAACCAATGGGGAATTCTTTAAACGACTTCTTCTCAAGAACCACTGGGCCAATTTCAATTATATTTGGGAGGAAGCATTCATAGGGCATAGAGATCTAAGTTTGTTCAAACGAAGCGGGTCAGTCAAAATCCAAGATTGCCGCCGGCCAAAATGGCCAATTTTTAGACACTTTAAAAAATCTTCTCCGAAACCGCAAGAGGAATTGATTCAATACTCATAACACAGCATCTATGGCAACGTTAGACCAAAGTTTATTCAAGCCAACCTTATTGGCCTATTTGCTTGGTGGCCATCTTGGATGACAGGTTTTCCCGAAAACGACTTCTTCCCCCCCGAATCGCTGAAGGGATAGAGATGAAATTTATTAAATATGCTTAGGGACCAAGGGCCATTCAAATTTGTTCAAAGGAATTTCGTGTGCTAAAAAACATGGCCGGCATCAACCAATCAAAATTTAGCATTTGTTGGTCATATTTTTTTTTGTATTTGATGTATTTTAATGGCAAAAATCGCTCTATATATGCTTATCAGGGTGATGAGTTCAAATATGACACTTTTGAGACTTGGATAAACGGTTGACTACCATCTTGGTTTGTTTTCCTGCCATAGGCTCCCATAGTAAAGCAATGGACCCATAGTAAAGCAATGGGGCATTCTTTAAAAGCTTCTCAAGAACCACTGGGCCGATTTCAATTATATTTGGCAGAATGCAGCCTTAGGGCATAGAGGTATAAGTTTGTTCAAACGAAGCTGATCGGCCAAAATCCAATATGGCCACCGGCTAAACCAGCCAATTTTTTGAAATGTCTTTACAAACCTCCGAAACAGCTTGGAGGGGGGTTGATTCAAAACTCATGAAACATCATCTAAGGCAGGAGGAGAACCAATTTGTCCAAGAGAACCTGATTGGTCCATTGGCTTGGTGGCCATCTTGGATGACCTAGTTTTCGCGAAAACAACTTCGTATCCAGAATCAGTGAACGGATTGGGCCGAAATTTGGGAGATATGATAAGGGACTAAGGGCCATTAAGTTTTGTTCAAAAGTAGTTGATACATAAAGAAACATGGCTTCTGTTTTCTTGTTATAATTCTGCTCAACTCTGTAGGGTTCTACTTATTGTTGATGGCCTTTCTGGTTGAAATGCCTATGATGTAGGTGAGCGATACAGGCCCCTTGGGCCTCTTGTTTCAAGGTAAATTTGAAATGGGATCTGTTTGAAATGCTTTATGTTGAGAGAGATACACATGTCATTTTTTGTTTTTCAGATATGCTAGCTTGTACTTCTGCTGCGCTATAGAGTCTGGAGATAATGAGTTATTAACACTGGAAATCATACACAGATATGTTGAACTTCTTGATAAATACTTTGGCAGTGTGAGTACATTTATATCTTATGCCCGGCAAACATATAGCAACTCAACTAGTCTGTGACAGAGTCTGAATATATCATTACCTAGCTCCGGATTCATAATGGACTTTTCCATTTTTATACGCCCGTGCAAAGCGTTATACGCCCGCGCAAAGTGGGGTTGTATTATGTGATGGCATTCGCCGTCCATCTGTCTGATTTCTTCTCCGGGCCAGATCTCGAACAGTTTTGAACCTACACTCACAATATTTGTTTCAGCAAATGTGTTAGCGATAGACCAAGTGTCATGATTTCGTTTTGGCAAAATTTCCCCATATTTGCCAAAGTTATCTCCCTTGAAAAGCTAAACTTTGTCAAAAATATTTTGTCCGGGCCACATTTCTAAGAGTTTTGGACCTGCACTCACAATCTTTTTTCAGCAGATGTGTTAGGATATACGAAGTGCCATGATTTCGTTTTGGCAAAATCCGCCCATATTCGCAAGCGTTATCTCCCTCGAAAGTTTTTTTAGTGATGTCTTTGTTGTAAATTCCAAATGTGTACCTACAGTACAGCTCAGAATTAAGTTAAGTAAAAATGTGACAGCAGCAAAACATATGCGCGCAAAAAGCAAAACATTTCACGCAAAAAGCAAAACGTTTTGCACCAAATGAAAATACGAATGCGCCAAATGAAAAACATTGCGCGCCAAATGAAAAACACAAACAGGATGAGGTCGAAATGCCAGGTGACTTTCCGTGATGTACATGAATTAATTATGAACAGGATAAGCATAAAAGCACCAAAACACCTCCCGACAAGATTGTTTTTCTAAAACGCGGACGTGTTTTTCTCTGGCTCGCCGAGAATAGTTTTCTCGATATATAATGTAAACAGGGATTGAAATGAAAATAAGTGTTAAAATCATCGGCAGACCTACTATTTGTCTATTGCGCAAAAATAATCTACATGTATGTCAAATCCCGCAAGTCGGCATGTTACGCTGCGCTGGATGTTTTTAAAAAGTAAATGCGAAAGCAACCGAATGAGAACACTGGGAAGATTCGCGGGACTAATATTTCCGGTAAAATGTCAGACAAAACTACAAAATAGACCTATCACGATCAACTGTGGACGTTTCTTGAGCTTCCATTTGTCTTCATTGTAAGGTTTTATTTACAATAATACATGTATGTTAGATATTGTAAAATATTCCTCGGAAATGGCGCCGTTGAATGGTCATAAGCGGTCTATAGCAATAGAGGTCTGTAGATTTAATAGATGGAGCTGCAGACTTCTCGTAGTTTCATACAAATACAATGACTATCACCAACAACGGGAATACATTTGTGCATAAGTACATTATGTAAACCATTGCAAAATCTTGTCGCAAACATTCATTTCAACAAATAAACTTTACAATTCTGTTTTATTCCTGATATGAAACTAATTTGATAGAACATCGTGAAAATATGTGTTGTCCTTTCTTGCCGTTCGTGAACAACATTCTGAAACCATTCTAGAATGCCACAGCGAGGACAGTTTAGCATGTTTAGCATTCACGAATGAGATTTCCACTCCTCGTCTGATGGGGAGTAGAAATTTTATTCGGGAAACACTGTTCCTGTGCCGTTGTCGAATGGTAGGGTTCTTGTTATATCTGTTCGCGAACAGCAAGAACTGACAACTCGAATGGGTAACGCTGACTTCTACTTGTAACGAGCCAAAGTCCACAGGCATTCCAATTTACTAAGCGTGTGAAATGCCTATGTTTTTCACAAATGGGCCGGGTATTTTGAAGACATGGCATGCTCTCTAGCCGTGTTCATATTTTGTTTCCAAATGCTTTCTGATAGTTTATGGCGTGCTAAAAAAATGTCACTATTATGTATTGGTTTTGTCCCGGCGCGGTGGTGTTTCTTTGTTTTCTTCGTGTCGTGTTTATGTTTTCTTCATCTACATTTTTGTTTTGCATCTGGCACGTTATTGTTTTCTTCTTGGCACATTTTTGTTTTTGTCTTGCGTTTTTGTTCTCAGACAAGTTAACCTAATTCTGAGCTGTACTGTATATAGAAGTCTTTCCCCCCCACCACCACCACCACCACCCCACCTCCCCCACCACCCACCCACCCCCTTTCTCAGAGAATTATCAAAGACTAACTATTCACATTTAGCATTCCTCAAACAAGTATGCAATACAATTTGTACAACGTGTCAGACTATTAAGCACTAACCCTGGTGTCAGATCTTTAAATTTTCAAATTAAACTAAAAGATGAACTGGTATATATTTTTCAACAAATTTGGTGGAAGATGGCGCTGTCGAAGACAGCAACATCATCCACCAAAATTATTGAAAAATGTACACCAGTTTCTTTGCTATTGACACCGTAAAAGATAGAATATTGACATCAGAGTGGTAAGGGTTAAAGATGGGCCATATAGACTCATTTATGACATAATGATTATGACGTCATCCTACATGTACATGCCACTTAGCTGATTATGATGTCATATCACATCAGATTGATAGATGGATACTCTGGAAAGGTGAAATAGACATTTTCAAACTCCCCTAGAAGCTAATTAAGTAACTCACGCTCCTGATCCCGCAAGATCTGGCTGTTTCTCGGGAAAAAACGAGACCCACCAGAGATCAGTGTGGCTGAAGATGCTCAGGTGATCTGAGTGAAATATTCCAAGTGAGTTAATAAATTGGTCTTTAACCTTTTAACCCTTGAATTTGTTCAAGAAAATTTAAATTTTCTCAGAAAATGTCCATTTGCAGACCAAGACAAGACTATTTTTTTTAATTTACCACTGGAATGACTGACTCGGTTATCGAGCCTGTCATTCCAGTGGTAAATTTTCAAAAATAGTCTTCTCTTGGTCTGCAAATGGACATTTCTCAAGACCACTGCAGAAGCTGTTTTTGGCTGACATGAGTTAAAGAGTTAAGTTAGGGGTTCGTTCACTTAAAGTTCTCACCTATTGATAAAAGATATATCCCAACTCAATATAGGACTACTTATTGCTTTATGGACACTAACTAACTAGAGCTGTAGCCACCATTTTAGATAGATATTTGATGGCGCCATTATTTCAGACACTTGTCTTCGCAATTGTTAGTATAAAACCATTCTTGTAATGATAATGCTAGTCATTCTTCTACTGGCATCCACGGTGAACGCATAGTAAGTGCCTAGCATAGTTCAATACCAGTTGTATGCTTGCTATGGTGCAAGTGATAACAAATATATTTATAACAAGTTTACTGACAACCGTTGCTGCCTATAGCAGCAACAGCTTTCTGTCAAATTGTTGTCAAAATAAACAGTTGATAATACAATTGTCACTACATGTATGTAATGATTTGATAACAATTTGACTGAAATTCGTTGATGCAACAATTTTCAATCAAATTGGACTCAAAATAATCAGCAGACTGAAGATATTTCGAGCAACTTTGTTGACAGCCATTTCTGACTGAGGCAGCAACAGCGTTGTCAAATTGTTTTCAGAATAATCACAATTAGTTACAGTAGGCCTATATCACGTGCATATTCGAGTGTGAAATATTTTCACAAAGACCAAGCAGTCTACCAACACATGCGCGATCGCCTCTGACATATGCCTACAGCGAATAGAATAATATGCTTTCCTCCCGATTGACAATGAAATGAACAGAATTTTCGAGTGTATCTGACACTTGGACTCGCTTTAATATATCATATATGCCTTAAACAGTTTTACATGCACTTGTTAGCTAACAAAACAGAAAGCCATATTATTTATATATTAATTCTCATTTTCCCCATGCCAGTTTTAGTCAAACTTAAACTTAAATCCAGAAATCTGATTCATGTATTATTTTTGTTGCCACTTACATGTGCATGTATTCGAGTGTACCACACAATTTGCCATAAGGGGTCTTATATCAGTTAACAGTAAAATATTTGCAATACATCAATGACCCACTCAGCTAGGCTTGCGCGATTACATGATCAAATCCAAAATCGCGGTTATGTTTTAAATCATGAATTTACATGAGTAAAAATTAAATAATCGAATAATCGTCAACATTTTCTATTGCATAAAATATTTCAAAACCTAACTTTCAATTACTTTTTAATGCGATCAGTCATGAAAAATGACATTTTGCTTAGTGAATGTATGTCCATTTGTAGGGCAAGAGAAGATTATTTTTGAAAATGTATCACTGGAATGCCTGGCTCGATTCCCGAGCCAGGCTCGATTCTCGAGGCAGGCATTCCAGTGATGCATTTTCAAAAATAGTCTTCTCTTGCCCTGCAAATGGACTTTTCTAAACACCATTGCAATTTTCGTCATTGATATTTTGTTGTTATGTCTTGGTAATTTGTATCCAAGTTGTTTAATCGGGTAATCACGATTATTTTTTAGTAACCTATCGCGATCCCTCAACGCAATAATCGCACAAGCCTACACTCAGCTATGTCTACAATGGGCCACATAACTCATGCCCATGACACTCCAATACCAATATGACTATCAAATCTCAGAATGTCATGTTTTTCTGATGATCACTTGTTCGTGGGTAACTCTCATTCCGTATCAGATCAGATCAGTACTTTAATTTTCTTTTTGAGGGACTCGTTTGCAGCAATCAGATTGTTTCATTTGATCCGCCGCCATCTTGAATTTTCCATAATGTCTTGAAAACTGTTTGAAAAACTCCTGACTGTACTTTAATAGGCAATTTTAGTTCAACTTTCTTGAAAGGACTCCTGGTCGTATTAGGCTTCCAATCTTAAATAATTTTTAGAATCCAATATTCTGTTTGCCAAATACTTGTATTCCAGGTGAGCGACATATGCCTTTCAACGCTTATGCCTCAACTTATATCTGGCATATCTGAGTTCCAAAACATATGAATTATAAGATTTTATATTGGACTACATAAACCGTATGCCCACTACAGACATGCAGCCCTTGAAATTCACCAAAGCAATCAACAAAGCCGTGGTAAAAGCTGTGATAAACTTAATTTGCCACAGCAAATATTTTCCGTGGAAGAAAATTGCAGGCCTAGGCCGTCTAGCTACTTAATGTAATTTTATCATATACAAGGTATCAATCATGACGTCTTATTAAAGCAAGGTTCTACAATCCATCAAAACTAGAAGAAAAATTATAATGACTAAAATATGAAAAAATGCTGCACAGTAATACTGCGCTGAACTAGTTTTGCCACAGCACTTTTGTGCCATGGTAAAATTGTCTGAATTTCAAGGATGGGGTTGGGGGGGGGGGGCTCACATGACAGAGGGCTAAACTCTGTATTTATCTTACTTTCTCTAGGTGTGTGAATTGGATATAATCTTCAATTTTGAGAAGGCATATTTTATGTTGGATGAACTCATGTTGGGTGGAGAAGTTCAAGAGACGAGTAAGAAGAATGTGTTAAAAGCAATCGCTGCTCAAGATTTACTTCAAGAGGTGAGAATTTTTATAACATACTCCCGGTCATGATGCGTAATTGAAGCAGGTACTAATATTTTTTTTAGCTTATGCTTGAGGTTAATCCACTGAATACGCAATATTAAACCATTTTGTTGAACATACAGTATAGCTCATAAATAAGGTACATTAATTAATTAACATGTTTCCAATACAGAAACGTGGTAGTTAACTAGTAAGAAATGTTATGGTGAATATTTTGAACATAATTTAGATTAGAATGGACCTTTCCATCTTAGCTATGCCCCGCCTATCTCTAGCTAAACTCCACCCACACCTCGCTCGTGTTGAGATCGTTCGATGTCTGAACTCCCTGACTATCAATTTCCAGAAAACTATACAGGTAAGCTGTTGAATATTTTGAAACTAATTTTACTGGGTGCTGTTGCTGCCTATCTTTAGTAAATAGTAGAGCTGTACATACAACGTGTCAGACTATTAAGAGTTAAAGATGGGCCTAAAAGAATCATTTATTGTGTAATGATTATGACGTCATCCTACACTCCGCTTACATGTAGCTGATTATGACATCATATGACATCATTACTCTGGAAAGGTCCATTAGCAGAAATGTCTTCCAATCCAATTATGTTCAACATATCCACAGTACATTTTATTTTGTTTTCAAAAGTGTTAAGTTGTTTCTGAGTTGTATTGTACTGATTATGCTATCTATGTGTGCGTTTCTAAAAGCAAATATTTAATCAATTAACATTCTCATAGACAGAAATCTTAAATAATTTGGTTAGAAGCAATGTCCATTTGTAAGCCAATAAGACTCAAAATTGTATGACTGTCCAGTCATTCCAGTTGTAAATATTCAACAAATGGTCTTTTCTTAGCCCGCAAATGGACAGCCACCGAGAAAAGAATTTCTCATTTCTTGATTTCAGGTAACTCTTTTAACCCTAGAGTTTGTTCAAGAAAATTTCGATTTTCTCATGGAAAGGGTCCATTTGTGGATCAAGAGAAGAGAATTTTTGAAAATTTACCAGTGGACTGAGTCTCAAATTTATTTCAGATTTTTGTCTAATAGGTAGTTTATAGTTTTATCAAACACATTGAAAATGATTTCTTTTATTTAATAAAGTACAGATTATATTTTAACGTGATACATCCATACATGTCTAAACACTCTTAGAGACATAGCAGATGATCTGCCAAACCTGTCTATAAGACCACCTACCATTTAGACCACAAGGTGTGGTTCTATAAGACAGATATCATTTGTCTTTCGGCCACTTGGCTTTAAAAACATTCTTGGCTCTAAATAGCATTTTAATATATTACTTGATTTATATTAAGAGCGTACAATACTGCTCATAAATAAGTCAACATATGTCTAAAAACAGAAACAGGTTAGTTAATAAAAATTTTAACACTTAAATTTTAATCTTCTGCTGAATGTTTTGTACTTAATTGAATTGGAAGATATTCCCGCCTTCAGTAGATTTTATTTTGTCTTGGAAACATAAACATGGGAAGTTATTTCTGAACTGCACTGTAGCTGTCTTTCACATGTTCATTGACATTTCATGGAGGAATCCAGTTTTAGCTATGCTCCGCCTATCTCTACAAATGTAGCTAAGCTCCACCCACGCTTTGCCCGTTTTGATCCCTGCACTCTGAATCTCAATTTCCATAAAAGTATACCGACCAGTAAGCTGTTGAATATTTTGAAACTAATTTGACTGGGTGCTGTTGGAACAGCGTGTAGTCAAATTCGTTTCAAAATATTCAACAGCAGTTTTATTAAATAGTAAAGCCATACAATTCGTACAACAACATTTAGTCCATCATCAATTAAGTGCTCGTGACGAACTTACCATCGTCATTCATGACCTAATTGATTATGACGTCGTCATACACGTCACATACATGTAGCTGATTATGACCTCATATAATTGATGGATAAACTGGAATCCTCCATTACAAGACAACTAACTATAGCTACATGTATACATTCAGCTAAGCTCTTGCACATTTTGAAACTAATTTGACTGTAATCTCGTCAAAGTAGTTTAAGAAATATTCAGCAAAATGTTCCTTACATCAAGAAAGATTTATCCTGTTCAGTCTCTAAAAGTGAAAAGGTTAACTCTTTAAATCACAAATCGGTCAAAACAGCATCTGTATTTGTCTTGAAAAATGTCCATTTGCAGAGCAGGAGAAGACTATCATTGAAAATTCACCACTGGAATGACTGGTTCGATAAATGATCCAGTCATTCCAGTGGTAAATTTTTAAAAATAATCTTTGCTTCATCTGCATATATACATTGTTAGTGATAAAAATTTTAATTTTCTTGAACAGAACTGAGGGTTAAATGGTTCATTTATGTAATTCAGTCAAACCTGTTTATAGCGGACACCTGGTTTTGGGCCAAATGATTGTCATTCTTTAACCCTTTAATGGTCAAGATTGGTCAAGAAAATTAAATATTTTGCTTAAGTGAATGCCAATTTGCAGGTCAAGAGAAGACTATTTTGAAAATTTACCGCTGAACTGACTGGCTCGGTTATCAAGCCAATTATTTCTGTGGTAAAATTTTGAAAATTGTCTTTCTTTGGACTGCAAATGAACATTAACCCTTTCATCGATGAATTCCCCATACGTCATGTTCAAGGCAACCATACAGGAAAACTGTTGTATATTTTGAAATTTAGACATCAACTACTTCCAGTCAAAGTAATGACAAAATGTTTAACAGAATAGGTTTTAAAGAATATACTTTTTATGTGAATTGGCGGTGAAAGGGTTAAATAAGCAAAACTCTATTGTCTTGACAAATCTTGGCCATTAACCCATTCCGCTCTTGTGTCAAAAGTTTAAATTTTCAAATTAAATTAAAAGATAAACTGGTGTTCATTTTGCAACAAATTTGGTGAAGATGTTGCTGTCGTAGACAGCAACATCTTCCACCAAAATTGTTGAAAGATGTGCACCAATTTCTTTGATATTGACACAGTTAAAGATAGAATATTGACATCAGAGTGGTAAGGGTTAAGGGATGAGAACTGAATTGTTATAACCATTTAACCCTCAGATTTGTTCAAGATTATTTCAATTTTTTTCATAGAAAATGTCCATTTGGTGACCAAGAGGAGATTACTTTAGAAAATTTGTCACTGGAATGACTGTATCGATTATGGAGCCGGTCAGTCCAATGGTAAATCTTTGTACAATAGTCTTCCCTTGATCTGCGATTTTTATGGGCAATTCTCAAGACCACTGTAGAAGACGTTTTTTGGCTGGCTTGAGTGTTAAAGGCTTATTGAATCACCGTTGTTTTGCCCTGAAAGTGTATGACCATAGCAAATGGGTTGTATTTGAAATTGACCACTTCTGTTTAGGGGCCATGCGGTGTCCATCCTAAGGTGGTTTGAATGTGCATGTATTAGCATAGTACTACATTGTATGCAGTTCAGTGGAGTTAGGAAACACTAACCCCTAGAAGACTTCAATAAGTTTCTAATTAATTTCTGATTTTGATCAGGTGCTTGTGCACTGATACATTTGAATTAGAAAGTACTACAATGATAAATCTATATATACGATTTTCTGATCTTTAAAGTTATCCTGAAGCATTAAGATTAGAAAATATTTAGAAAAATTCAGGGAAGATCGTCTTCTTCTGAGCTGCCACTTTACTTTGAGATTTGCAGGCATCACTATTTGGTATTCTATTGTTCTCGCTTCTGGCCAATGCGCAGTATAAAACCATTCCCATAATGCTAATGCTAGTCATTGTGCTGTTGGCCACCGAGGTGAGATGATCTACCTGTATAGTGCGCAGTAAGCATATAGCAATGTGTAGTAGTTTGATTCTAATTGTGTATTTTCTATGGTAGATGTGAATCGTGCTATCCGAGATATTTTTTATAACAAGTTGACTGATAATTGTTGCTGGCGATAGCAGCAGCAACTTTCCTTCAAATTATTTGCGAAATAATCAGCAGAAAATAGTAGCTAAGGTTTTGAAAACCATTGACTAAAATCATTGCTGCAACAGCTTTCAACCAAATTTCTCTCGAAAGAATCAGCAGAATTTTCAATGTAGTAACAGTGTAACACATTCGGAAGATATTTCTAGCAATTCGATTGACAGTCATTGCTGACTAAGGCAGCAACAACATTATCAAATTCTTCTCAGAATAATTAGTGTCGAGCTGCCAATATCGTTAGCTAATACATGTTTGTACAATTAGCTAGGCCTGCGAAATATATTTGCATAGATGAGTGTGTGAGAAAAGCACCTGCACGAGCTGACATGCAGTTGTTACTACATTACAACCTACCTCCTTGCATTACTATTGCTCTTTCCTTCTTTGAAGGGAAGCATAGTAGGATGAATTTTTGTACAGCCAATGTTTGCTGGGTATTGTGGTTACAGAGTGACTGATGGCTCCTTCAGGTATCTCCATACTCTCTCTAATGATGAGATCCATAGTAATTCGCTTGAATGCTATATCTCAGAATGAGGCTTAACAACCTTCGACGAGTAGTTCATATAACTGACTACGTTGTTATCATCTATCATTTCACAATTGATTCATCCAGCAAACTGTTGCCACAGGAAACGGAGATAATCACAATACCTCCGCTGTCCACACTGAGTCTAAACTCAGTAGGTTCGGACACGCAAGCCGCCAGGTCTACACAGACCTGAATGCCACCAAAAATAACCGGTAACAATTACAACCGGTGAAGTTGACCACAACCGCCAAAAAAAGTTGCCCAACCGCCAAAAATGGCAGAACTGGCAATAACCATCCATAAGTATGTAGGGGAAAATACGCCCCTCTAAATTCAGAATCCAATGACATCTCAGATTGATATCAAACTGCCATAGGTATTCTCATCAGACCTGGACGATGAAAACTCCACCTCATGTTGAACACAGAAAGAATGTCTTTGGATACACCAGCTCCACCCAATGGAGCCTATGGGCACAAACCGAGCAGGATAAGGGACACCCTTTCCCTGGACCAATACGCCCACCACGGGTGGACACCCCCAGTATGTTGTTATTCTTTTAATTCTACGGTGTACTTAAGAATCGATCTCTTCAGCCAGATTATATGTTTCTACGCATTTTTGGCGACGTCATCACCATCGCCATAGACATCACATATTGACGTCATACCCATTGTCATCACCTCGCATCCTTTAAAGATGCTCTTCAATATGGCACCTCTACGTGGACTTCAGCACAAATAAAAGAACAACAAAGACACATAACTCACAGAGTTGTCGTGCTTCTTTATTTTATTTTATTTTTATTTTTTCAAAACTAATTTTGAAACAAAAATTTACATAACTTCAATATCTAACCAGTTTTGATTTTGACTTTGTGTAACTGTGATACATAACTCACCATTTAATACACCAAACCATCCAGACTGGGCAAGGACGTCCCGCACACACCTTGTCTATCAGTCCTAACACCCACACCATAGTTGCCATATCAGAACAAAGTGGAACCCAAAATGCCCACTCCCAGTTGACAAAACTTCGCCTCTGATGAGTTCCGCTCAAGGAACGAAACGCCATGAAGTCTGAATCAAAAACAGTGATGACCACTCATGATCATTACCCATACAAGCAGGCAAAAAATCTCCACTAAATGAGCAATACCTCTACGATCTTGACTTTCAGAAAACCCTTGGAAATCTTTTGCCAAAATGACCTACAACCGGTAAAAAATCCTGAACCGGCAAAAAGTTTTTTCAACCGCCAAAATGGACACAACCGGTATAAAACTCACAACCGGTAAAAATGACCACAACTACCAAAGAAGTTGCTCAATTGCCAAAAATGGCAGAACTGGCAAAAAACTTACAACCGGTAAAAATTATCACAACCGCCAAAAAACGGTCACAAACCGCCAAAACTGGCACAACTGGTAAAAGAGTCACAACCACCAAAAAACGGTCACAGGCCGCCAAAACAGGTCAACCGGTAAAATGTTTGACCATGCCGCTAAACCCCCAAAAATTTCCAAACGAGGAACTGCCAATCTGGTTCTTTTCTGCCCATATATAGTCAAGATCGACTCAATCCACAGGCTCGCCCAGGAAGGGTATAAAAGGGAAGAAAATTCCAGTCCAGATCATTCAGACTTTTGGTCTCACATCGAGACCAAGCGTCAGGCTTAACAACCTTCGACGAGTAGCTCATATAACTGACTACGTTGTTATCATCTATATCTCAGAATGAGGCAAGAAGAGTGTTAATCCAATACCCAGTGCCACTGAGTAGGTCATTAAGCACAATGACAACCTCATTGGCTGATAACTATCACATCACCTTGTTAATAGCAACCAAGACTTCGTTCCTTTTCCTACTTTGAAGCGGAAAGGTGCTTAAAAAATTTCAAAGCCATTAAAAGTTATATTTAACTATTGGATTTGCTGTGGATACGGCAGAAAAGCCAAGAGTACATTTAAGAATGTCGGACAAGCACAGAAAACCACCCAAGATAAGTGGTTGTAGGTCTTGGTGACTTAGTAATGATTTGTAAGATCATTTCTAATTTTGTGGTAGGCGCGTTACCAGTTTTGGTTCTTGCGCCCAGAGTGTGTGTACTCTTTTGCTTCATCTATTACCAATCGCATGTATAAGCTACTGAATGGACCTTTCCATTTCTAGCTATGCCCCGCCCATCACTAGCTAAGCTCCACCCACACCTCGCCGTGTTGGGATTGATCGATCCCCGAATGCCCTAGCTATCAATTTCCTGAAAACTATACAGGGAAGCTGTTGAATATTTTGAAACTAATTTGATTGGGCGCTGTTGCTGCCTAATGAGTGGGTACTCTGGAAAGGTGAATTGACATGCTTGTTGTACTTGAGCATGAATCTGTGTATCTCAATAACATATGCTCTCAAAGAAAAATCTAATAAAATTTATTAGAGATCGATAGGGTCTCTATCAATTAAATCTTGCGGTTAGCACTGGCTAACCCTGAGTCATAATCAGAGCTTGATGCATTTAAAATAATAAATATATGCGTTGAGAACGAGCGCTAAATGCGTAAATAAGCAAGTTTGAACTTGTTTGATGTCCCCCAGAGATAGTGCCAAACGCGTTGTTAAAAGCAAAATGGGACAGACGCCAAATTTTAAATGCGTTTAAAAGATTCATATGTGCGTTGCGTAATACCCGGCGTACATACCAACTCCATGGCTCCAACTACCCGGGATCCAATCAAACTTAGCAGTACATTACATTTCCTAGAAGGGGCAAAGGTAAATATGAGAAAGTTTTACTAAAAAAGACAACGGGACATAATATTAAAAATCAAAATTATAAATATTATGAAACACAAAATCATGATTCCCGGTTGAGAATTAATGTAACGATGCGCCCCTGAACGTTTTGCGCCCCTGAACGTTTTGCATCTAGTGCAAGAATCCTAAGCATCGTTTCGTTTCGCATTTTATAAACATTCAGTGCAGCGAAACATGCCGACTGGCAAGATTTGACATAGGTTAATCATAGTGAAAATTGTACGTAAGTATCACCGGTTGGTTTGTGGATCTGGGGGTCGATCCACCCTCAAGCAGAATGATAATCTCTCAAAACACACTGATGTCCGTTAAGTTTCAATGTTCAGTGGTTCTTATTCTCTGAGCGAATTTAAGCTAAATCACAACATTGAGACAATGTAGGGTCACTTATCTAATTTTTATTAATCATTATTGCACGAGATCTTCATTGCACAGTTTATAATTTATGATGAATTATCCTTTTTTTATCAAATATTTATTATCTAACATTTAAACTTTCCTACTCAATTAATTAATTTCCTAAGCAAATATCTCATAACACTTTCTTAATTCTTGTCAATATTATCTTTATATTTCAGCACAATTCATTATCCAACACGAGACCTCATGAAAGACTTATATTGCTTTTAAATAAATGATTCTGAATCTTATTGTTTCTAAGTCCAAAACTTATAACGAGAATGACAAGTGATTCCAAGAATGATCAAAAACGGAATGCCCAAAGTGCGCACTTTTCCCTTTATAAAGGTTTCTGGACCTTCACGTGACCATTATTGACTTCTGGACACGTGTTCAATGAATTCCACCTACGTCATAATCAGATCCAGCCTAGGTCACAATTTATTCCTGTTTATCATAGTGCCTCAGCCTGGATAACAAATTGGAACTGTCAAACTGAATAGTATGCATGGAGTCTTGTAATTGCAAATCTGATAGAATCGAAGCCAGTAATGGACTTTTATACCATATAGCATCCATGCACCAAGCTTCAGTTCTATTCCAGTACCAAATCTGACAGTTTTCGCATTAGTTTGGACCAACTTCTCCCATTACTGAGAGTGTAATGTGATCACTGTATGATTTAGTACACTTTTAGGACCCTGTCTTTTACCCAAACTAACTATTATAGAGAACAGTTAACACGCACTGGCACTATGTATAATTCGTCTGCTCTGTATAATCTCTTCTTTCATTATTCCTTCAATCGGATTCTTAATTTCATTATTTATTAGAACAAAGCAATTTGCCTTGAATGAACTATTGAAGGCCCAGCATATGATATAAGCAACTTCATTATCACTTCTACGCATCACCTGTGTTCGCGATGAACAGACAGCGAATAAACGCAAAATTATGGATTAAAGATGTCAAAATACAGCTTATGTGTACCAATGCTCGACTAATGTAGACGCTTTTTTATTAAAACATGCAGATGGTGTGGTTTTCGCACAGAGATTGGTTGAAATAAATCATGTGATTAATTCGTTACGAATGACAACGAGTCACGTGATCATAATTTTACTACGATAGTCATTTTTCATTCATGCCTAATGACATCTGATGGCCTGCGAGCCAATCATAAAATACGACTGCGCATTATCGATTATTATTAACTACGACTGCGCGGTCGCGCGAGACATTTCTCATTACTGGTGAATTAGCAGACCCCCCTCTAGGCTGATTCGTGACATAATTTTTATTGTTAAAATTAGTAACCGGGATTGCGCCTTTCTGTAAGAATGGAATGTTTACGTTACCGGACAGCTGTGCCAGAGCAGATAATGCAATCTACTGGCCATTGACAGATAGAAATAGCACTAGAAAAATATTTCTTCCAAAAATAACAAGTTGCCCAGTAGTGCAACCGATATACTAGACAGTGTATCTATCTCTACCAGCAAGTACATGTAATTACTGGGAAGGGAGACCTACAGTTATACCAGTCCTACAGTCATGGGACCAACTTTGTCCCAAAAGGGTCTAAATTTAGAAATCAATTTTGGGGTGAGTTTTATTTGGTTAAGTGAGGGATATGGCGGGCAATTCAATCTCGTGTATATACGAGATTGGCTTGCCCGCCATATTTTTCACTTTCCCTGGGAAAGCGTTAAGTTCATCATCATCATCATCATCATCATATTCTTGGGACATAAGCCACTAGAATACTGCGGTATTACACGTTATCGTATGCACAATATCATTCTCTATCTGGTACTGACCGTTCAAGTTCAATATTTATTTCATGATTTGGTACAGATTTACTGCTGACCGGGTAGGCTATATATTATTAGGTTACCAAAGGTTACCATGGGTTACCTAAAATCTATTATTGTGTAACCTACCATGAGGTTGCCATATGTGTGTTTGCGAGACCTACTGTAGGTTACCATGATAAATCTAAATTTACACCCCTGTATTATGTCTATCATATGAAAACAATATACTAACCGTACTTAGTACCGAGAGCCTACTGTGCTGAATTCTTTTATGGCGAATGAAAATAGGTATTTTATGGAGAACGGATATAGGTCTCCTAAAATCGTGTTTGCGTAACCTCCACGCGAACACGTTCAGCCATTCGCCACAAATTTACACCCCTGGAATGTGTAGCATTGGAATGGGCTGTTCCCAGGAAACGACGTTTTCAAAATTAAATAAAGTACAACTGACATATTTTCATTGTTTCAGAGGTTTCATGAGAAATGGGAAGAATAAGAGTACCAAGACTCGGGTTTCGCCTCATTCGTCGCCTGTTCATAAGCCAGTCATACCGTTCCAGGATACATCAGATCATTCTTCGTCTATCAATATTCCGCAGCCTGCGCCCATGTGGCCCGAGTTCGGTTTATCCTCTCTCGGGCCCGAGCGGGTTATAAGTCGGTCGTGTTTAAAATCCAGCAGATCCACAAGTACCTCTACTATCATCATTCCACAGCCTGCACTCAAGCGGGTTATAAGTCGGTCGTGTTTGTCGCCACGTACTCATATGGCTGCTCTAGTGAATTCGAAGGACAGTCTCATTTTCGTATATTGTATTTGTCTCCTCCCCGGCTCGACTTCCAGCCCCGGGTCCGGGTATTTTCCCGACCCTGGGTCTGGATCTTGGGCGGCTTAGTTTAGAGTTCTTGTTGGCTTTGGCCCTGGTCCCCAGTTTTGTTCTGGGTCCACGCCCGGGTCCACACCTCTCAGGTCCAGCCTATGGCTTCCACGCATTGGCTTCGGTCCGGGGCGGGCGTGTCAGATTGAATTTGATTTTTTCAACTAATTTTGGCCAGTATCCATGTGATTTTCACTTTTTCCCCCGGTCCCGGGGCCCAGTTAGGCTCCGGAGCCGGGTGCTTTGCAAAATTCTCCATCATCTTCCATCTTTTTCTCTAGAGATTTGAGGTCCCCGCCCCAGGCCCGGCTTTGGCCGGGGCGGGAACTGGTCCCAGTAGGGTCAGAATTTAATTTCATAAAAATTTTCCCCGCTAATTTTGACATTTTTTCTCATGTTTCTCCGGTCCTGAACGGCTTAAGATTCGGAACCGGGTTTAGTGGAACCGCGCACTGGTCCCTTTTGTGGACCCGGGTTTGGCTTATTTCTTTGGATCGGGGTTCGGGCCTACTATCATCTTTTTTGTTTCGATTATTAATTTTTCTTAGCTAGATAAGTTATTTCTTTTGTCAATGGGATCTTTTTCACATTATTACATATGTGCATATCATTATCTTATCTAGCACAGTTACTCTCTCATGCGATATCTTAGTGTTTCAGGCTTCTTTCTCCCATTTTTCTGCGTGTTACATGTATCTCTCCTTGCCTTCTCACAATTTAAGTTATAGTAATTTTTATTCGTTCTCAGTTTTTTCTTCCCGCACGCTTTCCTATCTGTCAGATTACTGCGCAATTCTAATTATCTATGTTTTGGTAATTTTTTTGTCCTAAGTTAGAGGCGCAGTTCTATTCGGGCCGTTCATCTGTTCGTATAGTACACCTCCTCCCTTCTATGTTGGTAGGTTGACATACTTTCATAACTTTAGGAGAATTTACTTGTTATTCTCTCTTTAACGTGAATAGTTTGTTCTTTCAAGGCTATTTTTCCCTATTTATCAGCCTTTTGTTTTAAAATATTCATTTCCTAAAAGTCAGACTAGACTTGCACGCATGGTGTTTTGTGCTTTTCTTTAATATAAGTTTCTTTCCAGAATTTCGCTGTTCTTTAGTATCTGTCAGTTTTATCGTCAGCACTCATAGTTACGGCAGTCTATTCGTCCTAGTCTCATGTCATCTCGGTGAGATTATCCCTTTTTTCTCGACTATATAACCATTTTTCAAGCCTATTCTTATTTTCAGCTAAAACCTTTTATTTAGAGTCATGTTCTTTCCTACCATCGCAGGATTGGTGATTTTGGGCTCGAAATTTATTCTTTTCATTCCCTTCTTATCTACTTCCAGTAACTGTCAGATTGTCATCATCGTTCTTGTCACTTTTTATCTAGGTTGAAACGCAAGGTAATCGCTGTTCGGGATCATTCTCCGTGGTTTAACTCTGAAATTAAAGTCGCAAAGCAACTGTGTCGCAAATATGAGCGCATAGCACGTAAATCGAAGCTGCAGGTTCATTTGCAAATATATTCGCAACAATGTCGTATCGTGAATGATATGATCACAGCAGCAAAACAGACTTATTATTCCACATTAGTATCCGAAAACGCAGATAACCAAGGGAAACTATTCTCCATTTTCAGAACACTGCTCCATAAAGATAAATGTAGGAACAATCTGCCAGAGCACAAAGATCCAGTCGAACTAGCAAATCGTTTTGCAAATTTCTTTGCTGAGAAAATAGACCTAATTCGTAGCAACATTGTGCAACATCCAGACTATTCACCATCTAACTCTTGTAGTTTGTCTGGGTCAAACTGCGCTATGACGTCATTCAAATCAGTATCTCTCGGTGAAGTATTGACAATAATCTGCAATTCATCAAAAGCATCGTGCTCACTGGACCCAATGCCTACAAACATACTTAAAGAATGTGTTGACGAATTGCTACCTGCAATAACAAAGGTGTTAAACTTGTCCTTAGAAGGTGGTATCGTACCTGATTCTTTCAAAACTGCCAATGTGATTCCATTAATAAAGAAGCCTACACTCGACCAAAATACACTAGGGAACTACAGGCCCGTGTCGAACTTACCATATCTGTCCAAGGTGCTAGAAAAGGTTGTTGCCAAGCAACTAAATGACCATCTAGAATGCAACAACCTACTAGAACCCTTTCAAAGCGCATACCGGAAGCTCCACAGCACAGAAACTGCTCTACTCCGTGTACAAAATGACATTCTCTGCTCCATGGATGACCGGAAGTGTGTTCTATTGGTTCTTTTAGATTTATCTGCAGCTTTCGACACAATCGATCATAGCATTCTGATATCACGTTTAACAGAACTCGGTATATCGCACACAGCGCTTGCCTGGTTCAATTCGTACCTTACAAATCGTTACCAAACTGTTATTGTGGACAACCTAAAGTCAGTTTCAAATCAATTATGCTCTGACGTACCACAAGGATCTGTGCTTGGTCCCATCTTGTTCACAATATACACGGCACCACTAGGCAACTTAATGCGATCTCATGGCATAAGCTACCACTTTTATGCGGACGACACGCAATTGTACCTCGAGTTCCATGTAAACCATCAGTTAAACACCCGTGAGTGTGTCGAAAACTGTGTTCTTGACATCAAACATTGGATGTTGAACAACATGTTGCAGCTGAACGACAAGAAAACAGAGACTCTCTTGATAACATCTCGCCACATCCAACAGAATGTGGACATAAAAAGTCTCCACGTTGGAGAGGCCGAAATTGGTTTTAGCGACAGTGCCCGCAACATAGGCGTAACTTTTGATAACATTCTTTCAATGGAAGCACATGTGACATGTGTCTCTCGTTCCATCTTCGTCAATATGAGAAACATCAGCAAAATTCGAAATCTGCTTGACACCGACGCAGTTAAAACACTTGTTCATGCCACCATACCATCCCGGTTGGACTATGGCAATGCATTACTGACTGGCATAACATCAGCCCAGTTGGAGCATCTGCAGAGAGCCCAGAACATAGCAGCTCGGTTGATCACCCGCACGAGAATGCATGAACATATCACGCCTGTTCTCCACGAACTACACTGGCTGCCAGTTAGAGAACGGATCAGCTATAAGGTCGGACTCTTAGTGTTCAAATGCCTTCATGATCTTGCACCACCTTACCTAAATTCACTGATCGTACGAAGAACATCAGCAAGGTCCCTTCGATCAAATTCACAATTACTATGTGTCGTACCACATTCGAATTTAACCATCGGTGAACGCGCCTTCTCGAGAGCAGGACCAAAATTTTGGAACAATCTACCATCTGACATTCAAAATTGTAACAAAATTGAGCCATTTAAATCTATGTTAAAAACTCACCTTTTCACAAGAGCATATTTTTTAATTTTGTAAAGCGCCTTTGAGCGGTTTAGTCCGGAATCGGCGCTATAGAAATTTACATACATACATACATACATACATACATACATACATAGGTCGTTGACAATTCACCCCGTATATATTTCGTTCCCTTTTTGTTTACATGGAGTGTATCGTTTGAATATGATATAGATCTTAAACATAGATCAGTATTATTTTAGATAATTCTATCTGGCTATAGCTGGACTCTCACCCCTCCCATAGGTTTACTATAGGATTTCTATTTGCCACTAAATCTGGTTAAAACACTCTAAATAAATTTATCTATAATGTTTCAGTGTCTACAACTTATAATAAGTAAGGCAATACTTCTATGATGCTCTTTTCTCCATACGAAGAAAGTGGTAAAGATTAAATAGCAGAAATAAACGCAAGTTGCCTCTCTTGTTAGGTGGTAGGAATAAGGATATAGCTCTTATAACTAAGAAACATCGCCTTTCACTCGATTTCAGGAAACATTACTTTCCAATCGTATAAATCGATGCTTGGAAGTCTCTATCTGATCTCATTGTAACATCCTAAATTATTTAAACAGACTCATGAACAGTTTTAACTAATACTGAGATTACTTAAGAAATATCTTAACTATCAATCATCCTACATGTAACTATTATCCGCTTAGCCCTAATTGGAATATTGAGGCGTTTTCGGCCTTTATTCTTCATTTATCTTTCTTTATTCAGATATTAGGTATCATACTAGTATAACTTCCGTTGGTAGGATTCTTATCTCCTTTGTTATTAGGTCTTCTTGATTTATTTTTTATATGGTCATTTGGGATCCCATGTTACGTGATTATCAATTCTTACGGGGTATCCTCTCGGACAATTTCACAGTAGTCTTGTTCATCAATCATTGGGGAGGGATCAGGTCGGTGTCTCTTGTCCTTGATAATGCTTAACTGGGGCAGAGCCCACAACATTTCATTTTGTAATCAGGATCGATTTATAAGCATCCTTAATGGTGGTCTTTCCATATTTTGTCTTATTTGTTGCAAAGATTGTTTTTTATACAATGATATCATATTATGGAAAGGTTCCTCTGGTCTGTGCATCTTGTGAGCTTGAGATTTTTCTAATATCCAAGTTTGTTCTGGAGGTGGATTGCTTACAATCCTTTCCGTAGTTATAGATTTCTCCTTATCAATGCTCTCAATTTTGCCTTCTACCCTTGGATGGAGTCGGTTATCCCTCTTCTAGGTCCATTGGATTTTTTCGATTTTAATCAGTGCATTGTTAATACGTTTTCTCATGGTCATTACCCTCTCTGTCAGAGGATCCACCCTCTCTTTTTTCACTTATTTCTCATTGGATCACAGTTCCCATAATGGTTTGGTCCAGTCTTTAATTCTTTCTTTTCAGGTAGGCTTATGGACCTTTCTCTAGTCCTGAAAGACTCTTATTTCTAGTTTCTTTTCAACCTTCCTTTCAAAATTTCTCTTCGTATCACATCCCTTGACCTAGTATGGCAGTTCCACTTCCTAATTGTCGGCCTCGTTTTTCCCCCTTTCGTGTTCATCATTATCTTTCTTCATGTCTGCTTGTCTTAATTTTTACCCCTTTTTCAGTTCAGGTCTACTTAGACGATTAACTCTTCAAGGATTAATTCCCTATGTCTCTGTTCTCGGTCGTCTCAGTAGCTATCCGAATATGTCTTCATCTAGGCTGGATTGTCAACAGGGAATATCTCGTCTCTCCAAATCAGATATTCACTCACTTAGGGATCCTTTTCCGATCTTGTCCAAAGGAAGCGTTTTTCATTTCCTCACCATTGTTAAGGCCCTTGTATCTTCTATCTAGTGTTTTCAGTGTGGGCCAGTTCATTTTGGCCAGATCTTTCTTCATATTTTAGCCCTGATGGTGTCGGTGGATAAGGTGATTTTTTGGGCCTATTTCAGGAGAAAGCCTTTCAGCTTTTCCTCATGTTCCTTGGGATCTATTATCTGAACCCTCTAGTTCCTTGTTTCCTCATTATATTCCATCTTATGAGTCTCAGTTTTGGAAAGACATCCAATCTCTACTACGAGGTGGTCCAATTCACTCCCCTTTCCTCAGGTTATTTCGTTACACAAACTCATCACTGTGACACATTCCATCTCTTCAAGCCATCTTCTCGGACTCATCCCTGGAAGGAGGGGGATCAATCTGGGATTCCAGGAACATTTCAGGCACTTGGTCCCCTCTGGAAGTCTCTTCCTACGTCAACCTTTTTGAGTTGTGGTCTGTTTTCCCATGCCCTAGTCCTTTGGGATCCCATGATACACGGTTTATCAATTCTTATCCGCTCAGACACCTTCACAGTAGTCTAGTTCATCAATCATCAGGAAGGGATCAGGTCGGTGTCTCTCTTCCAAGATTCCTTGATAATGCTTCACTGGGGCAGAGCCCACATTTCACTCCGTACAGCCCATGTCCCAGGCAAGTTAAGATTTCTGGCCGACCAATTATCTCGTCCTTCCGGGATCCCAGAAACGGAATAAGAATTGGGAAGAGGCTGTAGTCAAGTCAATTTTTCTTCAGTGCGGTCGTCCTCACATAGATCTCTTGGCTACTCTCAAGAACTGAAAGATATCCATCTTCATATCTCCCTTTCTGGAAGAGATGGTCCTTTCAGTCGACTTTCCAGCCCAATCTTGGGACATCATGTTCGCTTATGCTTTTTCCCCATCGATTCTCATTCCTCTGGTCCCAAGAAAGATCCGGCTCTTTCTTTTTGTGGTCCTGTTATTAGCTCCGTTTTGGCCGACAAAGTCTTGGTTTCCGGATCTCTTGGACATTCTTGTAGATCTCCCTTTTCTATTACCTGTTTCCAACAATGTCTTGTCCCAGAACAGAGGCAAGATTCTCCATCAGAACCGAGTAATCATTTGCATTTCAGCCTGGAAGCGGTCGAGTTGCCCCTCCTCAGTTCTCAAGAACTTGAAAATCTGTCAGAGCTTCCACTCGAAACATTTATAAGGCTCGATATGAGTTTTTTAAGAAAGGGTGTTCAGACCATTCTATCTTGCCCTCTGAGGCCTCTGTGATTCAGGTCACAGATTTTTTGGTTTACCATTTTGATCAGTAAAAGTTCTCAGTTAGCGCTGTCAGATCCTATCAGTTTGGTCTGAACTCTTTCGTCAAATGCATTATTGATCCTTCAGTCCAAGTGCAAAATCATTTCATGATCTCATTAAAGGTATGGGTAATTCTCGTCCACCCTTTAAGAAACCCCTTCCTCCTTGGAACTTTTCTCTTGTACTAGAGGTTATTGCTGGGAAAGATTTTGCACCCTTAGGTTTTGTTGGTTTAAATCATCTCTCAAAGCAGTCTTTTTATTAGCCGTAGCATCAGCTAGCCGTCTCTCGGAAATTCAGGCCTTATCTGCTAAATTGGATAGATTTCAAATTACAGGTAATAGCATTATTCTCTACCTGAGGGCTGAATTTCTGTCCAAACGCAGTCAGTCAAATTCTTGGGTTAACCCATTAATTCATAAACTTTCTTCCTTATCAGATGACTCTGTCTGGTGCCCTGTTAGATCTCTTAATGTTTACAAACTTTGTACTGCCTCCAAATGATCCGACGATAGACATTTTTGGGTTACATTTGCAGAAGGTGTTGATCGTCCTGCCTCTACTACTATTTCATGTTGGATCATTGATACCATCAAAATTTGCCATAAATTGTCTTCCCCTGTCTTCTTAAGGTCGTTTGATGACCCACTTTCTTCTCTCATCCTTCTTTCTTCTCTACCCTTTCTATTAGGCTTATTTTTTATAGTACATGTGAGTCTGAGGAATTACTGTCATTTGTAATATCTTTCTCTACTTGTTATTACTAACTTCGTATTCATTCTTTCTATTCTTTACATCAACTTTGCTAAAAAATTCCCCTCCCGGGCTTTGTTCAATGTTGAAATCTGTATTTGAGCAATAGTAATGCAAGGAGGTCGGCTGTAATGTAGTAACAACGACCAGACGACCTGAAGGGTCTGGTCTTATGTTTTACTAATTACATATACCTACCTCCTTGCATTACGGCCCACCTCAAGCTTCTGTCAAATTTTTTTGGGGAAGGGTGGGTGGTGGTTGGGTGGGGTGCTTCATTTAAATGGTCATATCTTGTTAGAATAGTCATATTCAGGAAAGATATTCATTGTATTCTACAGCCTTTAGGTTATACCCAGATATGTCAGAATTCAACATATTTGGGTATTTCTGAAAGAAATTTCCCGTCATATGCATGTAATGTAGAGAAATTAGGTTAATTTTTAATTTCAGCTTTAGTCAGATATTCAGAGTCAAGTTGTGATAGGATCATCTGCCTCTTCATGGATCTGCCTCAAGCTGGATTGTATGACTGGATTCGTCAAAGGAATGAAGTCTTGGTTGCTATCAACAAGGTGATGTGATAGCTATCAGCCAATGAGGTTGTCATTGTGCTTAATGACCTACTCAGTGGCACTGGGTATTAGATTAAGCCTCTTCTTGCCTCATTCTGAGATATAGCATTCAAGCGAATTACTATGGATCTCATCATTAGAGAGAGTATGGAGATACCTGAAGGAGCATTCAGTCACTCTGTAACCACAATACCCAGCAAACATTGGCTGTAAAAAATTCATCCTACTACGCTTCCCTTCAAAGAAGGAAAGAGCAATAGTAATGCAAGGAGGTAGGTATATGTAATTAGTAAAACAGAAGACCAGACCCTTCGGGTTGTCTGGTCGTTTCATGTTAACAATAGGTAATACACATCTAGAATCGAACTACTATATGCTTACTACACCGTTATACAGGTAGATCAGCTCACCTCAGAGGCAAACAGTACAATGACTACCATTAGCGTTACAAGAATGGTCTTATACTAGACTTGGCACGACAGCTAGAACAATAGAATCCTAAATAATGGACTAAAATCAAAGTAAAATGGCGGCTCAAAAGAAGCCGATCGTCACTGAAATTTTCAAATGTCTTCCAAATGTTATTGCTTCAGGATAACTTTAAAAGGATGAACAAATTCACTATCAATTTCAAATCAAAATATATCATGATTAAATTTGCTCTAATTATAATAATAATTAATTCTAAATTTAATTAAACGTATAAAAATGATTTTAGTTAAACTTTTAACACTCATATCAGCCAAAATCGACTTTTGCAATGCTCCTGAGAAATGTCCATTTGCAGAGCAAGAGAAGACTATTTTTGAAGATTTACCACTGGAATGACTGGCTCGATAACCGAGCCAGTCATTCCAGTAGTAAATTAAAAAAATAGTCTTCACTTGCTCTGCGAATTGACAATTTCTATGAGAAAATAGGAATTTTCTTGAACAAATTTGACGGTTAAAGAGTTAACTACCTACAGATGTATGAACATGTAAATTTTGTTTCATGTGATCTCTACCCTGAATCCAACGAGATACTGCCCACCCATCCCTTACTATTTTAGCTTGATTCATCCTTTAACCTTAATTTTTCGCTGCTAACTAACATGTAATCATGCTGTGCCATTGAATGCTGCCCACCATCATTTATTCTTTCTTTAGGAGGACATATACTAATCAATAAGAAGGTGTGGGCGAATGTTGACTACTCTACCTGAATCCTGCTCCCCACCATTCTAAACCATTTTAACATGATTTCATTCTTTATTTTCTATATTTCTGTCTAATAACTGAAATCTTCTGCCCGTATTGCTGAAACTCTATGAGTACATGTATATTGGCCATGTTGTCCATGGTTCTAGGAAAAAGGCTAGAAATTTTTGTTTCAATCCATACATGTACATCTTGCTGAACGTGTGTGCATCTGTACATATTTGTTTTCGGATAATAACATGGTTTCTAGTTGGCATCTATTGATGACACTTCAAGGATACATATGTTGTCGTTTGGGAATTATACTAAGAAGAAGCCTATTACTTTGTCCCACAATGCACCAAAATAGCTGCCATCATTGGGATATCGTGTTATTTTGTCTACTGGGGTAGTTCAATCTATGGCTATTTTAAATTTATACTTATTTATCTTTGTAAATTACAACTTCATTGCAAAATTCACAAGTAACAAAATGTTCCTTTTTTCCAAGGATGAAGCAATTGAAACTGCTTTAAGAGAATATGGCCTCGTATAGAGGTGCTATTTTGACACACACACGCACACACAGATTTCAGAAAGCCATGGTACATCATTTCTTTTGTAAATTTTTTGTTATTTGTCATGTTTGTGTATGATGTAATTGTAATTTTATTATTTTTGTGGAAATCATGGTTCTAGAAGCTACATGTAAGCCCCGGATGGACGCTGTTAGACAAAGGTTGTAGGAAAATTCATACGAGGCCAACGAGAAATAATAGAGGAAGCCATTTCGACTTATGCCACGCCCATTTCTAACTGAGCTCCACCCACCCTGCCCTCGTATTGGAATCCATTTACCTCTGAAACCTGATCTCATACATTTTTTTTTGTGTACAATCACAATGTCAATATACATGTAGCTATATGAATAAGCTACACAGTATTGTATATTTTGAAACTTAGCTGATTGGGAGCTGTGGCTGCCACAGTAACAGCTCCCAGTTAAACTAGTCTCAAAATATTAAACAGAATGTTTATAAATTGTAACTTATTTAACCCTTTAAATGCTTAAATATTTTGAGCAAGAAAATTTTTTTCATGGAAAATGTCAATTTGCAGACCAGGAGAATACTATTTTTGAAAACTTTACCACTGGAATGACTGTCTCGATAACTGAGCCAGTCATTCCAGTGGTAAATTAAAAAAAATAGTGTGCTCATGGTCTGCGAGTGAACATTTCCCAAGACCACTGTAGAAGCTCTTTTTGGCTGATATTAGTGTTAAGGGGTTAAAGACATGCAATTTAAACACTTTCCTGATAGATTATTGGCACCTTCGTGACAAACCTGTCATTTTGATTGTGACATCAGTTAACAAGTGACATATTTTTATTATGACATCATACTTTAGTGACAGATAGGATCCCTCCATTGATTAGAGGGAAATTCATCTCATCTTACTGTAGCTGTTCACAAATTTCACATGATAGAATATGTCATACATAAACAATGTACGCCAGTCTCAGCTTCGTTGCTGGCAAAGAAAGAGATCCCGTTTGTAATCATTCAATGCTCAAAATGGCCAAATCCTGCCAATGTAGTTTTCTTGAGAAAGATCCATTTTCAGGCTATGAAAAAAAGTAATTTTGAAATTTTACCACTGGAATTCCTTGTGCGATAACTAGGGTTGCACGATTTTTCACTTTTCATAATCGCAATCATTTAAAAAAAATAATCGCGATCAGACGATTAATCCTAAACTATATTAACCACGTCAATGCTGCTTAGAGGACATTATTATGCTACTGCAGATTGTAAGATTATGGGTTAGGCACATGGGTATACATACGTGGACAGAATACGCCAGTTGCTGATTGCAAACAAAGGAGTGTATCAAGATTTTTCTAGACGGAAAACGGAAGGTACCTTATTTCGCTTAATTGTAGCCTATGCTCTAATAGAAGCCCACCCCCTAACTTTGACATATGAGCTCCAATGATTTCTTAGCAGTTTCAAAAGGGCAAAACTGTATTAGAAGCCCACCCCTAACTCAGCAGATTGTATAGGAAAATTTGTAAGAATAGCATATATAATAATAACAATCGTGTCACAGGGTGTGTCTCCTTCAGACTGATCTCTGCCCTGATACATTTCCGGCCCCTCTAGAAGTCAATACAGGCCTCGGATTTGTAAATCTCGACCACGTATTAGATTAATACTAATAGTAGGCCACGTATGTTCACGATATAATAAAGTTTATTCCACACTTTTGTAGTCAAAATGTGCTTAAAACAGTCTTGGCGTGATTAACCCTCTGGGCCCTACCAAGAATTTACAAAAAAGTGTTACAACCCTACAGCCAAAAGCTGGAAACTTGCTTAGAACCCTAGCCTATAAGCGGTAGTGGCATGATAGCGGCGTAGTGCTACCATGCCAATTATAATATACTATTTTTGGTAAAGTAACAGCTCACTATATATAAAACTATATATTATTAGAATGGGCAATAAAATTCCTTTAAGTACATATAAAATTTGTATGAATAAAATATATTTTAGTTAGTCAACGTGCATCTCAAAATGGCCACACCTTGTAGGATAAACACATTGGTCTATTTTTGCAAAGTTTATCGAATTTTTTATTTATTTTACAAATGCCATTGATAAATTTAATCACAATGGTATTAAAACTAACAGATACCAAAGTTTCGTGAAGGTTTTCATCCGATAAGATGTGAAAATGGCTATTATATTATGTCGTGGTACCATAAAATTTCGAGAAATTCTGGTCATGATTTTGGGGGAAGGCCTCATTCAATGTTGAATAATTCCTTTATACATAACCGAACACATACCAGGGTTTCTCAGCGTTGACAACGAATAAATGGCAAATTTTATGCTATGTAGCATTGCTGGTTGCAATCAGCAATTTAAGAAGCGAACGCGAATGTTTTACACTAAGATTCTATAGCATTGGACATTTTTTCGTAGCAGCGTCTCCAATAGGAATCGTTTATCGTGAAAGATCGTGAGAGAATGAGAGGAATTTGTAGAATCGTACCCGTATCTAATATACGAGTACCACGCTCATTACCCGTTATTGGCATCACCGTATCACGCGCTATAAGATTGACGCGTCTGATTGGTCGGGAATTCATGAATATTAATTTTCACTTCAAGAGTATACTTACCTCCCTAATACTTTTGATATTGCTAAATATTGGCTTTCACTCAATAAACACTCAGATTTAAACAGTTAGGTGCCCCTACTGGGCAGGGAGTCAGAGCGTAGTCCGGCGGATGCCAGCCCCACCACCGCGCATGCGCAGACTAGCACTACCTCTTTGCTAGATTATTGGCAGAGAGATCACACATGTTTTTTTGTGCTATAGTTTTTTCGTACTCTTAAACTGTTTAAGTGGTGTTTGTTTGGAGTGTTAGTCACTTTTTTGGATGGCGGAAAGGAATACTTCGCCACAGGAGGACGTTGGACCTTTAAATCAGGTGACTTCTAGTAAAATTAGCGAGTTTTCTTCCCGGTGTATTGTGTTTCCGGGACTCGCGTTTACCGTGATAAGCGCCTTGGTTGGTTGGGTTATATCAACTCGGTGCTACCTAGGACTAATTTCTCTTTCTGTTTATGTCCACAGGTCTGTATGACGCTAGATGGTGACATCACAGTAGCAGAGATTTAGTTTTCTCTCCACCATGGTTCCATTTCCTACTAACACTGTTAGGTTATCTAACCAAATGAAAAATTATGTCCAGTGAGTTGGAGGCCTGGTATAAAGGTCTTCTCACTTTGCCCTCTTGATCCAATTCCTTCCCCATGAGGTGGAGAGAGTTAAGAGGCGTGCAGATGGTGGAGTTTCCGGTTCGTCACGTTGGATGGTTTGTCTATACAAAGTGTCAGGTATCTAGTTATTGATAATGTGGTGATGTTAATTATTGTAAACAAACAAAGGGAGATAATTAACATTTTTGCCAGAAAAGAGTTATCTATATGTATCTGATGGTTGTGTAGTCAACTTATCCATTCAGCATACAATTCGTCCTTGCACTTGGATGTTTTGTTGGGATCGAATTTTTCCTGTCACGGGATTAATGACGTCATAATCAGCCTGGCTATGTATTTATCAGCAATTCAAGCGCTATGCTGGTTTTTGATGTATATTGATCTTTATGATCGTTTTCCTTCTCTTTGAGTTGGATTGAGTTTCTAAGCTTAACTAGTTGCTCAGACTCCTTGTCCTTTGCCCTGTTTCAGGGACCGGGTTGCGGGTCCTGTGGACGTTTTATGCATGTAAAGTTCTGGCCGCATCTGTGTTATCGATGTAGCCCTTGTGGTCCATTGATTAATTGTGACATATGTAAGCACTGGGGGGGCGAGTTAATGTCCGAATTCTTGTGCTGCTTACAGGCGACGGACAAGGTGGTAGAGGAGGAGAAGAAGAAGAAGCGGAAACGAGAGGTTGTAAGTAGGAAGGGTAAGGGGAAGGTCTCGTCCGCGGTGGATATGGAGACCTTCCGGACCGAGATGTTGGGAGAGATGAAGAGGACAATAAAAGATTTGGTTCCAGGGTTGCTTCGTGGCATGCTTCCTGGACCAGATCCTTTATTGTCCTCATCATCGGCTTCGGAGCAGGTAATCCCCGCCTCTGGATCGATTTTCCTTAGTCCGCTTCCGTTGTCCGACGATTCAGAGGTGGCCCCATTAGAGGGGGCGTTCCACGACCCTGGCAGCAGGCTTATTGCCGCGCCGATAGGGGACCGTGGACGGTTGTCGCTGGAACCCGCGGGCTGCTTATCAGTCCAGGGGTATCCGCACGCCGCGGTGGCCAGTACCTCCTATGGCACCGTTCCTGGTCAGCCCGGGTTAGCTCTCTTTGCTGACCCGGGGTCTAATCTTTCTGACCAGGGTGATGAGGATTACCTGCTAGGGTCGCCGTCTGACGACGTGGACATGGATGAAGACGTTTGTGCACCCCTCGCGGGGAATACAGGCGCTTTTTTCCACGGTATTACTCACCCTGGAGTAAGGTCCGCGGTTCAGGTGGTGGCCCTGGGCGCTGCTGATGGCCAGCGGTACCGCATACCTCGGCTTGCCGAGCGTGTAGCTGGTGCTGGCCGGGCCCGTGGTGGGGCTATATATACCCCGCGCTCTACCGCGGTGCCTGCTCCTGGTCAAACCAGTGATATTCTCGTGCCGGTGCTGTCAGGCCCGCATGTTTTCCCTGGCTTGCCAGGTGTATCAGCGTACCCGCCGTCAAGCTCTACTGCTTGCGCTCAGGAGGAAGACGAAGGACCCCGTCTTGTAGAGCGCTCGCAGTTAGCCACGGAGGAGGATTGGTATGACGCTTGCCAGTGGTTGGTGAGCGTTAGGCCTGATCTGCCCGTGGAGCAGTCGGCTAGCCACCGTGTTCACACGCCGTGGTTAGCTGGGAAACCAACTGCTAACGCTATGCCTTCTCTGCCGCTGGCGGAGCATGTCGTTGACATGTTCAAGGCGGCGGAGTCGTCCATTAACACGAGTGGACGTCTCGCGAAGGCCCCTCGCGAGGTGGCCAGGCGTTGTCGCATCGTGCCCCTGGACTACCAGCGGTACGGTGTGGTACCCAAGCCCAGCGTGGATGACCGCGCGGCTTTGGGTGAGGATACGCGGCCAGGCTCCCGTTCTGACGCGGGGGTCTTGTGCGCGAACGCGTTGCGTTCGGCGAATACCGCGTTGCGTGATGCGGAGGAGAGTGGGAGGGCTTCGATCGCCGCTCTGTCCCACGTCTCCCAGCTGTTACAGGGGGTAGTAACGGCATCCGCATCGCGCCAGCCAAGCCCGCTCGCGGTCCAGCGAACCATCCAGGATGGTATTAACCTGGCGCTGGACTGTATGACGCGGGCGGTGACCAGGAGTGTCCGGGCAAGACGTACGTTTGCCCTGGACAATCTGTGCCCGTCTCAGGACCTGTATAATAGGCTACTCCGTACGCCTATGACGGGTCCTGGTCTTTTTGGAGGTGAGGGATGTCGCCACCTCCAGGAGACGGTCACCCTGGTGAATAACCAGAGGGCGCTGCACGAACAGTTTGAGGTGCTGCGTCGTGCTAACGTTCGCGCCGCGGCCCCTGCGTATCGTCCCCTGCAGGCTCGAGGTGGTGCTGGCCAAGTCAGAGGCCAGCCGCCGTCGCAGCGCCGGCCTCGGCCGCGTGCGATTCGGCCAGCAGTGAGGGGGGCGCAGGCTCCTCAGCCGCCGTCAGCCAGGCAGCCGCCCGTGCACCGAGGTGCGCGCGGGGCGGGGCGGGGCGCGCGAGGATCTGGGCGTGGTTATCGTTCCTGACAGGGCGCTTACCGCGGTAAGGACCACGCCGGTGTGTATGGCGACGGAGACAGTGCCGCTCTTGCATGCCTTGTGTCCACCGCGGTCCCTAGGTGGACCGGTGGGAGGCCGGCTAGCCGACCACATGCAAGAGTGGGAACGGTTAACTCAGGACCGTTTAGTCTTGCGATGGCTTTCCGTGGGGTATCATCCAGAGTGGATGACAGGCCCGCCGTCGCGACTGTCTCTGGTGCCAGTCTGGACTCGCATTCCGAGAGATCCAGATCAAAGGTTGTGTATCGAGGAGGAGATAAATTCCCTCGTACAAAAAGGAGCTATTCAGCCGGCACAAAGGTGTCCGGGCTTCTATTCAACCCTGTTCTTGGTAACAAAACGCACCGGAGGGTGGAGACCGATTCTCAACCTCAAGCCACTGAACAAGTTCATCGAGACGCCCAGTTTCAAGATGGAAACGGTGCGCTCGGTGTTGGCGGGGTTGGAGAGGGGGATGTGGACGGCGTCGATAGATTTGAAGGACGCTTATTTCCACATCCCCATCCACGGGAGTTTCTGTCGCTTCCTGAGATTTGCATTCCAGGGCAGACAGTGGGAATTCAGGGTGTTGCCCTTCGGAATTTCCACGGCTCCTCGGGTTTTCACCCGTGTGGTTCTTGCAATCACAGCATACCTCCGCAGGAGAAGCATAGCAGTCCACACGTACATAGACGACTGGCTGTTGAAAGCGCACACCCGGGAAAGTTTGTCGGCCAATCTGGAGATTGTTTTGAAAACTCTCACAGACTTAGGCTGGATGATCAATTTCCCAAAATCAGAGCTGACTCCATCCCAGAAGTTTGTTTACCTGGGGATGTTCTTCGATCTAGAGACAGGATATGTTTATCCTACTCAGGAGAGAGTTCAGAAACTCATCTCAGTAATTCAGTCAGTGTGCGACAGTCGTCATGTCCTGGCACGGGTTTACTTGAGAATGCTGGGGTTGATGGTTTCATTGGAACCAGTCATTCCTCAGGCCGCCTTACGCAGGCGGCCGATCCAGTTATTTCTCATGACACAATGGACCCAGAGTACAGGTTCGCTGGACTCGAATGTGTCAGTGTTGGCGCCTCTCATTCACCACCTGCAATGGTGGTTGAATACAGAGAATCTCTTGCCGGGGGTTTTGCTAACCCCTCCCCACCCTCAGGTGACTGTGTATACAGATGCATCGATGGAGGGCTGGGGAGCTTGCCTGGAAGAGTACACGATATCAGGGCTTTGGAATCTGGAACAGTCAAAGGAACATATAAATCTACTGGAGCTAAAAGCAGTAGTCCTGGCCCTGGAACATTTCTTACAGAAAGTTCAGGGCAAGATTGTTCTTATTCGTTCAGACAACTCAACAGTTGTGACTTACATAAACCGCCAGGGCGGAACGAAGTCGCCCAGTCTCTGTATGATGACATGGAAACTGCTTTGTTGGTGTCTGGATCACCAGATTACCTTGAAAGCAGTTCATATTCCGGGAAGGTTAAACCTGCTAGCAGACTCATTGAGCCGAAGGATGAGTGTTTTACCCACGGAATGGCAACTAAATCAATGTGTGGCGGATCGTCTGTTCGACCATTGGGGGAAACCCAACATCGATTTGTTCGCAACGAAGAAGAATGCGAAGATGACGACGTACGTCTCTCCGATTCCGGATCCAAGCGCTTTCGCAACAGATGCGTTAGCTATCAGCTGGGGGAGAATGTATGCATACGCATTCCCTCCAGCAATCCTGATTCCAAAAATTCTTCAGAAAATCAGACAAGAGGAATGCCAAGTGCTTCTGATCGCCCCGGATTGGCCAAGCCGATCATGGTATACGGATCTGCTGGACCTTCTGGTCTGCAATCCGGTTCCTCTGCCTCTGATGGACGATATTATCTTCCAGGGCAAGGCCCTTCACAACAATCCGTCAATGTTCAGATTGACTGCGTGGATGTTGTCAAGGAATCTAGAATTAAGGAGGGCTTTTCTGAGCAAGCAGCCATGTTTATGGCCAAAGCCAGGAGGGGGTCAACCTCCAGAGCATATAATTATAAAATCAACAGATTTGCAGAATGGTGCTCAAAAAGATGTATTGATCCAATGGATTCATCTATTCAAGTAGTAGCTGATTTCCTCTGTCACCTCTATGATGCCTATAGCCTCAAGCCTAACTCTATTGCTGGTTATAAGTCAGCATTAATGTCTGTTATTCCTTGCTTGGCTAAGAGGGGAAGTGATGAAGTAAATACATTAAATGTATTAATTAAAGGCATGGGCAATCTAAGACCAAGGAATCCTCCTGTGATTCCGTCTTGGAGTTTATCGCTAGTGCTTCAAGTACTAGGTGATAAGCCTTTTGAACCACTTAGTTCCATTTCTATGAAACTATTAACACTGAAGACTGTGTTTTTAATTGCTGCGGCCTCGGCTAGGCGTAGGAGTGAAATTCATGCCTTATCAGCCGAGGATGACCGTTTTGTGGTTTCAGGGGAAGGCCTTAAGCTGCTACCTAGGATTAATTTCTTGGCTAAAAATCAGTCGTTGAAATATCCAGGTCAACCTATTATTTTGCCTGCTTTAACTAGATATGATCCTAATTCTAAAGCATGGTGTCCCGTCCGGGCGCTGCGCCGGTACAAACAACGTACGGCGGAGTGGCGCACCGACCAGTCAGCGTTATGGTTGTCATATATTGAACCCCATGGCAGGGCTTCTAAGGACACCATTTCCAGGTGGATTGTGGAATGCATTCAGTTTTGCCATAAATCCGCCACCGGGAAGCAGGTTGACGTGGCCAAGGCTCACAGTGTCCGCGGCGTAGTGACATCCACCGCCCTATTTAATGGGGTCCCGGTGGATGATATTATGTCGGTGGCTCAGTGGCACTGTGAGTCAAGTTTTACAGACCATTATCTCCGTGACACCTCTAATCCTCTCGCCTTGTCGATTTTGAAAAAATAACTCGGTTTATATTTTTTGAGGAGGGTTTTCCTCATTACTTATATATTTCACAATTAATTTATGGAAACACCCACTTTTTTGGGCCTGCATCAGTCTTTACCAATGGGAAGATGATGTCAGCAGCCATTTTCAACAAGGTCAGTCTTGTTCATGTGTTGTCCATTGTTGATTGTATTGTCACGTTACCCGTTATTAATATGGTGATGGTTTGTGTATTTGTGTGGTTCATTGTTGAGAGTTACGAAAATGGAGCTTTTTCGTCTCTGTCCTGTAGTACATGGCACTTGTACGTAGAGAGCGTATAGGACATTGAGGTCAGTCGACTCTTCCTCCCAGGAAGGAGGGGGGGGGGAGCGCATATGACATTCGGTCATCTCTCATACATCGGTGGTGTTATCCGATGATTAGTCAAATCCTGACTGTTTTTTCAGACAGTTTCAGAAGTTTAAGTGCCTTAAACGCAGAAAAAGCGTATAGGGATGAGCTGGTCTTTTGACCTCGCCTCCCTCCCGCCAGATTCACTTTCGAATTCTGGCAATATCAAAAGTATTAGGGAGGTAAGTATACTCTTGAAGTGAAATAAACGAAATCTAGGATTTCTTTTTTCACGAGAGAGTTGATACTTACCTCCCTAGATACGGACCCGGCCTCTCCACCCCACAGAGGCTCGGTCTTCAGGCTCTTAATAGTTGCATGTGTGTCAGCCAATAATCTAGTCAGAGGAAGTGCTAGTCTGCGCATGCGCGGTGGTGGGGCTGGCATCCGCCGGACTACGCTCTGACTCCCTGCCCAGTAGGGGCACCTAACTGTTTAAATCTGAGTGTTTATTGAGTGAAAGCCAATATTTAGCAATATCAAAAGTATTAGGGAGGTAAGTATCAACTCTCTCGTGAAAAAAGAAATCCTAGATTTCGTTTATTTTCCGGCAAGATGGCGACACGATCAGCTGTTTTGCAAAATGGTTGTGTGTTCAAATATGTCAATCTATGCATATGTCTTGTACGCCACAAACTAAAAAGTAGACAGATGACTAGATTAACCATATTGCCAATCGGGAAGTGGGATGCCGATATATTTGACAGCTTTCGCATCTCAACTCGGCCTAATTAATGCTAGTAATTTGAAGAGTACGTTTTCTCGGAAATTGTAAACAAAGACACGCATCGATGATTGAGATTATCGGATTGTTTATCTATAACCTTATTGTTATTTCGCTTCCAGAAGTACATTGTAAACGAATGGATTTATATATTATTGGTTCTGCTGCTCTCTTAACACAATCTATAACTTTCTCGGTTAAATTAGTCATTGAGTAACTGAAAACTTGGGAAGTAACACCACATTGACTAACAATCATTGATGATTGGAACGTGCTAATTATTCCATAGAAAACAAAATATTTCACTATTGCCCTTGTTACAAACATTCTATCACCATTTACTGTGTGGCCAGTATCCTCTGATCAAAGATATAGAGAACCGGGGCCCTGAAACAAACTTGCACTATCATGGAAGTGTGCCCAAAATTAAAAACAATTATCACATTTGAACCTGAAATTCCAGAATTTCACGTTTACAGTCATTATAAAGGTAAGCTGTTGAATATTTTGAATCCAGTTTGAAGCTGGTGCTGCCTTAGCCAGCTTCCAGTCAAATTAGTTTCAAAATATGCAACAGAATTTAGAAACATTTGTAACAAATCTTTTATTCACTCTTGTCGATTGAAAAGGTTAATCCAGTAACTAGTAGTCATACTCCCTTTTTGTACTAATTATGCCCACCATTTATTATATTATTCATTTCTGCGCTAAAATCTGAGGGCGGTGTATGACCATAACAGCCGTTGTCGGGTCATAGTGCTTACCAGTATATCTCTATGACCCTGCGCCGTACATGTATATTGTTAACCATCTAACATTTGAGTCAAACCAAAACTGCTGCAGTTGTCTAGGAAAATGTCAATTTTCCGACCAAAGTAACATTATTTTTGAAAATGTATCACTGGAATGACTGGCTCTTGGTCTGCATATGGGCATTGTCTATGAGAAAATGGAAATTTTCATGAAAAAATTTGATTGTTAAAGTCTTAATATAACTCTTAGAATTTGCCTATTTCTAACTTATTGTTCCTATTTTTTTCAGGTGAGCGGACAATGGCTTAAAAACATCAGAGACTTTCTTCTGCTAAGTGGGCTGATGGATTTACTAACATGGACTTTATAAAGAGAAAAATTAGTTGATCTGTGTAAAATAAGACTGCTAAGACTGCTGGGATATTGCAATTGCCTCCATTCATCTGTCTATCCATCCACCTCCAAAAGCTTTTGGTAGAATTCAATCAAAATTGTTAATGTAAATTACTGATATGATTATGAATTCGGAGACACTGTATACACTAGGCGCCATCGCAATGAATCAGCCAAGAATGACGCAAATATGATTCGACGGCAGTGAAATATACAACATAAATCTGCACACGAGCAAGGTAAGATTAACCCTTTTTCCGTTGAATTCCCCATACCTCATTTTAATGATACCATAAAGGAAAACTGGTGAATATTTTAAAATTAGTTTGATTGCAAACTGCCTTAGGCAGCAATGGCTTTCAGTCAAATTAATTTCAAAATATTCAATAGAATAAATTTTATACTGTAAGCATCATACTTTTTCCGGGATTTCTCGGTGAAAATGAGAAAGGGTTAAATAATAGATGAATCCAATCTGTCACCCAAGTATATGACATCATAATGAATTACATCACAATCACATGTAGGCTGACGTCACAATCAAAATACCTATTGGATGACATAACTAAGTCCATCATGCACTTTTGAAAGTCTGTCAGTTGTACGAATTGTATGGCATTTACTAAACATTTTGCTGAATAATTGAACAGACCCCAGTCAGATTAGTTTCAAAATATTGAACAGGTTAGCTGTATCTATAGTTATCATGGAAATATCCGAAAAACTGTCCATCACGCTAACTCCTCCCAAACTGTTGTGTGGAATTCAAAGGAATTTGATATGGGTTACCATACAATTGTGAATTTCCCCACCCCCCATAGGGGGTGGGGGGGGGGGGGAAGAGTGGGTGTTCAAAAGATCGCTCTCACACACCCTCTCCATGAATTGAAATTAAGGCCAAATGAGCCACTACATGTCTCTAGCAGGATATTACTAGATTCTACTTTAGCCCATGAAATTTTCATTGGTGACCAAGGGAAGACTATCTTTGAAATTTTAACACTGGAATGGCTTAATGAGCCAGTCATTCTAGTGGTACATTTTTACACATAGTCTTCTCTTGCTCTGAATGTCTACATTTCTGAAGATCACAGCAATGACAATTTTTGGCCACCTTGACCATTGACATATCAAATTGTTACCATCAGGCTGGCCGGTTACAAATTGTACTAGTCATAGTCAATTTCTACTAGCCTCTGGCTCATGTTAATTTTTAACTCCTGCTTTCACAGATCATTTCCCCTTATGACATCCAGATTTTCCACAACAATCCGCTCCAGTCTCTGTGTAATGCAACTTTTCCAAAATCAATGGTTGGAATTCAAACAAATTTGGTAGGTGATTATGGCGTGCAAGGCAGCAAGAGGGCATTTACATTTGGCTCCGCCCCCAGGGATTGGATGGGGTAACGAGGTCAAAGTGGTGAACGTGGGTTCTGCTATAATGCATCATCGACCAAGCAATCTAGTTATCACTCAGATTCCATTGACGGGTAGATTCAATTTTTAAAGCACAACGGTGTTGTCGGGGACTTGATGCTTGATAGATAACATTATGAACAATAGTAATGAGAGATTGTAAACCACTGCCGAAACTACCATACCATTTTTCTCACAATGTACATAGAGGTTTTAAAATAAATTTTGGCACATCCAAATTTGTTAAATCATACTGTATGTCCCTCTGCTTTGTTAAAATTTGAGCAAAATCTAACCAGTAGTTTCCGAGATGTCCATAGATTAAAATGTGTATCCAATCTGGATCCTGGGTTTTTGTCCATATCACAGACAACTGCTGGAAATCCTTGTTTAGGTTATGTTGCTTTGTTGTGTTAAAATTTGAAACCAGTAGGATCAATATTTTAGATGCAATACCGGACGCACACAAATATAATAAATACCCCCTTCCCCTTGCAGGACAAGGGTAAAGATCCTGAAGTCTAAAAAAGTAATCTGTTGAGTATATTTTGATATATTTAATTGGAATCTATTGTTGCCTAAAGCAGCAGCAGCTTCCAATCAAATTGGACTCGATATATTCAACAAATCTACTATACATAGTCCAGTCTGATTACCTAATATGAGATTCTCTCCCTCTCACTTCGAGAAAACTTTATTTGATATTTGCACTGGTAGTTTACACAATATAGTATTTAAATATTATTAACCCTATAACACACAAGCCAGCCAAAAACGGCCACAGCAGTGACCTTGCAAAATGGCCATTTGCAGATCATGAGAATATTTTTGAAAAAGTATGACTGGAATATCTGGCGCAATAACCGAGTGGTAAATTTTCAAACAGATTCTCTTTGTCTGGAAATGGATATTTACTATGAGATGTAATTTTGTTTAGCAAATTTAAGTGTTACAGGGTTTATAAAAATGATCAAGTTTAAATTTGCTTTCATTTTTCTCTCAAATGTTGTTTCAAGCTGAAAAATAAAAGGATAGATACATTAATAACATTGCAACATGAACAGCAGCAAACCCCAGTAAGAATGACAAAAATGGACAGGGCAATCAAGCGCAATAACTGGGGTGTCGGAATGTGTTTTGACCTGGGGGTGGGGGGTGGGGGGTCTAAACTGTGGGAGAGGAAAAAAGGGGGCGGGGGCATCTCCCAATTCCCCCTTGTTCTGTCCCCATGTGAACCATATCTCCACAGTGGTCAATATCTTTAAAACAATTGTATTGTCTATGCTGATATGTCCTTCAAGGTTCCAGACCACAGGCCTTTGAATTTTCGTCCATGCATACCACTACCACATATCCCCCTACTATAAAATATATATATATATATATATATATATATATATATATATATATATATATATATATTATAGTAGGGGGATATGTGATATTTTTTCAAATTATTGGCAAGTGTCTCTCAATACCTAAACCCCACTCGACCATTGATTTTAAATAATTTCACCATGATGGATGTTCAGTAATTTTGAGAGGCTTTCAGTTATTCGGTAATGGCAAATTGTCATTATAAAATAATTTAAAAGCATGGAAACCCCCTATCATTAAAATTAAACTAACTGTCATAATCTGTAACATCATATCACGTGACAAAGATAACAAACGAAATTCGCGATCTTAACTACCGAGAGTGGGTTGCGTTCGCATTTCCGTATTATATATGACACTGCTAGTATAGGATGCCGTTTGAAAGATTTTCCAGCTTGCCCAATCGTTGAGCAGCTCTATAATAATAATGATAATAATAATAATAATAATAACCGATTCCATCTATCCGGATAATCGGGTACTCGCTTAAATAAAGGAATTGCTTCGTCATCTTCGACATTTTTACGCAAACTATTTCATTCACAAAAATCCAATTGACAGTGGATTTAGAAAATTAGGCCTTCTGACATAATGTAACGCTAAGTTTGATTGGATAAAACGCCAGTAATGCTTGCGTATTTAGCGATCGAAAACTGGTGGTAGCGTGAGCCGATAATATGTCCCGTCGCTCCCGGCGTCTAATTGTCTCCCGTCGGACTGGGAACCTAATTATTTGAAGCTGATAATACATCCCGTCGCTGCCACAGGGTTAAATAGCTTCCTTATTATAAATATATTTTTAGACCAAATTTATGTACCAAACAAGTACGGGAGAAAATGCGCATCAATTTTGTAACGCCGATCAACATTAAATGAACCAAATTGAATGTTACGAACGACAATATAGCCAGCTTCTTAAGTTGGCGAGCCAGCGGCTCTTTTGCGATGGGAGGCGGCGTGTTCTCACGAGATATTATACGCTAACGGGAGTTTATGAAACAGGTACCCGTTATTCAGATCAGTATAATACTCAGTTCCTATCGCGCAATGATAATATATAGAAATTCCCGCGTTCCGAGTCCCCTCTTCCAGAATATTTATATCCGAGTGCTCGCTCTAAAATAAACTCTTCAATTGGAGGCTAATCACGTGATTTGTATTTTTTTCGCGACGCCATTTTATATCAAATTGTGGATTATTTTTGATGTAATAAACGAACTTTATTAAAGGATACTCAATATTTAGACGCTCAAATCAAATAATTTCACTTCCCAGGTGATGTTTTGATATTTACATTAAACATAGGCGTAGGCGGTGAGAATTTTTACAGGAGAAAATGCGTTGAATTTCCATGGTATCAGTTTCAGAACATTTTTGGGAAAACCGTTAGCGCATAAATATTCAGAGAATGGGGAACGCGGGATAAGCGTGTGTGATTATAACAACAATGACAAATAGCGACCAAGTGAACAATCTTTATTCATCTAAAACTAATCATGAGTCAATACACACAAATCAGTCATTTATTTAGTTTATTTAATCATTCACACATTCGGCTGTTAGCCGGATGTTTGTTTCCATGATTGGTAACGCGAGCAGAGTTTCACAAGCGTAAAAGTGTCTTGACAAAAATTTCAACATGGCGATTATACAATTATTTCATTTTATAATCATCCACGATCATTTTGAATTGTATAATCGCGATTAATCGAATAATCAAAAAATCGTGCAACCCTAACGATAACCGATTTCTAGGTCTTCAATTTGGATAATTATCAAGAACACTGCAATTGAGGCCAACAGCTTCCAGTTAAGTTAGTTTCAAGATATATAACAACTCAGAGATAACTTAACTTGTTTCTAAAACAAAAACAGAAACATATTAGTAAAGTTAGTACAATTTTGAACACGATGCAAGAAATGTTCTGTTGAATGTCTTTGACTTAATTTGATTGGAAGCCATTGTTGTCCTAGAAAGGCTTTTAGCATTGGTTTCCAATCAAATTAAGTCCAAAATATTCAACAGTACATTTTATTTCATTTTGAAAACATGTTAAGTAATTTCAGAGCTGTAGGGTAATTAACTAATTATTACAAGTACATCGTACAGAATATCTTGTGTGTGTGTGTACCTATATAACATCAAAGACTGGCTTGCGTAGACGTAATAGTGGGGCCCACAAGTTAATATTAATCTGATGTTCAAGTACATGTATGCGCTATGAAATCTCTACCATAAACTATCTGTACAAAACGGCGTGTAAGATGAGATATGTGCCCCTTAGCCCTTACAACTCTGATGTCAAAATTTAAAATTTTCAAATTAAATTAAAAGATGATCTGGTATTCATTTTTCAGCAAATTTGGTGGAAGATTCATCGTCCACCAAAATTGTTGGAAAATGTACACCAGTTTCTTTGCTATTGACACAGTAAAAGATAGAATAATGACATCAGAGGGGTAATGGTTAGTTAACGTGCGTGCCCCTTAAACTGTTAACCATTTCCACATTACAAACTTAATACAACTAATTCTTATTATTACAAAGAATCTGTTTAATATTTTGGAAATAATTTTTCAAAATATTTAATAGGCTTCTTGTATACTTGACTTGAAATTCGGTTACTGAGATGGGAAATTTAAGAAAATTTCACACGCAAGTTTGATTGACTTTTTTCACAATAATTCTTAACATAGCAATTACAGTTCATCTACCACTTGTCCACTGTACTTCCAGGACTCTGAAAGTGGGAAGTATTCATCGCTACTGTTTACTGAGACAGAATCCACCCGAGGGCTATATGTTTTTATTGTTGTTATTCCTTAGCATAAATGTTGTCCATCTTTGAGTTGTTTTACTTTTTCTTAATCATTTTATCTGCTTTATTCCACGTCTTTGCCGGTGCTAATGTTTTCACACACTTTCCCTATCTGAATGCTCACATGAGCCTATGGCGTGGCGACCATCCGTCATCTGTCCGTCAGCTTTTGCTTTAAAACACTACTCCTCATTAACCACTTGGCTGATTTCAACAAAATTTGGCTGGATGTACCCTATGGTCATAGGCTCGAGAACTTCCATTCAGAATTTTGATTCATCAATTTTTGGGGTGAAAATCTTAGATTTTATGAAAAATGTACCGGAAATTGTCAAATTGCTTCTTCTTACCATTTTGACCGATTTCAACCAAATTTTACTGAACGGATCCTATGGTCGTAAGCTCCAGAACGTCCATTCAGAATTTTGATTCATCAATTTTTGGGGTGAAAATCATAGATTTTATGAAAAATGTACCGGAAATTGTCAAATTGCTTCTTCTCCTTACCATTCTGAACGATTTTAACCAAATTTGGCTGAAAGGATCCTATGGTCATACGCTGTAGAATGTCCTTTTGGAATTTTGAGACATCAATTTTTTGGGGTGAAAATCTTGCTTTTTATTACAAATTTACTGGAAATAGTCAAATTGCTTCTTCTCCCTCTGAGCAATTTCAACCAAACTTGGCTAAGGTGATCCTATGATTATAGGCGCCAGAATTTCCATTCAGAATTTTAATTGGTAAATTTTTCCTGTGAAATTTCTTTCTTCCATCTTGTTTAATGTAACGAATCATGTATATTTAAATGCAAATGGTTCAAATGCTAATGGTCCAGGTGAGCGTCACAGGCCCTTGGGCCTCTTGTTTCATATTGTAGTCAAAGCTAGCATAAAAGTCTTTTAATTATCACATTCATAGATACTAATATAATTAGTTTTCCAAATTTTCCAATGTCCTGACAACTAATCACCATTATGAGAATGTTGATACTAAAACATGTAAAAAGCTGGCGCTAACTCTGCATGACAATTCTCAAACTATACACTGACCCAGCAGATAGACTTCTGTTATAAAATCTACCTAATCTCCTGTTTTGAATGATGGTTTTTCTCACATTTCAATGCTGTTTCATCATTTCAATGCATGTGGTTACATGTGTCATTCCACCCTAAGGCATTGTTGATTCTGTGAGGAGTGGGGCCGAGTTAACTGGGACCTGATTTGCAGAATAATAATCTCCTCTCACATACATAGCTGTTTGTGATTTAGCATTTTACTCTGTACAATGTACAAAGAGAGAGAGCATTTTAATCCCCTTTGTAACTGACATATTTTCACTCTGAAAACCATATCCTGTAGTAACTCATTTGCACAGGAAACTCAACTGTTGACTGTGAATAATTGTTTGTTCCTTTGGCATGGCTAAATGGGCATCATATTCAAACCAGGATTTCCATTACCGGTACACTACTCTTGATCTGACCTTAAATAACCATCTTGCGGCAAATATAGAAACACGTGTGTTCACTAATTAATAAATGGTTGCATTATTGGTGATGTCACTTTGGAAGGGCAATCTGAAAAGCATTTGCTGTATGCAAAACACTTGGGGATGAGGGTGTGTGGGACACAAGATGGAGGTTCTTTATGGCATGTTAAAATCTTTTGCCCACTTGTGTTACATAACGTTTGGTAGCAAATGTGTGTGATCCCTTAATTCCTGGAAACACCGGACAAAATTACTTCTACAGCACTTGGTCTTGAGAAATGTGTATTTGCAAACCACAAGGACTATTTTTGAGAACTTACCACTGGAATAACTGGCTCCGTAACCGAGCCAGTCATTCCAGTGATAAGTTCTCAAAAATTGTCTTCTTGTTCTGCATATGAATATTTTTCTTAGCATTTTCTTGACCAAATTTGACCATTGACCAGTTAAGCATTTACTTTACATGTCAGTATTTGTTTTTTTATTGATGTTTTTAATAATATCATATTTCTTCATTGTTTTCAGTGCTGTGTTGTCATCCTATTCTTCCACTATTAATAATACCAACAACACCTCATGAATTTGTTATTATTTTTTCACACTCACCCATGCATGAAACATTGTCATCCACCCACCTGCTATTATGTGTTGGCTCTCAACCTCTGACCTTTCTTTCTTCTTGCCTCTTCTTTTAGGAGGAGACCCCACAGGGTTTCTTTGAAGACCATGGTTTAGGATGAATCAGATCGAGTTGCCGTCATGTGCTTGTTCATCCGCATGAGGTGCATGTACACATCATTGCCTCTCCCCGCCTGAGCTTGTTGATAATAATAACAACTTATATTCCTAGTGACTAATTTAGTAATTACTCTAACGGTCAAAGTTGGCTAATATGGCTTTTACAGTGGTTTAACCATACAATGGCCAAGCTATTCATGACAGGTTTTTGCAGTCGTGTTGGGATGCCAAAAAGGAACTATTTTTGAAAATTTACCACTGAAATGGCAGACTTAAATATCCTTATGGCCTCCTTTGCATATCCTCAGATACATTAAGATTATTTTAGGAAACTTATCGCTGGAATGACTGCCTCGGTAACTTATTCTTGTAGTAAGTTTTATAAAATATCCTCATGGCCGGCAAATACATATTTTCTATCGGAAAATTAAAATTTTCCTAGCCAATTTTGACCATTGTCAATTGAATTTTTCACATTCCTCTAGCTACAGATGCTACTAATCTGTGCCTCGTGTGAGCTAAACTAATTTTTAATAGATATAAATTATAGAAGTTCTGGACCAAATAGTGTTATGAACTTTGTTTGCTTGTATTAACGGTCAGTTCATGTGATAATTATTTATATAGACTGTATTGTAATCATGATGTTAACAATACCATAGCTTCAGGGAAATAATAATAAAATAATAATTTTTGTTCTTCATATGAATTTCATAGTTTCATATCTCTTTAATGGTCAACCCGGCCAAAACTGGTGTTTCCAGTACGGCGAACTTTCAGAATGTCCAAATGCAGGCCAGGAGAAGGCTATTTTATTTAATCATAGCCCTGCACGAAGTGCAGGATGTCTAGCCCTGCATGAAGTGCAGGATGTCTAGACTTAGTGACACAAATGGCATTCTGACATATGTAGAATGTTAGTTTTTCAAAATACCCTGATGGCTCAATATGGTGAATATGCATAGCCCCAGGTCTCTGGTTGAAATTCTACCACTGGAATGAATGACTGGAAGGCATACATGTACAAATTTAAGTCATTCCAGTGATAACATTTCTTTTGGCCGGTAAATTGACTTTTATTCAGCAGTCTTTATTTGCTTGACCATTACATTGTTAAGAACTAGATTTCTGTTAGTTACGTTAGGTATAATCCAGCTCACAAATAACTTAAGATGTTTACAAAACAAAATGCAACGTTACTGTTGAATATTTTGAACATAATTGAATATTTTGAACATAATTGGATTGGAAGGCATTGCTGCCTAAGGCAGCAATGTCTTCCAATCCAATTATGTTCAAAATATTCAACAGAACATTGTTTTCAAAATTGTACTAACTAACATGGGTCTTTTTTTGTTTTGGACACATGGTAACTTAGTTATGAGCTGGTGTGTAATACGTACATGTAGTTAGAAATAGTCTCTTGTGAGTAGTGGCTTTTGTTTCTGTTGATTTACAAATGTATGAGTTAAATTTATACAGATTTCTCTCATAGGATATCCCACTTGCGGACGAGAGGGCTATTTTTGAAAACTTATGCTTAAATGACTGGCTGTTATTGAGCCAACTTTCCAATGGTAAATTAAAAAAAATAGCCTTCTTGGTCCGCAAATGGATATGTCTCAAGACCAATTCAGAGGCCATTTTTGGTCAGCTTGTCTGCCTGCTGATTTTCTGCAGACTACATTTTCTATGGGGTTTAACGCTGCCCCTGCAGAATATTTTGAAAACAATTGGACTGAAAGTTTTTGGTGGCTTAGAAAACAATTTGACTGAAACAACTCAGTCAAATTGTTTTCAAAATATTCAGCCGGTCCAGAGTTATGGGCCAGCTGGTCCAGAGTTATTGCCCATTGAAATTGTTCTCTGGTGGCTTGCAACAGAAAGACAGTTAAAGAGTTAAGCTTACACGGTGGCTGAATTAATGGCTGCTGTCTTGGGTTTGAGAAATGTACATCTGAAGACAAGACAAGTTTACAGTATTTTAGAAAACCTGCAACATAATGTATTGAAATGATCGGCGCAGTAACAGAGGCAGATAATAGCAGCGGTAAGTTTTCTAAAATGCTCTCTAATTGGCCTACGAATGGAAATTTCTATGAGAATTAAGCCATTTTTGTATTTTTTACATATGTTTTGCGAGCAAATGTAATTATTCCATTTGCTCATGTGTATTTATTGTGACATATGAATGAAAATACATTATATATGTAAGCTTCTTTCAAGGGTGTGTTAAATGCAAATTCACACCTGCCTTGCGTTCGAAGAGGAAACACGTTCCAGAGCACCCTGCATGTGCAAAATCAGCTTTTCTTCAATTTATATATTATATGATGTAATTAATCCGAAAAGAGCAGATTGTCATAGTTTGCAGATTTAGCGTATTTCGAAACTTCTTTTCGAACGCATTCTATGTCCTGTAAAAGTAAATTTGCATGAGCAAAAATACATAAAAGACAAAATGTTGTCATATGAATGCATAGAAAAGTTACATCTAGCAACCTTTACGCGCATTTGGATTACATTTACATATACGTTTACCGCTTCATATGCCACAATATGCACCTGGGTAAATGGTAAAATTGGATTTGCACAATGCGCATATGCATAAATTATTTACGTATGAGCGCATTACAAATTTTATTTATATTTAAGTGTATAATTGCATATATGTGTAAATGTTCATAATTATGTAATTTCTTATCAAATATAAACCTTAAGTTATAATGGGTTAATTCATGAATCCATTTCTTCACTCAATCATATGACATCATAATCAACTACACGTACTTGACTTATAGGATGACATCATAATCAGGATGTCATGAGTGATGCTAAGCCACTAACACCTTTAATGCTTAATAGTCTAACACGTCGTATGAATTGTATGCCTTTACCTTTTAATGTTCTGTTGAATATTTTGAAGCTAATTTGACTGGGTGCAGCACCCAGTCAAATTAGTTTCAAAATATTCAACAGCTTACCTGTATAGTTTTCTGGAAATTGAGTCAGCTAAATTAGTCTCAAAATATTTAACAGCTAACATGTATAGTTGTCTGGAAATTGATAGTCATGGTGTTCGGGGATCGATCGATCCTACCACGATCGCGGTATGGTTGGAGGTTAGCTAGAGATTGGCGTGGCATAGCTAAAACTGGAAAGGGCCATTACTCTCGTCATGTATGGCTTCTAATTCTAAAGCTGTTTTTTGTACAATTTTATCACACATATTTCATTGAAAATAATTATACAATGCACCCTGAGTGACGCTGTTTATAGAATATTTTGGTAGATTGTGTTTCAATGCAATATGTCAATGTACCATGAATATTTGTATATGGGTTAGTCACTTACATGTAGTCAGTAATTAGTGTTAGTTCATAGCATAATCATGTCAAAATATGAACCCTTTCATCGGCAAATCCGTGAAAAAGTAAATTATTTATGATTTATAATAGCATATTCTGTTGAATATTTTGAAATTAATATGACTGGAAGCCATTGCAGCAATACCTTCCAATCATATTAATTAAAAAATATCCGAAGATTGAGATATTGGTAATTCATCGGTGAAAGGGTTAACAGCCAGCATGTATAGAGTTTAGGGTTGAACCATTTAACACTCATAACAGCGTTATGGCTTCTGCAGTGCTCCATTTGCAGACCAAGAGAAGTCTATTTTTGAAAATTCACCACTGGAATAACTGGCTCGATAAGCGAGCCAGTCATTCCAGTGGTAAATTTTCAAAAATAATCTTGGTCAGTCTGCAAATGGACATTTTCTATTAGAAAATTTAAATTTTGAACAAATTTGAGGGTTAAAGAGTTAAATATTGGTACCTTGTATAAGTGATTGTAAATATTGTGTAAATCTGGCTGATCAACAAAACTGTACTTCAACATCCGTCGCTGTTTATCTGTCTGGCTGCTGAATTTCTGCAGACTGCATTTTCTATCATTGTCCATAATGTTTCTCTCCATATGCTAAGCCAACAACAACTTTCAGTCAATTTGTCTTCAAAATATGCAGCCAGTCCAGAGTTATTGCCAATTGAAATTATTGTCTGTTGGCTTGCAACAGTCAAACAGTCAAAAAAGTGTTGAATTGAATGCATGTTGAGATATATAATTAGTACGAGCATGCGCAGTCGATGGCATGCCATCGCTAATCCCTACGCATTCACCACTTCAAGCTTTACCCTCACTTTGACCCAAAACCCAATAAATTCCGTGAAATGTGGTTTCAATGGGTAATAGGTTTCAAAATGAAATGCGATGATCCCCATTTGAAGTTTCAAGTTTCTATCTGAGATGGTGCGCGTGTAGTTCCACTACAATTGGCTGATGCCCAATTTGCCCATTTGACCCCTAACCACTGCTCTCAGAATGACTCAAGAGCAAAATAATTTGTTGTACTGTAGTCTACTAACTACAAGCTTCAAAATGATATGTGACATGACCAAATTTGATAAAATTTATTCTTTGCTGACCATTTCCCCACCCCTGTCCCGTTTCAAGTTTTTGTGTTCCAAAATGGTCTAGGAGGAGCTAGCTGCATTACAATCGATAATTACTGGCCATTTTTTATCCTTTGACCCCCTGGGCCCAGCCATTACACACGCACGCACGCACGCACACTTTGAAAAATGTGGTGGGTCCGAGTTGGCTCAGATTTTACCACAGAAATGGGTGTGACCATGAATATACTGGGATTCCTCAACGTTGGGGTGATCCGAAAAAATCCGGAAAATCTTTTTATAAAACCCAGGAATGCCTAGCTACAGCGATTCTATTGACCTTGTTTTTAAGGAAATGCTTTCATTTTGTGAGGTTCTTTGAATATTCTCACAGAGCTGGACAGGTTTATCTCTGCGAACTGCTGATTGGATTTCTTTGGTAAAACTAACTCTTCTATGTTTAAAAATGTTGAGAATTGGTATGATTTATTTTATGGTCAGTTAACAGTTTAATGGTCAAATTTGGTCAAGAAAATTTAAATATCTTCCTATTGAATGTCCATTTACAGGCCAAGAGAATACAATTTTTGAAAATTCATCACTGGAATGACTGGCTCGATTATCGAGCCAGTCATTCCACTGGTAAATTTAAAAAAATTGTATTCTGGCCTGTAAATGGATAATACACGAGATACCCGGAAAGGCCGGTTTTGGCCGGCTTGACCATTAAAAAGTAACGTGTGGTAGCTTTGTATCATTCTATATGTAGAACTGTATGCATTACAGAATATACAGTATTCTCACTTCGTGTAAGACAAAATGTTATTCGTTTTCAAAAATTGCGTCTGGTTTTCCTGGCAAACATTCATGACAGATCTTATGATCAGTATATACTTACCGTGACATGATGTTGTTCTGCAATACTTTGTATGTGACAATACTGACAATTCACAATATGACACAAAATCACATGATTATGTATTAATTAACCCTATAACATCCATATCAGCCAAAAACAGCTTCTGTAGCGGTCTTTAGAAATGTCTATTTGCAGACCAAGATAAAACTATTTTAGAAAATTTACCACTGGAATGACCGGCTCGATAACTGCGCTAGTCATTCCAGTGGTAAATTTTCAAAAATAGGTTTGTCTTGGTCTGTAAATAGACATTTTCTATGAGAAAATTTGAATTTTCTTAAACAAATTCGAGGGTTATTAGGTTAACTCTTTCACACTCAAGCTCGGGAAAAAATGCCTTCTGCAGTTGTCTTGAGGAATATCCATTTGTAGGCTAAGAGGAGACTATTAAAAAAAAATTGTAACACTGGATTGAATGGTTCGATAAACCATAATGTTTAACTCGGGATATGCTGAATCGATATTGCGGTAGGAAATTTTCAAAAATATTCGTGGTCTGCAAATCGACATTTTTATGAGAAAATTTAATTTTTCTTGACCAAATTTGAATATTAAAGGGTTAATTAATTTTATGAAGACAATATTGTGCAATATTTGCTAAAGTACTATTTTGTAATATTATTCATTTAACCTTTACAATCAAGCATTAATGACCAATTCCTTATGATATAAGGAATATTCTGTTGAATATTTCGAAACTAATTCAATTGGGAGCCGCAATCAATTTCAAAATATTGAACAGCTCTTCTTTATATAGTCGTCTGGAATTTAAAGACAACTTATTTAACTGTCTGGCTGCTGAATTTTTGCAGACTACATTTTTCATGGGGTTTAACTCTGGATATGCTGAATATTTTGAAAACAATTTGACTGAAAGTTGTTGGTGGCTAAGCCACCAACAACTTTCAGTCAAATTGTTTTCAAAATATTCAGCATATCCAGAGTTATTGGCCATTGAGATTATTGTCTGGTGTTTTGGAGCAGTCGGCCGGTTAAAAACTACAGACTAAATTAACCATAAAAATTCTGTTGAATCACTTGAAATAATCTTACTCTGGAGTCAACGGCTCAACACGTTTGTTTTGCGATAACTATTTTGCTTCTTTACTAGCAGGATATTATAGACATACCTGACAGTAATTTGTATGTCTGTGTTGTATTTCTTAAGAAATTTTCTTCTAGCTGAAAAATTATGCTAAGGGTCAATATTAGTTCCTATCGGTAAATGTGTTACCAGTGAATTTGTATTTTCCATAACTTTATTATGAAGTTGTATATTGATGCATTAATGAAGACGAGTAAACCTGGGCGATGCACACGAGTAAACCTGTCTTCTGTATGTTGTTTAGATGGCGGCTCTATGTGGCGGGTGAATTCTGTTCAAGAGAGCTTTTGCAATTTTATAGCATTATGGAAATATATGGTTGCATCTTGACTTTCATGGTGGATTTTAGAGCTACAGATACACAACTTCCAAAAAAGACTGGAAATCGATATTTCCTGTTACATAGCGAGTTCCAATGTCTGTAGACATGGTTTATTAGAGTGTGCCGTGCGGCATGGAACCTCCGTCTTCAGCACTCGAGGTTTCTGTCAGGGTTACCTCACCTTTACCTCCTTTAGTCGCCTCTTACGACACGCAAAGGATACGGAAGGTGTATTCTAAGCCCCACCTACAGGGCAGCTCATCCTCCACTTCTCAGTGCCTGGATGGGTTGGGGATTGGGTACTGTCATCATTCGCTTCTGTAGTATCGGATAGACAGATTGACATTTGAAAGGTTAAATGATTAAGGTTATGAGCGAGTTTGTTAAATAATGCTGTTGACAATAAGAATCAATCAATAAATATCTCTTAGATATAGGCTTGTGCAATTATTACTTTGAATGATCATGATCGATTATTTAAGAATACGCATGATTACTCGATTAATCAGCTTGGGTACAAATTACCCAGACATAACAACAAAAGCATATCAATAACGAAAGCTGAAATGGTGTTTAGAAATATCCATTTGCAGGCCAAGAGAAGACTATTTTTGAAAATGTATGACTGGAATATTCCAATGATAAATTTTCAAAAACAGTTTGCTGTTGGCTTGTAAATGGACACGCATTCGCGGAGCAAAATGTAACCATTCGCATTAAAGAGTAATTAAAAGGTACATGTAGATTTTGAAATATTTTATGCAGTAGAATTATTCACGATTATATTCGATTATTTAATTCTTAATTATATAAATTCACTATTTAAAAAATAATCACGATTTTCGATTTAATCGCGTAATCGCGCACGCCTACTTGGATGAATGTCTATGTATGCTTGAATCGTGACTGCCACAAAATCCACATGTTAAGCCAGTATTTTGTACATCTAAGTACAAAGTCATGTTAGTCATATATATTAAGTAGTTTGATAAAGATATTTGATTCTGTACTATTTAATTGTTACGCTAATTTATCTGTGTTGTGAATATGTTACTGTAATGCCTCATTGTTGTATGGTTTATACTTAACCCTTTCGTGACAAAACTGGCCTCTGTAGTGGTTTTGACTAATGTCCATTTGCAGGCCAAGAGAAGGCTATTTTTGAAATTTTACCACTGAAATGACTGGCTCGGTAACTGAACCAGTCAGTACAGTGGTAAATTGTCAAAAATAGACTTCTCTTGGCCTGCAAATGGACATTCAGTAAGTAAATATTTAAATTTTTTGAAGAAATTTAGTGATTAGAGAGTTAAATCAGTTTTTCTTATAGTGCTTATTATATTTATACATTGAATTAATTTGTTATTAGTTAAATCTTCAGTTTATATATATATATATATATATATATATATATATATATATATATATATATATATATATATATATATATAGTTATTATTATTATTAAATTTTTTTCAGTCTTATTGATTGATTGATTGATTGATTGATTGATTGATCGATCGATCGATCGATCGATCGATCGATCGATTGATTGATTTGATAGTGTTTCTGCGACCTGTTCTTATCTAGTACAGCTTGCAAATAAGTTAACAAGTTTCCAAAACCAAAACATGTTAGTTAGTACAATTTTGAACACGGTGTAAGAACTGTTCTGCTGAATATTTTGGACATAGTGTCTAAGGCAGCAATGTCTTCCATCATATTATGTTCAAAATATTGCTAAGTAACGTCTTTCTGTTTTTGGTTTGAAAATATTTTAACTTATTTAAGAGCCGTGCTGCATGAATCTATAGTCAGCTTACTGTTGTGGTTAGCTATCAGTACTTCTTAGCCAGCGAACCCAGAACCCAGTTCCTGCCTGAGTGGTTGACGATCTCACCATCGTTGAAAATATGGGCAATCATCTTCCTCGTCGTTGCAAGTCTACATCCGACTGAAGGAGTTAAGTGTAATAGCCTGAATTACAAAACAATATAGATATGTCAATACAAATTTGGCGCTCCATATAGATCAAGCAAGCTAGCAATTTCTGGTACAATCTATAAGACATAAGAGATGGTGAGTCAGTTGTTAGCGTACTGAATTTCTTAAACAAGCGACCCTGGTTTGTGTCTGTGCATGACTATCTCGCTATTGGCGGAAACAGGCAATCTCATATTCACTCCTCGTTGCCTCTCCACCTTGGAGTACAAATGGGTAAAAACTGTGGAATGTTAGGCGTAATGGCATAATAGACTGAAAATAAAACCTGCCTTAATATGGACTGACTGAGGGACTGTTCCTGTCTTAGTCAAATTAGCTTTAAAATATTCAACATAATTATTACATAACAAGGAATTTTTTTCTCTGATGTCTATTACTCGATTGAATCTGTAATTGCCTGACGCTTTCTGACGTATTAGAATAGTGTGGACATCCTGACGCTTTCTGACGTATTAGAATAGTGTGGACATCCAGACTCTTCTAATACGTCAGAAAGCGTCAGGCAATTATGCTTTCAACAGAGTAATACATTTTTCAGTTTTTCTAACTGAGAGTTGTGTGTAATATCGGAAGATATGCCATGATCCTGACATTCATGAAGCCACAACTTCACGCAAGGCCCGCGAATCTTACTGGACCCACCAAGTAATATGGATCCAGTTGATATCAATAACGCAGACTGGTACCTTTTTAAACCATATGTATTATGAACCATAATATGTTGTATCTTCACCTACGTGACATCACACACTATTGCTTGAGGTGAATGTGGAGACAATAGTCACAGATAAACTACATGCACCTGGAAGTTAACAAATATGGAATCTATATAGCATAATCTATCAGTACTATACACGATTTGAGGTGAGATTAGCATCCCTTTAGTGGAACGTGAATTTTTGGAAACGCTCCCTCCATTCATTGATCCAGTTACATCATTGATGTAACTGGCTGTCTGAACACTTGTTCAACGGTCATTGGTCAAGCAGGACAAAATAACTGCAGTTTTGAACCTCTAACTAATCATTAACTGGTGAAGTCAACCGAAACCGGCCTTTGCATTGGTCGTGTGAAATGTCCTTTTGCGGTCCAAGAGCCGGCTATTTTTTGACAATTTACCACTTGAATAACTGGCTCGGTAATCGAGCCAGCCATTCGATTTGTAAATATTAACCCTTTAACTTTGAAGGTGACCAAAAATGGCTTCTGCAGTGATTTTGGAAACTGTCTGCTTGCGGATCAAGAAGACTATTTTAGAAAATTTACTGGTGAAATAACTTACTCGATAAGTGAGCCAGTCATTCCAGTAGTAAATTTTCAAAAATAATTTCTTGGTCTGCAAATGGATATTTTCTGAGAAAATTGAAATTTTCTTTATTAATGTGCTGCTTAACCATTTCACCGATGAATTCCCCCATATCTCATTTTCAAGTCAACCATACGGCAAAACTGTTGAATAGTTTGAAATTAATTTGACTGGAAGCCGTTGCAGCCTTATGCAGCAACGTCTTCCAGTCAAATCAATTTCAAAATATTCAACAGAATAAATTTTTATGTCTGAGAATTTACCCTTTCATGGATTTACCTGTTAAAGGGTTAATAACACATATTTTATTACAGGGTGGTGGAATAGTTTGTTAGTATAATAATTGTAGAATTATATTTCTCGATTTCACTGTATATTCATAAGTGTACAGGTGAAAAAGAAGTACTCCGTGGCACAATTCTCTCTTGTTATGTATTAATTATGTTTAAATTGCCCTAATATGCGAATATATTACTTTAACTAAACCTGTTAATTCACTATAAATATGATTAAAATTACTAATTAAATGGCCTCTGGAACCTCTCTTCTTTCTAGCCGCCTACGTTTCACTAAAATCTATAAACCTCTATTGCTGTTTTTCGTTGTGATTTTGTCCTCGGTCAGTTATACCCGTCTGCTGCATGAGATTCAACTGTCTTGTCTGTGCTGTGTAAGTTACTAACTAATACATTAATTAATGATTTGGAGCATTGTTCACAATAAAACGTACAATTTCCTGTAAGTGATTAAAATGTAATACAATATTTTATACTCTAATAATGAGGTAGTCTATAGTATATTATAAATTTATTATTATGATTTGAATATTCAGAATTCTAACTCTAAGCATTTGCAACAAATGAGCTTAGTTATTCATTACTTTGTGAAATCACACAAATATTAGTTCTTAATACCGTTATGAATTATACATGGCCAACATATGTAACACACTCTACAGCATCTCTAGTGTTTAACCACCCGAGTGTACAGTTTACCATGAGTTATTGTTATTTATTTCTAAATCTAATAGAGTAAATTAGTTACACAAAAAAGCATTTTAATTTAAAACTAATACGTTGATTCTGCACTCCAGGCAGATACATTAAATCTCAGTAATTCTTGTTGAATTTTGTGTTGAATTTAATTTTTCTGATCATATTTATATAATTTTTTTCTGATTTTTTTTCCTTCCATTTCCCCCTATCCCTCTATGTTAGGACGTGGAGGAAAACAAAACAGTTCTGGAGGAAATGGGAATAAGTTTCTTTGCATAGTCAATGCCGAGTGTATAAATGTCATCGACAGCAAATTATCAATCAAATATTTTAATTTAAATACGGTCAAACCTGTCTATAAAAGCTACTTGCCATTGGTGGCCACATGAAGATTTTAAAGGCAAAATGTTAAATGAAAAAACCTTATCGTCTTAGAAAACTTTTTGTGATTTCCTTCATTCACTAACTGGCTTGTATTAACACTCTGCTTGTTGAATTTCTGCAGATTACATTTTCGATCGGGTTTAACTCTTTGATTGAAAGTTGTTGGTGGCTAAGCCACCAATAACTCAGTCAAATTGTTTTCAAAATATTCAGCAGGGCCAGGGTTATTGCCCATTGACGTTATTGTCTGGCGGCAGTTAAGGTATACCATGCATTTAGAACAAGAAAAACCCAGATACAAAAATGCTTTCCGATATAATCAATATTCTATTCAATATTTTGAAACTAATTTGCTTATAGGAGCAACAACTCCCAGTCCAATTAGTTACAAAATAATGTACAGTTTTGGTTGTTGTAAGTTCAGATTCTGCGGCGGTTATTCACAGGTATGTCAGGGTTCAAATTATTTGAAAACTATTTGTCTTGAGTGAGTGTTTTTCATGCAACCCAAGCTAGACTTTATAGACAGTTTTAACTGTATCCAGTAATCATCTAATAATTATATTTTTATATAACAGCTTTTTATAGATGGAAATACCACAGCACAGATCAGTGTATATATAAATTAAAATAATTTCATATATTGCATTTAAGTGTTTAGAATTTTAAACCACAGCTTAATGTGATGTTAATTAATACATGTCCCAGTGATCTATTATATCTGAAAGACCATTAACTGTCTGCCTGCTGAATTCCTGCAGACGACATTTTTACTCTGGATATGCTGAATATTTTGAAAACAACTTCCAGTCAAATTATTTTCAACATGTTCAGCAGTTACAGAGTTATTGCCCAATGGAATTATTGTCTGGTGGTTTACAGCAGTCAGAGATAATTATGATTGCTTGACGATTTTGTTGAGACTGATGATTGCTTGAAATATTCAGAATTATGAGAGGAAGTCAGTATTTAGAGAAATAGCGTTACATCCAGTACAACGAACAAGTAAGATAGCATATTTCCACAACAGAAACGTGCCAGTTAGTATAATTTTGAAGACGATGTAAAAATGTTCTGTTGAATATTTTGAACATCATTAGATTGGAAGAGATTTCTGTGTTAGGCAGCAATCCCTTCCAATCCAGTTATGTTTAAAATATTGAACAATACGCTTTATTTTGCTTTTGAAATATGTTAAGTTATTTCTGAGCTGAACTGTGCTTGCTCAATGTTGCCGGGTACTCTGGCTTAATGGACAAATCCAGTTTTAGCTATGTCCTGCCCATCTCTAGCTAAGCTCCACCCACAAATTGCCAGTGTTGGGATCGATTAATCCCTGAACTCCTCACTATCAATTTCCAGAAAACTATACAGGTAAGCTGTTGAATGTTTTGAAACTAATTTGACTGGGTGCTGTTGCTGCCTATGTTCAACAGCATGTTTATTAAATATCAGACATGCAATTCATACAACAATGTGTAGTCCGGCATCAATTAATCATTCATGATGAACTTATCTAGTATGTTATTCCTGAAGTAATTGATTATGACATCATCCTACACGTCACGTTGATTATGACGTTATATGCTTAATGGATAAGACATTCCATTGATCTAAAAAATTTGTAATTATTGTCACACTTGTGATTGGTGTTAATGATCTCCTATTCTGATTGCTTTAAATTGTTAGGATTTCTTAATCTGATTGGTTTAAATTGTTAGACATAGTGATTGGTCGATATTAAATTGAAGACTTAATTGTTCAAACGTACTAGTATAAATTATTATTCTCCCAATTCCGATTTGTCTAAAATTATTTGGCATAGTGATTGATCCTAATTTGCATCTTATTCTGATTAATCCAATCATTAGTCACACAAGGACTGCTTTAAATTAAATAAAATATTTTTATTGGTCTACGATGCATTCCTGATTCTAAATTATGTCTCACCTCATGTGATGATTAGCTGAGACCAATCACAGTCAAGGAAAGTGCATGCTTTAGAGCAGTGTGATTGGTCCAAAGTATTTTCTCATGATTGGCCTACACTGTTTGTAATCCTATGATTGGTCAAAATCTGTTTGTACCACTGTGATTGGTCTATTTGTTGTTAATTTCTCCTATATGTTTTGCACTGTCTCTCGCAAACATGACAGTGCTTTTCCCTCGCATAAGGAGATTCATTAACCAGCGACCAATGAGAGCTTATACCTAAAGCTGAATGTATTCATTAGCCAGCCTTCTGTTTGAAAGAAATCTAAGGGTACCTAAAAAATGTGTGTTCTTTCTATTTCTTTAAATTAGTTTTAAAAAACCACTCGGCCCAAGCATCCTTTGCGTAGCACACATTTGGGGTTGTCACGTCGTAGCCTCATGCGTAACACTTATGACGTAGTATATGTATGATGTGTGACATCGCATCACATGTAAAGATGTATTGGTTAATCATATTCTATTTACGGTGGTCACCTCCAAACATGTTTCGTATGTTTCATGAAATGGAAAAGCGCTCTATCAAAATATATTGTCCAACCAAATTTATAATAATATGCAGCACCTTACCAGTTGTATGCTTTCTCTGGTGTTGAGAAGCTATCCTGAAATACCAAGTTTGAAGGCATGTATAACCATTTAGTGGACAACACCAGCAGCATTTCTTCTCAATGACTGTCCATTTGCAGACCAAGAGAAGACTATTTTATAAAACTTAGCACTAGAAGATATTCTTCTCTTCATCTGCAGTGACATTTCCCAGGACTACTATAGAAGCCATTTTAAGACAATTCAAGCATTACACAGTTAACTTTAATATCTTAACCCTTTCATCGTCAATTCTCTGAAAAAGGAAATTCTTTCCGATATAAAATTTATTCTGTTAAATATTTTGAAATTAATTTGACTGGAAGCCGTTGCTGCCCTAGGGCAGCAACGGCTTCCAGTCACATTAATTTCAAAATATTCAACAATTTTCTTGTATGGTTGCCTTGAAAGGGTTAATATCGCTACTTGAATCGAAATCATTTATCTTTGTTTTGCATTTGTTTTTACCCCTTTACTGGCCAAAATATAGAAAGAAAATTTAAGTAATTGCTTAAATGAATGTCCACTTGCAGGCCAAGAGAATTCTATTTTTGAAAATGTACCACTGGAATGAGTGGCTCAGTTATCGAGTCAGTCATTCCAGTGGTAAAATTTTCCTATATTAGTCTTCTCATGTCCTGCAAATGGGCACTGATAAAGACCGCTGCAGAGGCCAGTTTTGGTCTGCTTGAGTTTTAAGGGGTTAATAGGAATCTATGTTCTATATGATATGTTATTGTAAATTGTGTACGCTACATGAGCGATATCTGTATAGCTGCAGGAAATATGTACATTCCTTTACAATGTATATTTGTTTGTAATTTGAATTATGAAAAAGGATATTGTACGATATTAAAAAAAAAAATCTGCTATAGATGAATTTGTCGTTTTCAATTTTCCATTTTATTAGACAAGAGAGACGTATATATTTCTAGCCCATTTTGTATATGTGTGCATTTGGTTCGAGATCGTAACCCTTTCACTGACAAATCCCTGAGAAAGTCAATTCTTTACGATATAAAACTTATTCTGTTGAATATTTTGAAATTAATTTGACTGGAATCTCCAGCCATTTTTTCGGTGCCGACCTTGGATTATCGAAAATTTGCCAAAAGTCCTTTAAAACATATTGTCTCCAGTTCTCATAAATAAAGCTCGACAGATGCTAACCAAATTTTGCTGGAAGGATCTTATGGTCGTAGTCTATAGGACTTCTTTTCAGAATTTTGATTGATTGATTTTTCTGGGAGGCATCTTGATTTCCGACTTGTACATGTACCCGGTATTCAGAATTTTGGCTGGTTGATTTTTGTGACAGCAATCTTGGTATCAAAATATTTCACGTCAAGAGTATACTTACCACCCTGATACTTCATGATATTTCCTAAATATCGATCTAGCTTCAATAATACTCAGAATTAAAAAGAAACCGCCCCCCACTGGGCAGGTTACACAACTGACAGTCCAGCGGATGTGCAGCCCAAACTCGCACATGCGCGGGGCTGACTCATTCTCTTCTTAAAATATTGACCTTCCATTGCAACACGCTTTTTAGCCTTGCTTTTGCTTTCTGTCTTTTTGAAGCTTTGAGTTGTTTTGCAACTTGTTTGACTGTTATATTAGTATGTCTGGCGCTGCCAAGTCACCGGAGGATGCTCCCGGTCCTAGCCATCAGGTGTACTTTAGTAAATTTATGGATAAAAAATTGGCGTGTTGACTCGGATGGTATTTCCGGGATTCGCGCTATCTCGTGGATACGTCTTTATTAGGCTAGCTCTTTTATGGGGGAGGCCTATATATTAGCTAACGCATGTTGTGCTTTATTTTTCAGACACATGAGCTGATATTTGAAGGGTATCCTTTTATTTAAACAATATTTATACTTGGTTTCTGGGGCCTTCTATTTTATTATGAGTTTGCTGAGGGAGTTATTATCATAAGAAGTAATTTCTCCGCATTTTCCCCCCACCACAGGGGTTTTGGACTCAGGATCAGGTATTCATGTGTTGTTTATCAGACTTCACTCGTCCTCAGAAGTCATCTTATGAGGTTATTTAGGAGAGAAAAAAAATTCCAGTCATTTTATTTCTAAATGTTTTAGAAGTTTTTTGAGTGAGTGTTGAGTGATTTATCTCTCTTGATGGTTTGCATAGGGTCATTGTGTTTATAAAGTTCAATTACTAATGAGTCTGTGTTTAGAGCTGTGAAGTCTAAAAAAGTTTGCCTCTCAAGTATTCAAGTTCAAATTCTTATGTCTCCCTTGTCTTCTTAAAGAAGTATAACAAGGTTTTAGGATTTGTTTACTTTTTGTCAGGCGTATAGTTTTTTCTATGGGCCTGGCTTATCTTTCATTTGATGGTCAAAAGTTTTCCTTACGGATCTTATTAGCCTGCTGCAATTGGTTTTTTGGTTCATCATAACTCAAAACTAATTGTTTCCGTTTGTGTCTTTTCAGAGGGTTATTGAGAACAAATGCCCTTCCTGCCACCGTTTTGTGAAGGCCTGCTTTTTCCCTCATGACTGCACTAGGTGCAGTACATGCGGGCCTCCTCTAAATTGCCATGTGTGTGAGTCGTAGCCGGTGGAGGTTTTAACTGATTTTTTAAATCAGCAGGTAAAGGACCGGGTGGCAGACGAGAAGAGCCGTCTGGAAAAGGAGTGTGGTGAGAAGAGGAAGGTGTCCATGCCAGACATGGAGGCCCTCCGTCTTGAGATGATGGGAGAAATGAAGAAGACGATCACGGATCTTGTCCCGGAGTTGCTTCGCAGCTTGCTTCCCAGGTCAAGTTCATCATTTCTTCTTCATTTGCTCCGGGACAGTGTTCACGTCTCTGGGTCTGGTTCTCTTAGCAAACCAGTTTACGTTATAGACCCAGAGATGGCTCCCGTTGGTCCGGCACTGAGGCTTGCCTCGCCCGTGGACCCGGGAGCGAAAGCCATGGCCTCGGGCGCTCGCTTATCGAGTGCTTTAGAGCAGCCTAAGGCTAAGGGTATCAGCGCCTCACGCGACATCCCTCCTGCGCAGGCCGAGCTTGATCCCTTTTCAAGCTTGGCGTCTAATCTTTCTGGGCAGGAAGAAGAGGACACTGTTATGGCCTACCGATGAGTCGATGGCCATGGAAATGGATTCCCATGGGCCCCCATGGGGGCCCATGGGTGGCCTTTTCCATGGAACTACTTCTTCGGGAGTGGGTTTCACGGGTCAACGGCTAGGCCAGCTAGGAGCCGATGGCTGCCTAAACCATATCCCTCGGCTTGCCGAGAGTTACCGTGAGGAAGGGCCGAACTGTGATGTCATGTTTTTAGCCTCCCTGGAATAGCCAAGGCGCAAGCCATGCTGTCCCTTGCGGGTCCGTATGGCTTCCCTGGCTTTCCAGGAGTATCTTCAGCTCCGGCCATTACTCCACCAGTGAATGTGGTTGAGGACGACGAAGGCCCTAGGCTCGTCGAACATTCACAGGTGGCCACCGAGGAAGACTGGCTGGATGCTTGCCAATGGCTGGTGAACATCAAGCCAGAATGCCAGGTGGATCCACCGGCTTCCCGCTAGCGGGACCAGCGCCCGTGGTTGGGAGGGAAACCGGTGATGAGCACCATGCCATCTCTGCCGTATGCGGAGCATATCGTTGATATGTTCACTGCGGCAGAGACGTCCATTCTGCCGAAAGGACGCCTTGCAAAGGCCCCTCGCGAGGTGGCACGACGCTGCTGTATAAGTTCTGATCTATATCAGAAGTATGGCATCGTTCCAAAGCCTTGCACGGATGACCGTGCGGCTTTGGGCGAAGACACGCGGCCAGGGTCCCAGTCTGACACTTGTGCGCTAGCGCTCTGCGCAATGCTAATTCTGTGCTGCGGGACACGGAGGAAAGTACGAGAAGTCTTGCGATGACTTTCAGTCGGTTACCATCCTGACTGGATTTCAAATCAGCCATCGTGCCTGTCTCTGGTTCCGATCTGGACTCAAAATCCAAGAGATCCAGATCAACGGTTGTGTATAAAGGAAGAAATTCAATCCCTCATACTAAAACACGCTATTCAACCGGCACAAAAATGTCCAGGTTATTATTCAACCGTATTCCTAGTGACAAAAAGCACTGGTGGGTGGAGACCAATTCTCAACCGTAAACCTCTCAACAGGTTTATACTCACACCAAGTTTCAAAATGGAAACTGTAAGAACGGTGTTAGAAGGATTGAGGAAGGGAATGTGGACAACATCAATAGATCTAAAATTGCCTATTTTCACATTCCCATTGCGAAGAGCTTTCGTCGGTTCCTGAGATTTGCATTTCAGGGCCGTCAATGGGAATTCAGGGTTCTCCCATTTGGTATATCGACGGCTCCTCGGGTCTTCACTCGAGTGGTCCAAGCTATGACGTCATACCTCCGCAGGAGACACATAGCAATCCACACGTACATAGACGACTGGGTGTTAAAGGCACACACTCAAGAAAGTATATCAGCAAATCTGGAGATAGTTTTGAAAACTCTCACAGATCTAGGCTGGATAATCAACTTTCAAAAGTCAGCTGACTCCATCCCAGAAGTTTGTTTACCTGGGCATGTTCTTCGATCTAGAGATAGGATATGTTTATCCATCTCAAGAGAGAGTAGAAACACTCATCTCAGTCATACAGTCAGTGTGCAATAGTCGTTATGTCCTGGCACGGGTCTACTTGAGAATGTTGGGGTTGATGGTTTCTTTGGAACCAGTCATTCCTCAGGCAGCCTTACGCCGGCGGTCGATCCAATTATTTCTCATGACACTGGACCCGGAGTACGGGTTTCCTGGACTCAAAAGTGTCAGTGTTGGAACCTCTTATTCACCACCTTCAATGGTGGATGAAATCTCCTGGCGGGGGTGACGGTGTCACCTCCCCACCCTCAGTTAACGATGTACACAGTTGCATCAATGGAGGGATGGGGAGCTTGCCTGGAAGAAAACAAAGTATCAGGGCTTTGGAATCTGGATCAGTCAAGAGAACATATCAATCTGCTGGAAATGCGAGCAGTAGTCTTAGCCTTGGAACACTTCCTAGAGCAGGTCAAGGGCAAGAGTGTTCTGGTTCGATCAGACAATACAACAGTAGTAACGTACATAAACCGCCAGGGCGGAACGAAGTCGCCCAGTCTCTGTATGATGACATGGAAACTGCTTTGCTGGTGCCTAGATCATGGGATTTCCCTGAAAGCAGTTCATATTCCGGGAAGGTTAAATCTATTAGCAGACTCATTGAGCCGAAGAATGCGCATTCTTCCCACGAAATGGCAACTAAATCAATGTGTGGCGGATCGCCTGTTAAACCACTGGGGCAAGCCCAACATAGATTTATTCGCAACGAACAAGAATGCGAAGATGATGATGTATGTCTCCGATTCCAGATCTGAGCGCTATCGCAATAGATGCATTAGCTATCAGTTGGTAGGGAATGTATGCATACGCATTCCCGCCAGCAATCCTGATTCCAAAAGTTCTCCAGAAAATCAGGCAGCAGGAATGCCAAGTGCTTCTGATCGCCCCAAATTGGCCAAGCCGATAATGGTATACGGATCTGCTGGACCGTCTGGTCTGCAATCCTGTTCCTCTGCCTCTGATGGACAACATAATCTTCCAGAGCAGGGCCTTGCACAACAACCCGTCAATGTTCCAATTGACTGTGGATGTTGTCAAGGAATCAGCAGTTAAAGAGGGTTTTTCTGAGCAAGCAGCCATGTTTATGGCAAAAGCCAGAAGGGGGTCAACCTCCAGAGCATATAATTATAAAATCAACAGATTTGCTGAATGGTGCTCAAAAAGATGTATTAATCCAATGGAAGCATCTATTCAGGTAGTAGGCGATTTCCTCTGTCACCTTTTTGATGCCTATAGCCTCAAGCCTAACTCTATTGCTGGCTACAAGTCAGCTTTAATGTCAGTTATCTCTTGCTTAGCTATTAGGGGAAGTGATGAAGTATGTAATCTGAATACTTTAATCAAAGGCAGGGGTAATCTAAGACCAAGGAATCCTCCAGTGATTCCGTCTTGGAGTTTATCGTTAGTTCTTCAAGTATTAGCAGATAAATACTTTGAACCACTAAGCTCCATTTCCATGAAAATGTTGATGCTTAAAACAGTTTTTCTGATTGCTGCAGCTTCAGCCAGATGAAGAAGTGAAATACATGCTTTGTCAGCAGAGCCAGACCATTTTGTGGTGACAGGGGAAGGCCTTAGGCTTCTACCTAGAGTTAACTTTATGGCGAAGAACCAGTCTTTAAAATATCCTGGTCAGCCTATAGTTTTACCCGCTTTGTCTAGGTTTGATCCTAATTCAAAGGCTTGGTGTCCAGTCCGTGCATTAATGTGTTATAAACAATGTACACAGGAATGGTGGATGGACCCGAGTGCTTTATGGCTATCTTACATTGAAGCCCATGGGAGAGCTTCTAAAGATACCATTTCTAGGTGGATTGTGGAATGCATCCAGCATTGGCACAAAGCCGCCACGGGTAAACAAGTTGACATGGCCAAGGCTCACAGTGTCCGTGGCGTAGTGACATCCACGGCTCTGTTTAACGGAGTGCCGGTGGATGACATGTCAGTAGCACAGTGGCACTGTGAGTCTAGTTTTACAAATCATTACCTACGTGACACGTCAAATCCACTTGCCTTATCGATTTTACATAAACGTTAAATCTGTATATAAATTTGTAAATATTGTACATAAGGCCGTTGACTCACAGTCAGTGCAATTTAGTGGGGGGAATCCCCGCGTTTCTGTACTGTACCTATCATCGCCAGCGGTGATCAAAGGGGAATCTCATCAATATAGGATAGTCCTATATTTTGTGATGGTTATTTTTTGTCACGCTTTTTATATTACTTACTAAAATGGTGATGATCTTGTGTTCTTTGTGGTTCCATCTGAGAGTATACGAAATGAAGCTTTCGTCCGATGTCTTATAGTACTTTAGCACGAGTACATAGAGCGTATAGGACATTGAGGTCATCGCTCCCTCTTTAAAAGAGGGTGGGGGAGCGGATGTGAAACGGTCATTACTCTCAACATCGGTCGTGTTATCTGATATCCAAATCATTTCCTGATTGTGTTTACATACACAATTTCAGATGTTTGTTGTGCTCTAAAAGCAAAAGCTTGCTCTTCCAGGGATGAGCCGGCCTTCTGACCTTCGCCTCCCTCCCGCTGAAATCTCTTACGAATTCTGGGTATATCATGAAGTATCAGGGTGGTAAGTATACTCTTGATGTGAAATAAACAAAATCACGGATTTCTTTTTTCACGAGAGAGTTGATACTTACCACCCTGATACGATCCCGGCCTCTCCGCCCCACAGAGGCTCGGTCTATCGGCGTTTTATGTTGCAATTAGGTCAGCCAATATTTTGGAATAGAATGAGTCAGCCCCGCGCATGTGCGAGTTTGGACTGCACATCCGCTGGACTGTCAGTTGTGTAACCTGCCCAGTGGGGGCAGTTTCTTTTTAATTCTGAGTATTATTGAAGCTAGGTCGATATTTAGGAAATATCATGAAGTATCAGGGTGGTAAGTATCAACTCTCGTGAAAACAGAAATCCGTGATTTCGTTTAATCTCAATGAAACCTAGATGGAACAATCTTGGGCTACTAATGAGAATTTGAATTGGTAAATTTTTATGCTCCGAAAATTTTCTGGGTAGCATATAGATGCCGCTTTGTTCATCAGTTCGCCCTCTACACGTTTATCTGGGTGGTTAGACTAGGTTTGGGGAAGAAACCTATCAAAATTGACAATGATCCGAAATCCAACATGGCCACCAGCCACCGGTGGCCCTCTTGAAAATTGGTTTCCGGATGATAACTCTGTTCCCGTTTATCGGATCGCTTTGAAACTTGGTAGATTGGTTGGACTAGGTTTGGGGAAGAAACGTATCAAAATCGACACTGATCCAAAATCCAAGATGGCCACCAGCCATGGGCTGCCATCTTGAAAGTTGATTTCTGGATGATATCTCCATTACCATTTATCGGATCACTTCCTAGGGTCGTTGAAATATGTCTGGTGAAGAAACCTATCGAAATTTACGATAATCTGAAATCCAATATGGCTGCTAATCACTTCCTAGGGTCGTTGAAATATGTCTGGTGAAGAAACCTATCAAAATTTACGATAATGTGAAATCCAATATGGCTGCTAGTCAGCGGCAGCCATCTTGAAAATTGGTTTTCGGACGATACCTCCTTGACCGTTTAGCAGATCGCTTTGACACTTAATAATGATTACTGGTCTGATGGGTCTGAGGAAGAAATAAATATTTTCTGATAGCTGTCATTTATTAGTTTGTCATCATGGCGGGGTATTATGCGCCGTTTGCGGAGCTCTTGTTGGAAAATGGTCTAAATCATTTAACTGCCTACTCATTAACCGCTTGGCCGATTTTAACCAAACTTAGCTGGAAGGACCCTATACGGGTAGGCTTCAGAACCTGTGTACAGAATTTTGATTTGGCAATCTTTCTGGTAGCCATCTTGTTTAATGTAAAGAATCATGTATATTGAATTGCAAATGTTTCGGATGCTAATGGTCCAGTTGAGCGTCACAGGCCCATGGGCCTCTGGTTAGTATACGGGAACTAATTTTGATATGTGGATGCATCTTAGGGAGGTGTGCAGTGTATGAAAAGTAGGTCAGCATGACCTACTTTTCAGTTAATTGAAAATTACACACAATTTTTGTTTGCTAATGTGGCTCAGAATGTTATTGCGTTCCTGGCGTAGTTTGGTGCGATCTTCACTTTGATAGTGAACTAATTTTGATATGTGGATGCATCTTAGGGAGGTGTGCAGTGTATGAAAAGTAGGTCAGCATGACCTACTTTTCAGTTAATTGAAAATTACACACAATTTTTGTTCGCTAATGTGGCTCCGAATGTTATTGCGTTCCTGGCGTAGTTTGGTGTGATCTTCACTTTGGCCACTGATAGATGTGAGGATGTAACGCTTTCTGGTCTGCTGACAGTTTTACTATGAGGGTCGTCAGCTATGGTGCTAGGAGCTGATGATTCCATAGATATCAGTATTTTGGTTAGGGCTTTGTTTGGATCAGAGCTGATGTCGATGTTAACTATCTGATCCCTGAGGGCCTTTTTGTATGACATTTGAGTGTGAGTGTCGCTGATGAGCTTGGGTAAGTTGTAGGTGACTACCCTCTTGCCTGGTATGACGTTTATACATTAGGTAGAGCTGGTTCATATGGAGGCGTGTAATGACTGGCTTATGGTCAGAATTGAGGTCTGTTCCTCCATAGGAACAAGGTAGGGGTTTTGCTGTTGTCTTTCATAGTATGAAATCTATTTGGTTGAAGACAGCTTTTGTATCCTTAGAATCTTTTGGGGCTTTGCGCTCAGCAGTGTCCAGTCCATGTTGTCCGGTGGTGGCATGGGTATTTGAAAGCCGTATTTGTGGCTAATAAGCCATTGGAACTAAGGAATGCCACCAGTGCATCTCCATTGCTGTTGCGTGTGCCCTCCATACGATCCCATGTATGAGCCAAGTTCTGAACTTTTGTCCGCAATGCCGAGTTTACCCACCTTGGAGTTGAAATCGCCACACACGAACAATTGCCATCTAGCTGGGATAGTAATGGCGGAGCTCAGTTCTGCATAGAAGGAATCTAATATAGCTGGGTTCTCTTTGACCCTTTCGGTAGTTGGCCCATATGCATCGACTATGCGACACTTAGTGGTGGGGCGCTTTCACGTTGGTATAGCCAGGTCAATAAATGCAACGCGATCACTGATGTATCAAAAATTAATGACATCGTCCAATACCCTTGGTCCGATTACGAAGCCTAATCCACGGTAAGTGGCCTGTTTTTGCTCCATGAGTACTAGCTTATGGCCTGTCTGAAGTTGCTGCTCTGAGTGTTTAGCTACTTTAGTCTCATGAACGCATGTGATATCGATTTTATAGTGTTCACAGTCTGCACCTAAGGTTTGCCTCTGATGTTGCGGTCAGACCACGTACATTCCACGTAGCTATGGTAAGCTCCTGGGAAGATTGCGTTGTCCGAGGATGTCGAGCCCAGTTTCTTGTTAGGTTAGACATAGTCAGAGTTGCCTCTGTATGCGGATGTCAGCCCGCAATCCTTGATGATTTAGTTTCCCAACAAAGTTGGTACTTATGGAGGAGACCGGGGTGGAGGTGTCATCTTTCTCCCCCCCAATGTTTCGGACAACCACCACTAACTGTACACTCTGAAGGACACTTTATCAGGACTGACCAGGTCAAATCCGAGGCAATTCGAGAATGGTTCAAGGAACAGTTCACTGACCACGATGATGAGCCCTTGCACCCATTCTCATGAGACCCCAGGCCATTACTAACACCAATTAATACAGCAGAGGTTGAGAAGGCACTTAAAGCCCTGAAAAATGGACGTGCATCTGGACCTGATGGCATGAGCAATGAACTATTCAAATATGCAAGTGACATCATCTCAAAACTGATCACGCACATAATCAATTCAGCTTTTATGCAGCACCTTCCCATCAACGCTGTAGGCCAAGACATCCTTATCGCACTACCCAAGGCCAAGAAGCCACCTTGCCCCCCCAGCCAATCTGCGGCCCATTGTGCTCCTTAACAGCATACAGAAAATCATATCCAATGTTACTCTATGCCGCATCCGAGACAAGATCGATTACTTCACCGGATCATGTCAAAGTGGCTTCAAATGTGGACGCAGCTGCGCAGAAATTGTATGGGCTCAACGCATGCTTGTGTCGGTAGTCATGTCCAAACACTGGGATTTCCATAAAATGGGCATTGACATGTCACGAGCCTTCGACACGATTAAGCGCTCAAAGATCCTAGATGTACTACGCCAGGCCAGTTGCAATGAAGATGAGCTATGACTAGTGAGACTGCTGCTTGCAGACACCAAGCTGAGAGTACGAGTCAAGTCATTGAAATCTGTAGAGTTTGAGACATCAATTGGCTCCCCACAGCAAGATGGTCTATCCCCTGTGCTCTTCACCTGTTACTTGGCTGCTGCATTGAAATCCGTGCGGGAAAACTCCACAAGACCAACCCCCCGGTGTCAATACTGGGCATGCCACTAGAGATGGAATATGCCGACGATGTGGACTTTATAGATGAGGAAAAGAAACCCCTTGACGAACTTCTCCCAATAGCTGCAAGCAAACTAAAAATTGAGAATCTCTATGAATGAATCCAAAACAGAGTTCACCCACATATACCTATCTATAAAGCATGAAACTAAACAAGATGATGATCCACTACGTGGTGACGAACCATGGAGGAAAAGTAAAATCCTGGGTTCACTGCTTTGCAGTACTGCTGACATTGCTGCACGCTGCATCATGGGGAATATAGCTTTCCAGTCCTTCTGGAAGCTATGGATTCGTAGATCAAAGATGCCCTTGGTAAAAAGACTACGTTTATACAATGCAACCTGCATTTCCTTGATGATGTATAACTAACAGCTGGGCAGCTCCAAAGGCAGCTCTAGACAAACTTGAGGCCTGCCACTGCAAACGCCTACGCACCATCACTGGACACCGATGGCCAGAGAGCATAATTTCCAATTTGCACTATACAAGATGTGTAATACGCCGCCGCTATTTGTGAGTCGCCCAGCAAAGATGGTCCATGTGCTAAGGATGCAGGAAGACACACCAGCACAGAGCCTTGGAATTCACCCTACTCGGAGCCAGCAAATACAGAGCCAGGAGAGGACGTCATTGCATAAATCTGCTAAGCGTGCTACGAGGTGACCTCGAGAAAGCAGGATTAGGTACACTCAAGCCAAGAATGGAACTGAGGAAGCTAAGGATTTTGGCTGAGGACAAGACACAGTGGGCAAAACAAAGAAGGATTGATTGCAGCTGTAGGATGTTTCTACTACTACAGCCGCAGAATACAGTAATCATACATGGATGCATTATACTCTGAAGGTGTGTTGCATAGGAAAAGTACTAACCTACTTTTCACGGTTCACTGAACATGCTTTTGACCTACCTTTCATAGTTTACTGAACATTACAGATAATTTTTATCCCGGTCATAGTTTGTGCAGTGTCTGTGCGGACGGAGTATGCGTTCGGGGAGCATACATCAGTTTAGTGATATGCCTTGTTTTTAGCTCACCTGGCCTGAAAGGCCAGGTGAGCTTATGCTGTGGGGACCATCCGTCGTGAGTCCATCAACTTTTCCTTTAAACGACTTCTCAAGAACTACTGGGGCAATTTCAATTATATTTGGCAGGAAGCATCCTTAGGGCATAGGAATCCAAGATTGTTCAAATGAAGCCGATAGGCCATCTTGTATTTCGACCAATTTTAGGAAACGTCTTTAAAAATCTTCTCCGAAACCGCTTGGGGAATTGATTCAAAGCTCATGAAACATCATCTAGGGAAAGAGGTAAGCCAAGTTTGTTCAAGAAGACTCGATTGACCAAATGGTTCGGTGGCCATCTTGGACGACCTAGTTTTCCCGAAAATGACTTCTCCAGAACCGCTGAAGGGATCGGGCCGAAATTAGGGAGATATGATTAGGGACTAAGGGCCATTAAACTTTGCTCACGGGAAGTTGATCTGTCAAAAAACATGGCCACCATATAGCGTGTTTGGCGGCTTTATTGAATTTTTTGATTTGATGGATTTTGAGGCCGAAATTGGTTCTGTATGTGTTTTTGGGTATTCTGAGCTCAAATTTGCCATTTTCGAAACTGTCGGATAAACGGTTTAATGGCCATCTTGGATTATTTTCCCGACAAAGGCACCCATACTAAAGCAATGTGAAATATAAAATGTCTTCTTTTGGAGAACTACTAGGCCGATTTCAATTATATTTGGCAGGAAGCATCCTTAGGGCATAGGGATCCAATTTTGTTCAAGTGAAGCCGATCGGCCAATTTGGCCAGTGGCCATCTTGGATTTTGGCTGATTTTAGGAAACGTCTTTAAAAATCTCCGAAACCGCTTGGGGAATCGATTCAAAACTCATGAAACATTATCTAGGGAAAGACGTAAGCCAAGTTTGTTCAAGATGACTTGATTGACCAAATGGTTCGGCTGCCATCTTGGATGACCTAGTTTTCCCGAAAACAAAATTTTCAAAACCGCTGAAGTGATCAGGCCGAAATTTGGGCGATATGATTAGGGACTAAGGGCTATTAGTTTGTTCAAGGGAAGTTGATCCGTCAAAAAATATGGCCGCCATGGGCCAATCAAAATGTAGCATGTTTGGCGCCATATTGGATTTTTTTATTTGATGGATTTTATAGACAAAATTGGTTCTATATATGTTTTTGGGTATTCCGATCTCAAATTTGCCATTTTTGAAACTGTCGGATAAACGGTTTAGCGGGCCATCTTGGATTATTTTCCCGCCAACGGTGCCCACACTAAAGCAATGGAAACTTTAAAATGTCTTCTTGAGAACTACTAGGCCGTTTTTAATTATTAGCTCACCTGGCTTGAAAGACCAAGTGAGCTTATGCCATGGCGACCGTCCGTCCATCTGTCAACTTTTCCTTTAAACGACTTCTCAAGAACCACTGGGCCGATTTCAATTATATTTGGCAGGAAGCATCCTTAGGGCATAGGGATCCAAGTTTGTTCAAATGGAGCCGATCGACCAATATGGCCAGTGGCCATCTTGGATTTAGGCCAATTTTAGGAAATATCTTTAAAAATCTTCTCTGAAACCGTTATGGGGATTGATGCAAAAACTCAGGAAATATGATCTTGGGCAAATGCTGAACCAAGTTTGATCAAGGGAACTTGATTGGTCAAACGGTTCGACGGCCATCTTGGTTGACCCAGTTTTAGTGAAAACGACCTCCAGAACCGCTGAATGGATCGGGTCGAAATTTGGCAGATATGATTAGGGATTAAGGGCCAAAAAAGTTTGTTCAAGGGAAGTTGAACCGTCAAAAAACATGGCCGCCGTGGGCCAATCAGAATATAGCATGTTTGGCGGCCATATTGGATTTTTTTATTTGATGTATTTTGAGGCCGAAATTGGTGTTATATGTGCTTTTTGTGTATTCTGATCTCAAATTGGCCATTTTCGAAACTGTCGGATAAATGGTTTGGCGACAATCTTGGATTCTTTTCCCGGCAAAGGTGCCCATACTAAAGCAATAGGAAATTTAAAATGTTTTCTTCTGGAGAACTACTACGCCGATTTCAATTATATTTGGCTGGAAGCATCCTTAGGGCTTAGGGATCCAAGTTTGTTCAAACGAAGCCGATCGGCTAATTTGACCGGCGGCCATCTTGGATTTCGGCCGATTTTAGGAAATGTCTAAAAATCTCGTTCTCTGAAATGGCTTGGGGAATCAATTCAAAACTTATGAAACCTTATCTAGGCAAAGACGTAAGCCAAGTTTGTTCAAGACGACTTGATTGACCGAATGGTTCGGCGGCTATCTTGGATGACGTAGTTTTCCCGAAAATGACCTCCAGAGCCGCTGAATGGATCAGGCCGAAATTTGGGAGATATGATTAGGGACTAAGGGCCATTAAAGTTTGTTCAAGGGAAGTTGCTCCGTCAAAAAACATGGCCGCTGTGGGCCAATCAAAATGTAGCGTGTTTGGCGGACATATTGGATTTTTTTTATTTGATGGATTTTGAGGCCATAATTGGTTCTATATATGTTTTTGGGTATTCTGAGCTCAAATTTGCAATTTTCGAAACTGTCGGATAAACGGTTTGGTGTCCATCTTGGATAATTTTCTCGTCTAAAGCTCCCATGCTAAAGCAATGGGAAATTTAAAATGTCTTCTCGAGAACTACCAGGCCGATTTCAATTATATTTGGCAGGAAGCATCCTTAGGGCATAAGGATCCATGTTTGTTCAAATGAACCTGATCGGCCAACTTGCCCAGCAGCCATTTTGGATTTCGGCAGATTTCAGAAAATGTCATTAAAAATCTCTGAAACCACTTGGGGAATCTTCATCTAGGTCAAGAGGTAAGCCAAGTTTGTTCAAGAGGACTTGATTGACCAAATGGTTCGGCGACCATCTTGGATGACCTAGTTTTCATGAAAATTACTTCCTCCAGAACCACTGAAGGGATCAGGCCGAAATTTGAGCCATTAAAATTTGTTCAAGGGAAGTTGATCCATCAAAAAAACATGGGCACCGTGGGCCAATCAAAATGTAGTGTGTTTGGCGGCCATATTGTACTTGCAAAAATGTCCACAAACTCATTTAAAAGACTGCTAAACCATCTACCAACAATTTGGACAAAAATTTATGGTGCTCCAGGTGAGCAACACAGGCCCCTTGGGCCTCATGTATTTGGTAGGCAGCATCCTTAGGGCATAGGGATCCAAGTTTGTTCAAATGAAGGCAATGGGCCAATTGAGCCGGCGGCCATCTCGGATTTCATCGGATTTTTAGAAATGTCTTTAAAAATATTCTCCAGAACTGTTTGAGGGATCGATTCATAACTCATGAAATCTCATCTATGGCAAGAGCTGCACCAAGTTTGTTGAAGGGAACTTGATTGGGCAAATGGTTTGGCAGCAATCTTGAATAACCTATTTTTTTGCCAAAACTCCAGAACCACTGAATGGATTGAGCCGAAATTTGGGCGATATTATTAGGCTCCGAGTGCCATTAAAGTTTGTTCAAGGGAAGGAGCTACGTCAAAAACATGGCCGCAGTGGACCAATCAAAATGTAGCATGTTTGGCGGCCATATTGGACTTGCAAAACTGTCCATAAACTCATTTAAAAGACTACTAAACAACCCACCAACAATTTTGATGCCCCAGGAGTCCAGGTGAGCGACACAGGCCCCTTAGGCCTCTTGTTATGTCAATCTTTGATCCGCAAACATGTACAGGGAATCGTTAAAAATAATACTCTTACCTGCCCACAATTGGTAAAAACTTAAAATTTTGGTGTCTTACCAGAAATGTTGAATTTGTGACACAAAGCTATAGGGCTATACATTTAGAACATGTGAGCGTTTTATCTGAAATGCCAATGTTCCTATCATTTGGGCTCTTCTATTTCTAGCTATGCCCCGCCTATTTCTAGCTATGCCCCGCCTATTTCTAGCTATGCCCCGCCTATTTCTAGCTATGCCCTGCCTATTTCTAGCTATGCCCCGCCTATTTCTAGCTATGCCCTGCCTATTTCTAGCTAAGCTCCACCCACTTTGCGTGTTTGAATTGATTTTAACTTTGGACCATAAATTCCCAAAATCTCAATTTTAACCATTTAACCCTTTATTTTTTAAAGTTTACCACTGGAATGATGCTCGGTTATCGGGCCAGTCATTCCAGTGGTAAATTTTCAAAAATAGTCTTGGTTAATTTGCAAATGGACATTTCTCCAGCCCACTGCTGAATCCATTTTTGGCTGATATGAGTGTTAAAGGGTTAACGGAATAATTAACAAATTATACAGGTAAGCTGTTGAAGATTTTGAAACTAATTTGACTGAACGCTGTTGCTGCCTATAAATTCACCAATTCAGACAGTTACTGTCTGACCATTGCTCCTTTCTTGTTGGAACAATGTCATTTGATTGTGATGTCAAATGAGTGATATATTCTAATTATGACATGAGATAGTTGAGTGACAGATCAGCCTCGATTATCACTATGACCCATGCAGTCACTCTGATCATCAATTCATTCAATCATTTTGAATATGGCCGAACTTAGTCTGTTATATATTTGAAACATAATCAGAATCCGTCTCACACATAAATTGTGCGAGCATACAGTAGGAAATAAGCAAGAAATGCAAGTTTGAAAACGCGCAAAACAGGAATTCTGATTTCAACTTTTTCAATTTCGGCAATCGATAAGTCAACTTCCTATACGTCACTCCAGTGACGGCTAACAGAGCTCTACATAGGAATCAATAGTAAGCAAGGCAGATATCGAGTGGTGTCGCCGAAATTACCTTAGCACACACTATGTTTGTAATTGGCTCTAGTACAGTTTTTCCTGCTGAATACGCTCGTACATGTTTCTTTTTTATTCAACAGACTGATTTCTTCTAAATTAGTTATCAAAGAGAAATTTGAAAATCTCGCAAATTTGACTAATTTTCATTGAAATTATGGTGGAAGGGAGATAAATGTCATTTTAAGAACTGTCTGAGCAAATAAATTAGCGTGATTTACGTCCCATACAGGTGATAGATTTTGAGTTGACAGTCTATCAGATATGGAACAAATGTTGTTTTTGTTATTAACGGAGAATGCTTCAAGCGAATCGGTGTGTATTTTCTGAAATATTGACATGTGCAATCTATTTATGCAAAGTTATACCAATTGTGTCACCCACACTTTAAATTCAGTAAGTTAGCTGGAAGCGTGTAATAAAACACAGCTCAAGAGCACATATACTGAAAGAAACATGATTAAATATCTTGAATCAAAAACAACAACTTTCACTCAAATTAATGAAAACAAATTCAACCACTTTTGTACAATTCCTTTAAAATTAACCCTTTAACCCTCAAATTTGTATACCGAGCCAGTCATCCCGTGGTAAATTTTCAAAAATGGTCAGAACTTGAGTCTTAAATGGGTAAGATGCTAGCATTTCAAGAATGTAATGAGTAAAACAACCAATAACAATTACATAACTTATGTCAAGTATATAACATAGATTTTATTCAAAATATTCTCTGTACACATAGATGATTTGAATTTGTGGATACAAGAGTAGAATATATATTTCCCTGAATGCGTGTTTGTTATAGGTGAAATACATAAAAGCCGATATATTTGCATGTAGCAATAAGTATGTAGAGTTTCTTCACATAAAACATATTTTTCAAGAAATTTGTTTAAAAACCTTAAAGGCATGATCTATTTTCTTGCTCAAACATTACCACAGAAATAACTTGATTGACGTCACTCACTACGAAATCACACGACTCGCTAAAGTTTGATGTTATTGATACTGTTTTTATTCGAGGAAAGGATGCTAGCTTGTATTGGATGCAGGCAAAATTTTGGCCCAAACCCTTCCCAAAAATCCTTATACTCGGGGAAAGGATGCAGAGAAATTGAAATCCATTCTTTAACATGGTTAAAACTCATATACAAGCTACCACGAAAATTTAATGCAATTTCCGTACACATGCTTACCACTGTACCACTATGTTTAATGTATGCCTAAAAAATGTCATCGTAGGAGTGAAATTCTTAAAATATCGTGTATCTTCAATAAAGATCGTTTATTACATCAAAAGCAATGCTACTTCTGACATAAAATGTCACCTAGAAAATATAGAAATCACGTGACATTAGGAACATGGTAAGATCACCAGTTGTGTTTACTAGATTTCTTCTAATAACTGCCATTCTCTATTTTCATTGGCTTGTACGGGAGAATTTATCCAATCAGAACAGAGAAATAATATTTCTCTTCAGAAAGAATTAATAATGGAACACTGTTTTCTCTCGTATTGCGTATTAATTTTGTAATGTCGACCATCATTAAACGATTCAAAATGGAATCAAGATGTACGACAAAAATTGCTTGAAAGTCTGAGAAGTAAAATAAGATAAAGCACTTCTTAAGTTGGCGAGCCGCTGGCTATTTTGCGATTGGAGGCGCCGTGTTCTCGCGAGATCTTATACACTAACGGGAGTTTGTTATCAAACGGGTACGAATCAGACTTAAAGTATAATACTTAGTTCCTATCGCGCAATGATAATATATACCTAGTAATTTTGAGTTCCAAGTCCAGAATATTTATATCCGAGTACTCGCTCTAAATAAAGTTCTTTTGCAATTAGAGGCGACTTATGTGATTAATATCTTCTCAACGCCATTTTATGTTAAGTTCAGGATTAATTTTGATGTAATGAATAATTTTCATTAATGGATACGCAATATTTAGGTGCTTCAATTTAATAACTTCACTGCTGTGATGTTTTTAAGGGGGCGAGAATGTGTACTGCGAAATTGAGTTAAATTTTCGTGATATAAGTTTGAAGATTTTAAGAAAACTTTAGACCAAAAACCGTGCTCAAAGAATGTACTCAATTATCGGATTTACCCCCCTTCCTAGAACATGTAATTTGACAAAGAAACTGTGTCCTTTAGTTGAGATTTAACGGTAAGGAGAAACCTTTATGACATAATTGATATCCAGAGCTGAAAGCAAATGGCATATCACGTAAAGATTTGACTGACGTCATTCTGTGTTCAGTGGCAAAAATGGAGAATGTTCATACTATGTACCACATGCGTGTCCAGAGATTATCCAAAATGAACAGGGCATTCTGCTTAACTTTTGAGCTTAGAGTATATGATTCCTGACGGGGATACATTAACCCTTTCACCGCTGAATTCCCCATATCTTATTTTCAACACTACCCTACAGGAAAACTGTTGAATGTTTTGAAATTAATTTGACTGGAAACCAGTGCTGCTTTCAGTGAAATTAATTTCAAAATATTTAAAATAATTCTTTTTAATCGTATAGAATATAATTTTTCAGAAAATGTCCATTTGCAGACCAAGTGAAAAAAACTATTTTTGAAAACTGATGACTAGAATGATTGGCTCGGTTATCGAGCCAGTCATTCCAGTGGTAAATTCTCTAAAATGTACATAGGCAGCAACAACTTCCAATCAAATTGGTTTCAAAATATTCAACAGCTTACCTGTAGGATTGCTTTTATACCACATTGCCAAACTATAGCTGGTGCCTCTATGACTGAGCTTATATACCGAGGCGGACACACTAGGGGTTTTCTGATAGGTTGAAAAGCAAATCATGACAGCCATCATAGGGTGTAGAAATGTACCAACATTTAACTACTAAATCCTGAATATCTTTCCTTAGCGGCGTGATAAAAAGCTTAAAATTACCTGGATAGTTTATGACCGGCGTGTTAGATCACCTGAATAGCTATCAAGAGATGGGATTAGTTATCCTTTAACACTGAAATAATTGGCTCGAATACAGAGCCAGTCTTCCCTGTCCGAAAATTTTCACCACAAATCATGAAGCTCGAATGTATGAATTTGAAATGAAGTATGAAGCTTGACTTCAAACATAACATAAATATAGAAGCCAGGGTTATCAATACACTTGCCCTTTGACGCCAAAGAAAGTGTCTCAGCCCCTTTCATTAGAATGTGTCCAAGTTTGGGTTCCGTATTATTAACACAAGATGATATATGAACTGCTAAGTTGAGGTAAAAGCAAAATGTTATTCTTGAGAAAACCCTTGAGTTTTGTCATTATCAAACTGACCGTAACATTTTGATACCAAGGTGATTGTGTTATGCCATCTCATTATAATGGCGTGTCTGAATTTGGGCCCTGTATGCTTAACCAAACATGAGATAAAAACTGCTAAATTGAGCTAATCACTAAATGCTAGTGTTGAAAGAAAACCCCCACAGACCCCCCCTTGTGGGTTGGTCTGTTGTTTTATTAACCACTATAAAAACATACTTACCGTTCAATCACTACTTGCTAAATCAATTATCTGCATTTAGCTATCAGAATAAGATTTTTATGCCTGCATACACACCTCCCCATGCCTATTTGAAGAACCAAAGCCAAATTCCAGGAAGGTAAAGGCTTAGCAATCGGAGGACGAATATTACCTAGACCTCTAATAAAACTATTAAGAGTCTTAGTATCCTTGACATCAGCATTCAAAAGACAAGGAAGGGAAGACGCCAGAGAAAATCTATACCCCCTGCCCGTATTAGCTGACAAATGTAACGAATCAAACAGATAAGATAAAAAATCTAAAACTTGTGGTATAGAAACAGAATCGGGCACGAAACCTTGGTCTGAACACCATTCACCAAAAATTTTAAGTCGACCCTTGTAAACTCGACGGGTAGATTCCCTTCTGGCAGAGTCAATAATTTCTTGAGATCTTGAAGAAACCTTATTCTCGAGGACCTCAGGACCCGCGAATCTCCAAACGCACAGATTGAAAATTTCTGGATTTGGATGCACACAAAGACCTCTTACTTGAGATAGAAGGTTCTGGGATACTGGAAGAAGACGAGGGAAGTCTACCAGAAGATCTAGAAGGTCTACAAACCAAATCCTCTTGGGCCAAAAGGGAGCTATCAGAAGAATCTCGCAATCTTGGTCCTTGACCGTCTTCAAGACTAACGGAATCAAAATTGTTGGAGGGAAGGCATAGGCGAACATTCCTGTCCAGGACTGAGACAGGGCATCCACCGCCAGGGCTTGACTGTCCAGAAAAGGAGACACATAAGAGGAGATCTGGGCATTCAGAGAGGTCGCGAACAGATCTACTAGAGGACGATCCATAAGACTGAAAATCACTCTGACAACCGACTTCTTTAACTGTGTGGGCGAACTTGCTGGGACGTGACAGTTGGTCCACCTGAAAATTCAGACTGCCTGGGACATGGGAGGATACTACAAAAATCTGCCTCTTGCGGCACCACAAGAGAAGATTCCACACTTCTAAACAAAGGAGAGACGACCTTGTACTTCCCTGCCTGTTGATATAAGACACCACTGTCGAATTGTCCGACCGAATCGAGACTTTGAGACCTATCACAAGATCTGACCATGAAAGGAGAGCCTTCTTGATAGCCCACAACTCCAGAATGTTGATATGGGCTGTCGACTCCTCCAGGGACCAAAGGCCGGAAACTGACAGGGAGTCCCAGACTGCTCCCCAACCCTCATGGGAAGCGTCTGTAAATATAATCACCTGAGGGGAGGACTTTACCAGTGGAACACCCATCAGAAGCAGAGAATGATCCCTCAAAAAATCTAGATGAGGGATCAAATGTTCTCTGATGGTAAATAGAGTGGACTGACTGCTTCCAAAGGGACATTAAATACATTTGGAAGGGTCTTCTCATCAGCGCCGCCCAAGGAATCACTCTCTACGCTGACCATCAGGCCTATCACTCTTAAAAAGAATCTTGCTCTTAACACGGAATAGAGGATTTCCATTGCCACTGATAAAGCCTCTATCCTTGGATCTGAGGGGAAGACTAGACGCCGGGCCAGGTCGAAAGAAACGCCTAGATGAGATTTGAGATGGAACTAGGCTTGATTTCTATAGATTTAAAATCCACCCTAGGTTGCATGCCAGACTGCAAACTTCTGGAAGAATTCCTGAGAGAATTGAGGATGGCCTTGCTTTTACCAACCAGTCGTCTATATAAACGTGAAGATGGATAGAACGACGGTGTAAAATTCCTGTCATGGCTGAAACTAGACGGGTAAAAAGGAAGGGAGGCGAAAGGCATGGCGCGGAACTGCCAAACTCGATCCTTGTAAGCAAACTTCAGGCACTTTCTGAAGGCAGGGTGAATAAGAACATGGAAGTAGGTGTCCTTTAGATTGATGGAAGACGTCCACATTCCCTGATCCAGACTGACAATGATCTGGGAGATCGTCTCCATCTTGAACTTGGGGTGAGAATCATAAGATTTAAATTTTTCAAATTTATGATGGGACGCCAACCTCCTGTTTTCTTGGAAACTAAAAAGATGATCGAGTAGTAGCCCGGGTCTACTCTCCAATGGGGAACTTCTTCTATTGCCCTCTTTACAATCATGGATTCCAACTCCTCTTCCAAAGCCACCAGTTTTTCCGGATTGGAGGGAACCGGAGTCCAAACTGGGAAAAGGGAGAGAAGAGGAGGATAACGGATCCATGACGGAGCATAACCCCAACGTAGCTGAGACACTAGCCAGGAGTCCTGAACGAGGGCTTGCCATTTCTCACAAAACAGAGAAAGGCGCCCTCCTACTGGCACGTTGGGTAACCGGCACTGGACCGACTGCTCCGAAGGGAGAAGAAGAGGGGGAGGGATGAGGAAGGGAAGAGAGAAGGTTGGACCTACCCGGGAATAGTCCATACCTTCAAACTCTCTTTCCCTGAAACCCTCTAAAGGAAGAACGACCTCGGGACCTGGAACCAGCACGGCGAGAAGGGGTCTGACCCCCCTCTCGCCCAAGAAGAAGGAGACTGCCTGCCTTGAGACCTCGAACGATGTGAGGAAATAGAATTGAAGCGATCCTCCTCCATGGATCGATCCTGACGATTGGACGAAGAAAGATTAGAATTATGTATGACCCTAGAAGGATAAGCCCCAAATTGGTAAGGTTTGAGGTTCTTTCTTCTAGAAGAATTAGGACTCCTCACAGAAGACACATCTCTTTTCAAGGACGGATTAGAAAACGAAATCTGAGCCTGAAGCTCCCTAGAGGCCTTCAGGCGCTCAGATTCCGCCCGAATTAAATTAGGAGCTGACTGTCCAAAAAGATCTGTACCAAACGGGGATGCAACAACAAGACTATGCTTCAAAGCGCTAGAAATCCTAACCTCAGAGAGCTTCCTAGATCTACGCTTGGAAGTAATAACACCCAAAGACTTAGACAGAATTGAGGGAGCCGCGAGACAAATCAGCCAAAGAATGAAAAACTGACAAAGGAACTTGATCACCCCGTTCTTCAGCCTTAAGAATGGCCTCAGCTAAAAGAGCAAGGAAATTAGAAGATTTGAGCTGAGATCTGCAACCAGACTCCCATTTGGAAAAGTCATTGGAAAATTCAACCTTGGAAGCATCCTTTAACTGAGAAGAACCTCCCAAGCGGAACCAGAAAGAGACTGAGTGGAGGCTTCAAATAGTCCTCCTTAGGAATTTGAATAGGAGAATCATACTTAGAAACAAGAGAAAAGTCAGTATTAGTAGAATCATTAACAAAGAAATCGAGCATATCAACAACTAAATTATCAATAGGCAGCAACTGAGAAGAAGAGGAAGGATCAGATGTAGAGAGAGCGGATCAGAAAAAAGGAGGATCCATAACAAATTCTTTCTTAAGAGAAAGAGTAGATGCGATCCACCTGTGAGCCATGGACCAGTCTTCTGAAGAGGCTCTAACTGGGCAAAACCTCTTCAGATCCCTGGACCTGACCGACTTCGGAGCAGAAGGAAGAGAAGGAAGACGAAGGGGAGAAGAGATGAGAATAGAGGAGTCACCTGACACTAAAGATTCACCTGCCCTAGAGGAAACTGGAGAAGAGGGTCTACTAACGGCCTCAGGAAAAGAAGAAACGTGTGAAGAGGAAAGAGAATACCTACCCTGATCCTGACTAGAGGATAAGAAAGGAAGGACCAGAGAACTAGCAGAAAACCTCGAAAGAATAAAAGAACGAGCAGAAACAAATGAACGATCTAAAGAAGAATCCCTCACCACAGAAAACAAGGGAAAATCTAAGCCTGAATCAACAATTTGAAATTCTAGTTCAGGGGAAAGAACCACGGAAACAATCGGATCAAAGGACAGAGAAGAAGCAGAAGAGGAAGAAGGAAGAGAAGAGAATGAATGAGAAGATGAAGAAGAGGAAGGATGATCCAACTGACCATGAGAGGAAAGAGAAGATGGAAGACGGGAGAGACCCGGAGGAGGAGGAAGAGAAGATTTAAAGAGAGCAGATGCGTTAGACACATGACTGGAAGAGAAATCCTTGGCCGAAAGAGAATAAGAAATAGGATTAGAGTGAGAAGAGGAGAAAGAAGAAGACCTAGAAAAAGATGGATTCAAAACGGCATCATGGAAGGAAGGAGAAGACTGAGAAGATAAATCAACATCAACTACCTGAGAATGAAGAAAGATTCATAGTTGGAAGCTACAGAATCCTGAGAAACCAGTTGAGAAATTTCCGAAACAGAATCTACAAAACTCCTATCATCCAAAATCCTAGAAGAGCCTAACCAATTTTGATCTCTCGCTATACCGGAAGCTACCTCGCAACCGGAAGCGGAAGCCGGAAGTCTATCCAGATCTGACCGACCCGGAAGTACACCTCTAGAACCGGAAATGTACCGACCAGAATCCAAACCGGAAACGGAAGCGCTTCTACCGGAAGTCGAAAAATAGAAGGCGTCCTCAGACTCCGGATATCCGGAATGACTGGAAATGGAACTAGGCACAGGATCTTGAAGACCCGTATGTCCTACAAAAGCGGAAGTCAAACCGGAAACGGACGGAACAGAAGTAGTAACCGTATCTTGACGACTTGGATTACCTACTAAACCAGAAGTCCTACTGGAAACGGATACCAAAGAAAGAACTGGATCCTGAAGACCCGGATGTCTTGCTAAACCGGAAGTTAAAACGGAAACTGACAGAGCAGCGGAAAAAGGAAGTAAACCCGAGTCCAGAGGACCCGAGTCCACCACAATGGAACCGGAAGAACTAGCAAGACTAGAAATCGAATTCTTGGCAATGGGTGATCTACAAAGAACCTTGATGACCGGTATAATCGAAAAATTGGCATTAGCATAAGGACCAGCCTTATGGACGTCAGCCTCAGCCTCCGCCACCATGGCTTGTGGGTTATGCCCGTCACCCTCAAAGCTTATGTGGGTTTGACCGGTGCACTACACGATCCCACCTTCGAGAGCTTAGTCGCTCTAGACGTCTGCTTAGGAGATTTCTTAACCTGTATGGAGGTTAGAGGGATCGGTTTCCCCCATTTGCGGGAACGCCAGCTAGCCTTCGGGCTATCGTCAGAACTTGAAGAAACATCCCGTTTCTTAGCGTCCTTTATAGCAGAAGATATCCTTTCATCAAGTGGTTTAGTCAAGACAGATGCGACCGATTTAAATCTCGCGAAAAGAGCTAGCACAGCATCTGAATTCGCCGATGAGGCTCCCCCCTCCGTTGCTACTGGTAAAGATACATTAGATTGTGCAAAAGACACAGCTTTCACCTTGCTAGCAACGGAGGTTGGGGAAGGATGACCAGAGGGCAGCGGTTGTTTAAACGGTAATTCTTTAAGGAAAGCCTTTGACACCGAGACCGGCCACCCGTTACAAATCCCACACATCGTTGTGAGGGTACAAGCGGTACATTTCACACAGACATGCCCGGCAAATTCAGCTGAGTGATGGTGATCACATTTTGATGACGTACAATTCTTCTTATCTGACGATTTAGCGGACTCCTAAAAACGAAGCATACCGCTTAGCAAATCGTAAAAGGAGACTAGAAAGATAAAAATCATTTCTTATAAAGGCGGGAAAGTTCAAATCAGAAAACAAAATCCCTACCGACAAGAAATTAAACTTGCATAGGGATAAATGATAATCCTTATAATGCACTAGTAGTAAATTGATAAGGGCTCTGGGTGAATGCTAGAGTTTAATATGATGATGATGATATAGGCATAGTAATTAAGATACCACGAAATGATAAATCTTTCACGAAAGCCGGTAACAATATGAACATAGTTATAAAATACAATATAACCACGAATATACTTCCTACACATAACTTAGGGAGGATTGACTTCATATTATGCATAATCCTTATAATATAGAAGGCAAAAGTGTAACTGACACAGCGCAAAGCACAAAACAACTTAGAAGAATATTTAAGCAGTTGTTCTGCAAGCAGAATAATTGAAAAGTTAATCTGTTTCCTATTTGGGCTCCAGTGCGCATGCGCAAGCGCGCTTAGTGACAAGCATCTCTATGGGGTGAGTGTAGACTGGTGCCAGTCTATATCTGTCAGTAGGCTGGAGATGGACTTAACCAGTAGCCTGGTTGAGGGTCCATATTAATAGGAATATGCATGGGGAGGTGTGTATGCAGGCATCAAAATCTTATTCTGATAGCTAAATGCAGATAATTGATTTAGCAAGTAGTTATTGAACGGTAATGGATGTTTTTGTGGTGTAATAACAACTAGAGTTTATCAAGGATAAGTGACCTTGACCATTGACTTTTTGAATCCAAGTTGTCATGGGTCATTCCCTCTCATTATAAAGAAGCATGTGCCTACCTTTGGCTCCAGTGTAATTAAGCAAACATGAGATATAAACAGTGACGTTGAGGTAAACACAGAATGTTAATGTTGAAAAGAACAGTTTTTCACATCACAATGACCTTGACCTTCGACCTTTTGACTCCGAAGGACATCGTGTCAGACTCTGTCATTATAATGAAGCATGCGTTTAAGTCTGGGCCCAGTATGATTAACCAAACATGAGATATGAACTACTAAGTTGAGTTAACCGCAAAATGTTAATGCTGAAAAAGCCAGTCTTTTACGAATATCACAATATTTAGCTTTTAGTCCAATGGCCATTGAGTGATGGAAGTATGTGTCCAACATTGCCTCCAATATGCTTAACCAAAGATATGAACTGTTAAGTTGAGCTAAATGCAAAATGTTCATGTTAAATAAACAAAGATTTAAAAACCCAGTTTTTACCAATATCACAGGGACCTTGGCTTCAGACATTTTGACACCAATGTCATTGTGTGATGCCCTCTCGCTACACAGAAATGTGTGTCCAAGTTTGGGTCCAATATGATTAACCAAACATGCGATATGAACTGAAAAACTTATCTAAATGCAAACTGTCACCTGCCGCTGACAGACGACATGCAGGATATCACAATAGCTTGTTTTACTTCATAAAGTCAAGATAAAAATAGTCTTATTTTGTTTGGCTTTCAAATGGACATTCGTCAGGACCACTTATGCGAAAATATTTCTCTACACACTTGCATTTCACAACAAGGGATCAGCACAATAGTTAAATCGATTATTTTCATAACCGTAAGGCAAAATATGAATATATACACCTGTGCAAAAGTTAAGCACCACCCTATTTTTACGCACATGCGAGGGTATATTCATGTGCTATGAAGAAAGCAATAGCATAAACATTTATGTACCCATCCATCTTAGTGCAAGAGGTAATAATGCAACTAGAGGAATGCTGATTATGATGGTGGGGAAACACTGTATGTTTTTGTTTGAACTTGAAAACGAGGCCTGAATATGGTTACGTTGACACAACTGACAACTATTGCCCTACAGTTGACACACGTGGCTAGATTGTCATTAATGGTGTCTGAAAACGAAGTTTAACATCTGTGCACGAGTTTGAGACTGTCAGTATTAATACCGGGTATATCGACCTTGTGCCTGGATGACGGCCTGGACACGACGTCTCATGCTGGTCACCAACCGACTGATACGCCATTGTGGTATTCGTTGCCATTCAAGATGGAGTGCGTCTGTTAATTCCTGTAGGTTCTGCACAGGAGGATCCCTCCTTCTCACCATGTTTCCCAGAATGTCCCAGATATGCTCAATAGGGTTCATGTCAGGGCTCCTTGCTGGCCATGGTAGGGTTTCGATGGCATTCTGGCGGAGGTATTCATGCACAGCTCTAGCACGATGTGGTCGGGCGTTGTCATCCATGAATATAGGGTGGGTTCCAGGTGCATGATTTACAAAATGAGGGACCACAACTCTATCCAGTATGGAATCTTGATATCTTTGTCCATTTAGTGTTCCAGGTACAGTCAACAGATCCAGTTTATAATCAAATGAGATGCACCCCCATATCATAACGGAACCTCCACCAAATGGAACTTCTTCCATGATGTTACGTTGGTCGTACGCCGTGCGTCTGGACCTCCATACACGAGTTCGACCATCTGTGGCATGAAGCAGGAACCGACTTTCATCGGACCAGTGTACCCGTCTCCAGGATCTCATGTTCCAGTGTCTTCTTTCGTTGCACCACCTCAGACGCTCCTCTTTGTGGTGTGCAGTGAGGAGAGGACGTCTGACAGGTCTCCTAGCTTTCATGCCAGCAGCATACAGTCTCCTTTTGACGGTAGACATTGACACTCTATTGCGCGTTTCCCATTGCTGGCTGAGCACTCTGCTGTTGGTGAATGGAGATCTCCTAACAAGGCGTACTAGGGCTCGATCATCACGGGCAGTAGTCTTCTTCGGTCTTCCAGATCTAGGCCTGTCCTTCACCTCGTTAGTTTGCCCATGTTTTGCAATCAAACGACTGATTACAGTATGGTTAATGTTCAGCTGTCTGCCAATCTCTCTGCATGACATACCAGAGGTATGCATGCCTATGATTTGCCATTTCACACGATCACTTAACCTTCGTCTTGCCATAGCGGTTCACAATCAAGAGCTAATTCTCTCTGTACAAATAAACCATGGTCATGAACACAAAATTCCTAATCTTGTCGCCTAAATCTGTATGTAATGTTCTACACCTCAAACTGGACTTTTACATAACTGAACACGTGTGCTGTTTCCCGCCACGCACGGACATCAAGCGGCGTGAAGTCATGCATGCATGTGCATTTCGTACTTGGAATTATGTCAGCTAACGCGGGGACAAAAAGTATGGCAGCCTAGTTGTACCATCATGTTTCTACGTTCTATTGTTTTTGCTGGTGCTTAACTTTTGCACAGGTGTATAATATAAATACACAGGTTAAAATGCCTATAATATAGATCATGCTGAAATATAGTTAAAATAATTATAATTATAAATACAATATAGAAAATAAATACAAATATTTGAAATACAAAGTTTAACATTCAATTTTTACAGAATAGTTTAGCACTAATATCTGAGCAATGGAAATAACAGAAATAGCGTGTCGGTTCTCAATGCATAGTTTGTAAATAAGTTAGTATAAAAATAATGCCAGAGTTCATTAATCTTACCCCGAAGGAGTTGTATATGTGAAACTATTATCATGGCCATGTGTGCATGCAATCATGCATGCATGTATGTGTGTCTGCGTGCATGTCCATGTGTGTTTCTCTCTACGGAGGAATTTTTTTAACACACTTGAGCTGGAGGGGATCTTTGGATCCTAAAGTGATCGATCCCTGGAGTGTTTACAGGCTTAAATTATTTTTAACCATTTAATCCTTGAATTTGTTCAAGAAAATTTCAATTTTCTCATAGAAAATGTCAATTTGCAGACAAAGAGAAGACTATTTTTGAAAATTTACCACTGGAATGACTGGCTCTGTTATCGAGCCAGTCTTTCCAGTGGTAAATCTTCAAAAATAGTCCTCTCTTGGTCTGCAAATGGACATTTCTTAAGACCACTGTTCATGGCTGGCCTGAGTGCAGAGGGTGTAACTACCCAAATTGCTTTCTAGTACCATCGTTTAAATCTATTAATGGCTCTCTCCCAATCACTGAACACACCCTTGTATTGAGACCACCTCGATGAGTCCGGTTCAAACGTACGGTCACATTTCCAAAAAGACTTTAGTTCCTCTTTACTCGACCATACTCCTGAAACAAGACAATAAACACTCACTGATCGCAATGGATGAATCTAATCTGTCAGTCATGTATATGTCATAATAAATTTTGTCACATGTAGGGTGATGTTACAATCATAATTGACAGGAAAAATCCCTCATGAACCTGGAATAGTCTGTCAGTTGTACGAACTGTATGTGTTTACTATTTAATAAACATACTATTAAATATTTTGAAACTAATTTGACTGAGCGCTGTCACTGCCATAGGCAACAACTCCAAGCCAACTGAGTTTCAAAATATTCAATGGGTTACCATGAATTTGGGATTCTGGGAATTTTAGGATTCAAAGTAAAAATATAAATCAATCACAACATACAAAGCATGGGCAGAGCATAGCTAGAGATGGGTGGGGCAAAGATAAAAGTGGATTCATGCGTTTCTAGGCAAACATACTGGAGTTTAATATAACTCATCTGTAGCACTGAATGTTATTAAATCACAGAGTTATAGCCCTGTGGTGGAGCTTAGCTAGAGATAGGCAGGGCATAGCTAAAAATTGAAAGGTTCATTAGTCAAGTCAGCTAAACAATAACGATTCACACGTTAAGATATAATATGGATTTAAGCCACAATTCATGCTTGCTTATATACCTGTATGTAAACCAGCAAGAAAAGCTGCTCCTAAACTGGTCAGTTCTGTGTAGTCTGACCGGTCTATTGGGTGATCGGTCAAATCAGCCATCAGTTGAAGCATGAAATTATTATTGCACATGCCGCCATCGACGCTGTAAATAGAACAAAGTTTTGTCAGAAACTAACCTTTACTAATATAAAATATGCCTTATAAGACCACTAATAATTACACCTTACAGGCACATACAGCGGGCCTGTTACCCATTTTTCGTTCACCCAAATTTTATGCAAATATTTCTGGCACAAACTGTTTTCTGCTCCCGGAATTTCTTTATAATCAGATTACATTTTGTACATAAACACATACAAATATTTATGAAAATCGACATTCCTGTCTAGATAAAAAATTCCAGTAGTAAAATAGCAAATATTTCTTCTTGTCCTGCAAATGTACATTCAATAAGCAAATATTTTGATTGTCTTGAGCCAATTTGTTCATTAACCCTTACCCCTCTGATGTCAACATTCTATCTTCTAATTAGTAGTAGCAAAGAAACTGGTGTACATTTTTAAACAATTTTGGTGGATGATGTTGCTGTCTACGACAGCACCATCTTCCACCAAATTTGTTTAAAAATGAACACCAGTTGATCTTTTAATTTAATTTGAAAATTTTTAATTTTGATGTCAAGAGTGGTAAGAGTTAAAGGTTTAATATATGTGTCGCAACTATAGAATGCTGGCACTTATTAACCCTTTCATGGTCAAATCCGGCCTTTGCAGTGATCCTGAGCAATGTCCATTTGCAGGATAGGACTATTTTTGAAAATTTACTACTGGAATGCCTGGCTCGATAATCACGCCACTTATTCCAGTGTTAATTTTTCAAAAATAGTCTCTTGGTCTGCAAATGAACATTCAATAAGTAAATATTTTCATTTTCTTGACCAAATTTCACCATTAAAGGGATAAACTAATATCTGTCTTACTCCTACCTATTCATGGTTTTATGCACCAAGCACAGTACAGATCATGAAACATGAAATTCTACTGACTGTAGGCCTTTAGCAAGCCTCTAACGTCAGGTCTACTTCTGTGTCATAAACAGTGGTGAAGTCTGCTACAGATTCAAAATTGAAACGCAGTGGATGGTCTTTCCATAGTTTATCAAGTATGTTTTTTAACGTATTGATGGATGGTGCAGTGACAATGTTCTCATCTAGACTGTTCCAATGGTCTGTGCACCGTAGCGGGAAAGAAAATTTTCTTAGATTTAATCTAGCTCTGATTTTCTTGATTTTCATGCTATGACCTCGCATAACACTGCTTTCATCATAAAGTTGGATAAATTTGGATGTGGGCATGTCATAATGGTTGTGTAAAATTGTGTATACTTCAAACATATCCCCACGCAGTCGTCTGAATGAAAAGGCCGGTAGATTCAATATTTGTAGGCGTTTACTGTATGGAAGGTTTTGCATGCCAGGGATAAGCTTGGTGGCTCGCCTCTGTACATTTTCTATTGCTTTTATGTTTTTTTAGATATGGTGCCCATACTACATTGGCATACTCGATATGTGGTCTGACAAGAGATTTGTATAGATGTTTAAAGCTTTCTTTATCTATGTGGCTAAATGTTCTTCTAATCAGTCCCATAATTTGGTTAGATTTGTTTATTTTTTCATTTATATGATAATCAAAACTTAATCGTTCATCAATCACGACTTCAATATCCCTTTCACTTGATGAAGTCACTATACTATGGTTGTTTGGGTCCATTGTGTATTTGTGCTGGATTGTCCTGCGGGTGGAAATACACATACTTTTACACTTGTCAGGATGTAGCTGTAATAATGAGTTTTTTGTCCATGCACACATAGTGTCTATATCAGTTTGCAAGGAAATACAATCTGTTTGATCAAATATTGACTTAAATAGTTTGGTGTCATCTGCAAACAGGAATATATCGGATCCAGTGGTAATTGTGTCCGGGAGGTCATTAACATATATCAAAAAGAGCAGAGGGCCGAGGACTGATCCCTGTGGTACACCACTGGTTACATCAGATGGTTTAGAGTGGGTTCCATTGTTAACCACATATTGTTTCCTACCCGTGAGAAATGATTTTATCCAATTTAGTGGTGTTCCTAGTATGCCGTATGCAGGTAATTTTGCAAGTAGACGTTTGTGGGGAACTTTATCACACGCCTTCATGAAGTCAAAATATACAACATCGACCATGCCTTTAGTATCGAGTGTCTCCATCCATTTTTTTAGAACCACCAACAGTTGAAGGGTGGTGGACCGACCACTTACGAAGCCAAATTGTTTCTCTGATAGCATATTGTTATTTGTAAGATGCTTCATTAATTCGTCCTTGATGAACGATTCCATGACTTTGCAAACAACGGAAGTAAGACTAATTGGACGGTAATTATCAAGCTTCTTTTTATCCCCCTTTTTGTAAATGGCTGTGATGTTTGCAACTGTCCACGCATCTGGCAGCTTGCCAAGACTCAAGGATTTGTTGAACAGCATGGAAAATGGGAGGCTAAGCACATGACATAATTCATATAATAATCGAGGATGGATTTTGTCAGGACCAGGTGATTTTGAGGTTTTGAGGTTAGAAAGTTTAGTTTTCACCATTTCCGGAGTAATATGAATATCCAGGTCATTGCAATAATTTCTAAGTGGGATTGATAGAGGTTCGCTTTCAGGTTCTGTAGTAAGTACCGATTTAAAATAATCAGCAAGTACTTCTACCTTCTCTATGTCATATTTAGTATATATGACATCATTAGTGCAGCTGCTTGGTAACTGTAGGTCTGGGATGCCTGACTTAACCTTAGTCTTACATCGGACGTAATTTCAGAATTTGTTCGGATTTTGTTTTACACATTTGGAGATATCTTTCTCATACAATTTTACTGATTTTCTGGTAGCCATTCGCACAGGTTTCTTATCCGACAGTATTCAATGTAAGTCGAGTTACTGCCTGTATTCAGATATTTCTTCCAAATCCTCTTCTTCTTATTTATCTTTGCTCTGGTAATTTTTCTAAGAGGAAATTTATATTTTTTGTTATTAATCTTTCGAACAGGTACATATTTATTTTCTGCATGTAAACACATTTGGGAGATTCTATTCCACATAACGTTGATATCAACGGATCCATTCAGATATTGTTCCCAGTTTATGTTCATGAACTCGGTCATGGCTTAATAGTCAGCTTTGTCGTAGCACAATTTACTTTTATGGTTAGAATTTGTATTGTCACTTAGGTGGACTGTGGTTTTTATCATAGTGATCACTTTTTCATAGCGGTGCACTAATGTGTATATCATCCACTACATCTGGGTTATTTGTTAAGAGTAAATCCAATATTGATGGTGTAGTGGTTCGTCGCCCACGGGTTGGTGTTGTTATTAGTTGATGGAGAAAGCAGTCACGTATTGTTTCAATAAAATTAAATGTGAAATCTAGTGAGTGTGAAACGCTACTGGTTGATGAGGTTAAAGGCCATTTAATATGCCGAAGATTGAAATCGTCTAAAATAATAGTGTGTATATTACTAGAACATATGGTACGTAATATATTGCAGAGTTAAACATTATTCTGATTATTTGAATTTGGACTTCTGTATATTACTCCAATTCTTATTGTTTCATTTTTAGATCATATTTCACACACTATGTGTTCTTGGAAGGAATTCTGGGTATAGCCTAGTCGTCTATGTGGCATGGAGGACTTTATATACTTGAGGATGCCTCTGCCTTCAGTAGTGGTGACATTTACTTCTTCTATGTTGTATCCATTTAGATTATAATTGGCTAATGCTGGTTGTGTTTTGTAGTTTTTCGGTTTGTCTTCAATTATATGAAGTAATTCATTCCGTTTTTCTAGTGTGAAGACATCAGTGTTCATGTACACAATTGTCATGTCATTAATAGTACTTATGTTTTTATAATTATTTATATTTACATTAATGTCTGTATTTTTAGAATTGTTAATATTTACATATATGTTATCATTAACCCAATTGTCATTGGAATCATCTGTTATTAATCTACCCTTTCCCTGCTTGTGTATGGTGTCAGTGCACACATCCAGTGTGCATGCACTTGATTCAGGGTAGTCATACTGAGTGTTGGTAGCCACGACAACTGTTTTTGCATCTGTAAATTCATCTGATAATCTTGTGTATCTATTGTACAAGCGAATATTATTTTTCTCAATATTTATACACGTGTCATCTGGTATATTAGATTGGGTGGTTGATCTATTTACAAAATAACTATCTACAGTTAATAGTGGTAGTATGCCTGAGTTGTATTGTAAGTCCTGGCTTGGTTGTACTGCCCTTGGTGTAAGTGTACGTATGTTGGTTTTGATGTTGTGGTCTCCTCCCAGTCAACCTCCCTTTTTGAAAATATGAGTCGTAATTGTAGTTTTCATGTTGGTTCCTCTGTTGCACGTAGGATTGATTGTGGTGACTAGATATGCTAAGTGTGTTAGATAGATAGTTTGTGATGTTTTCTGAAAGAACTATGGTCCCATTACCATTGGGGTGTACGTGCTCCCTGAATAACTCCCTGTGTATTTCCCCATTAGGGTCAGAAAAGAGCTGAGCATTGTCGATGTATGTAGCTGCTAGTGTTTGACAGAGAGAGTAAAGCATGTTGTTGAAATCAAGTGTTTGATTGTGGTCATGTTTGTTAAGTGGACATGGCAAGAGAGATGAGATAAATATTTGTATTTGTGGTGAGATGAATCGTATTTTGTGTATGAGTGTGGTGTAGTCATTTATCATCTGCTGCGTATCACTTTTGGAGATGTTGTTACTGCCGACATGCACCACAATGGCATCGTGAGTTGCGGGACCAAGGTATTTGTCAATTTCATTGATGACATCGTTGATTTTGGCACCGCGTAATATTCTTATTCTAATATTTGTCCCACTCGTGGACATGCACTGACCACTTAATCTTCGAAGGATGGAGCTACCTATGATGAGAACATTTTTTCTCTCACCAGGAACATTGTTAGTGTTTCCAGCTCTTGTGTAGTTATGTTCAACAGTGTGCACCACAGCGCCTTGTGGTTGGCACCGTTGGCCAAGATTATTCAAACTATAATAAGTAGTATCAGTTTGATTGGTACCAGGAGCCTTGGAGGATGAGTGCCTGGGTGAATAGTAGCACTCATGATTGTTTACATTAAACTCTGTGTCGTGAGACGATTTTGATGTTGTGTTATAATTCGTGAGCACTGAAATTGGCCTGGCTACATTATTGTTTTGTTGTTGTGTGGTCGTTTTAGTGTTGTGTGGTTGCTTTTGTGTTACATCCATATTTCGTTGTTGGGTGGTTATTTTATTTCTGTGTGATTGTTTTGGTGCTAGATTAGAACGTACTGCATTCGCGTATGTATTTAGTTGTGGTTGTGGATTAGTTGTGGGTGTATTTGATCGCATGTCTTGAATTTATAATGTGACCATTCTATAATCTTGCCGTAATAACTTGACTTCCTTTATAACGTTATTCAGAGTCATTTGGTCTAACCGATCAGGCGGCAATGGGGTTTGTTCTGATGGAGTTGTTTTATTAAGTTCTGTAAGAACTGACATCATCCTGGTTTTCAGAAGAGTTAATATAGCTCATCTTCTGTTGTTCTATTGTGTTCTGTCATATATGTGTGCCGTTTGATGGTGCAACTGTGTTGTTACCATTTATCAAAGTGGTGTCATGTTTCTCTGGTAATTTCCACTACTCTAAGTATTAGGCTATATAGGGTGTTATTGGCATACAATTTGCGCATGAATACTTGCGTCTAAAATTCTTGGTCAGTATATGGTGGCAGCTCAGTACAATCATAGTGTTGCCACTTTTTGCAGTCAGCACACATAATCATGTATTTATTATTATCTCTGAGGCATGTACAGAAAATGTCTCCTATTATGTCTTCATTGTCCAAATTTGTATTTTTCTCTATATCAAGAGGATCTGTATTTGGAATTGCGCTTGTGTCACTTACAGTAGGTGTTTCTGTGCCTGTCCACTTCAGTATTGTAGTTGTGCTTGGCGGTTCTTATGCAAGAGACACGCGTGGAGATATGTTAATTGATGTTGGATACGTGTCTTGTTGCTGCTGGTGACTGTGAGTCAGTAGTGTTAGTAGCAGTTTGCGGGGTAATGATAATCATATCCTCAGTGCCTGTACTGGTTACCTCCTGAATAGATGCTGGTGTTTTCGGGACATGTATTTCGATTTGTTTTTGTTTTGCATGATATGCACGGCGCTCATCCACCCGCATTTTGTTACAGGCATCACATAGGCAGTATTCAGAAATTCTGAAATCAGTGTGTGTGTGTGTGCGCACGTGCGTGCGTGCATGTGTGTGTGTCATAAAAGCTATGTGCACAGACAAATCACAGCAGGATAGGAGACACAAATGATTGTTAGATTAGCAGTTATTTTCTTTGCCTTGCGGCCACTCAGCGAAAGGCTGAGACAGGGGGAACAACCATCTGCTGTCCGCCATCCATCCGTCAACTTATGTTTTTAAACATAAGTTGACGGATGGATGGCGGACAGCAAATGGTTGCCATGCGTATCAATGATTTTGACCCTTTGGCCAGAACATCATTGTGTGATGCCGTGTCATTATAAGGAGGCATGTGTCCAAGTTTAGGACCAGTATAATCAACCAAACATGAGATATAAACAGAAAAGTTGAGCTAAACGAAATTAGACGCCGCCGGGCGACGTGCATGGTATCACAACAGCTCATTTTACTTCGTAGTTGAGATAAAAATGGCATCTTGCACTCCATAGTAACCTACAACATTTGTTTGAATTCCATCCACCGCTTTCGGAGGAGTTGCATTACACAGAGACTGGCGTGGATTGCTGTGAAAAATCTGGATGTCATAAGGGGAAATGTTCTGTGAGAGCAGGGGTTAAAATTAACATGAGCGCGAGATTAGCAGAAATTGACCAGGGCTTCTACAACTTGTAACTGACCAACACAATGGTAACAATTTGATATGTCAACCCTTTAATGCTCAAGGTGGTCTAAAAATTCCTCTGCTGTGAGCAGAGCAAGACGACTATTTTTGGAAATTTACCAGTAGAATGACTGGCTCGATAATTGAGCCAGTCATTTCAGTGGTAAAATTTAAAAAATAGTCTTCCCTTGGTCTGCAAAGATTTGAAGGGCTATAGCCGTAGAATGTAGTAATCACTAGTCCTATCTAAATGTAGTGGCTCATCTGGCTTAATTTAAAACTATTGAGAGGGTGTCAAATGATGTGCGAGAGTATGGGAAATCTAGATAAATCTGGAAGACCCCAATCTCTGACTACATAAAATAAATGTTGTCAGCCAATCCACAATCATATGGATAACCCACATACCAAATTTGGTTGAATTCCACTCAATTGTTTGGGAGGAGATAGCATGATGAATGGATGGAGACAAATGTATCCTAATTTTTTCAAAACATGGGGATAAAGAAAGGACTCAAGGAGATTTTAAAGGTAGGTAGGTAATAAATTCAACGTCATCCTACTAACATGAAATGTTCTTTCGGATTGAGAAATTAGGCAACCACCATCATTTAACACGCCACATGGTTTTCAGGACCTGTCGGTGAAAGGGTTAAATATAGCAAAAGCTGGAATTGGCATGAGGATAAAACAGAAATTTAGATTTTCTAATGGAAACTTTTGGAAACCCACCACTTTTAGCTATGCCCCGGCCATCTCTAGGTAGGCTCCATCGATGCTTTGCGACAGTGTGTTGAAATCAGTATGTACTTTGAATCCTGAATTCCAAATTTCATGGTAACTATAGATACAGCTAACCTGTTGAATATTTTGAAACTAATTTCAAGTAATTTGACTGGAGTCTGTTGTTAAATATTCACCAGAATGTTTACTAAATAGTAGACACACAATTCGTACAACTGACTCTTAAAAGCTTAACAGATTTAGCTACATGTACGTCAGCCTACATATGATGTAATTAATTATGACATCATATACTTAAAACTTTAACACTCATGCAATGTTTTGCGGAGGCAGGGCCCTTGCACCATTTAGTGCTCTAAAATTCATACCATCCAATCATTACCTTCACACATGGTTCATTGGCCTAATGGATTTTAGGACATAGATATCTTCCATGTATGTACTTGATCCAAGATTTGTCAAAACGACCCGTGATTTCTTGAGGAAGTGTGACAGTTCACCCCACTAAGCAACCAGATCGGCAGAACCCGGCTCATATCATCCAAAACCGGTTTCTGCAGTGGTGTTGAGAAATATTTATTTGCAGACCAAGAAAAGGCTATTTTTGAAAATTTATCACTGGAATGACTGTCTCGATAACCAAGCCAGTCATTCCAGTCATAAATTTTCAAAAATAGTCTTCTCTTGTTCTGCAAATAGATATTTCCTATCGGTCACTGGTGATCTGACTTGAATCAGTCTTTCACTCTCCTGACATGCGCGATTCAGTCCTCAGCGGTCACTCACCTGGAAATACCAACTCTCCACCGGAAAACTTTGAAGTCTAGATGCTCTCCGAGAGCAGCTGAAGCATTTCCAGGTATAAATAGGCTTAAGGGATGTTTTGTTGTCTATGAAATTTAAATATTTTTTTTTTACTAGTTTCCATAGAATTTTTTCTTTCAAACTTCACATCACCTGAGTTGTAGCCACCATGCATGCCACCCAGAAAAATTAATGAATAATCCTGCATGCTTATCAGGTACCACTGTATCACCATCCATGTCACCCAACAAAATGAATGAATAAACTGGCATGATTATAATCGTGCTGGTTTATTCCAACAAATATTATGGGGGAGGTACGTGGTGGGATAGTGAATATCACTATGAGCAATGTACGCTGTACTCAGACAGAGTGAGATTATAGTAGCTAATTTATTATTGTGGCGTGAGACTGAGTGGTGGTAGTAAACACTTGACCGGGCAGTGCACCTGTATCATGTCAAAATACATGTAGTATTCTATCAGTATTTGTGTTGGTACACTTTTTAATAATTTATTACATAATGTACTTGTACCAACACAAGATAGAATGCTATTTTGTCATGCCACTGTTGCAGTGCTAGGTCAGGTGTTCACTACCACCGCTCAGTCTTACTTATAGTTTTTCCCAATGGAGGAATCCAGTTTTAGCTATGCCACGCCCATCTCTAGCTAAGCTCCACTCAAGCTTTACCTGAATTGGGATCGATCTCTGCACTCTCTGAATCTCAAATTCCTGAAAACTATACATGTAAGCTGTTGATATGACAGCAACAACTCCCAGTCAAATTAGTTTTAAAATATTTGACATCATTTTTATTAACCCTTGAATGGTCATGCCGACCAAAACTGGCCTCTGTTATGGCCTTGTGGAATGTCCATTTACAGGCCAAGAGAATAGAATTTTTGAAAATTCGCCACAAATGACTGGCTCAATGACCGAGCCAGTAATTTGTCATAAATTTAAAAAAATTGCATTCTCTTGGCCTCTAATTGGACATTCAATAAGTGGATATTAAAATTTTCTTCACCAGATTTGTCCATTAAAGGGTTAAATAGAATACATATAGTCCGTCATCAATTAAGTGTCTGTGAAGATTGACGAACTTATCTATGTCATTCATTATGTCATTGATTATGTTGTCATCCTTATGCATCATGTAGTTGATTATGACATCATGATTGATGGACAAAATGGAATGGTCCATTACGTAATACTTATAACCCCTGTGTAATCATATTTGTTTCACTTTCTATTTCAGCTACTGTTGAAACATAGCCAGACCACAAACAAATGGTGCAAAAATAAACGTACAAAATCTGGAACAATAGGACAAAAATTTGAAAGACCACTATGCTATCAATAATATATGACCTGTGACCAGCAACATCATTCATCAACACAGACAGTAGCATAACCATAAAACACTGCTGATCACCAGCATGGGCAATATTATATAGGCCTAAGATAGTTTACTGTTGTTCTAGAGACTGGACTTGTATTGTTATTGATCATTGATAACAATACAAATCTCAAAATCAACAGTAAGTGAGACGCATTTTTGTTTCGTTTTTGCTTCGTCAAACAGTAAAGCTAACTATGATCTGTACTGTAATTTCATAAGCTTTGAAGGTCCATATTTATTTCCTGAATTGCATCACATGCACTCTGAATGCATGTTGATTTCACACCAATGGACCTTTCCATTTTAGCTATGCCCAGCCCATCATTAGCTAAGCTCCACCTACACCTCGCTGTGTTGGGATTGATCGATCCCTGAATGCCCTAACTATCAATTTCCTGAAAACTATACAGGGAAGCTGTTGAATATTTTGCAACTAATTTGACTGTAAATTGCCTATGGCGGCAACAGCACCCAGTCAATTTAGCTTTAAAATATTCAACAGAATATTTATTAAATAGTAAAGGCATACAATTTGTACAACGACGCATAGCCCGTCTTCAAAAATGCGCTCGTGATGTACTTATCACCATCATTCAATATGATGTCATTCTATACATCATGCAGTTGATTATGACATCATATGATGGGTGGATACTCTGGACAGGTGAATTATCTGTGACTCACAGCTAAATAGTTTAAATCAGATAGTCTCTCACTATATCAAACTTTTCAAAAGGTCATGGAGTGCCATCTTTTCCCACCCCATCTCCTTGATTCAGAGAAAATTATCCAAAATGTAATTAAAACAATAAATATATATAAACAAGGGCAACGTACAATAGTTATGATGTAGGCAGCTCTGTCAAAAATGCCCGAAATTTGACGTCTGTCCAACCGACCAACTTATACTAGTTGCGAGTCGCAACAAAAGGTAATGAGGCTAAGACAATGGCAGTATTCGACTGGGCAAAAACTTAAAGCACATTGGCTCTAGAGAATATTTTTTATTCGACTGGTACTTGGCGGGAAAAATTAGAGCACGAAACAAGCCTGAGCCAAAACATCTGGCATGTTTCATGAAGTATGTCATGTGATGAATAATATGAAAACGCGGGACTTAAAGAGCTGAACTCTACTATTATTCACCATTCACTATGACTGAAAACACCACTGAAAGTTGGATTTTATTTTCAAAATTGTACAAATTAGGTGATATCGTGTTCCTACCCCTTCCATATGGCGAGAGTTATTTTCATTTGATTGGTACATTTGCGTAGAGCACACTTTGGCCACAGCAAGTAAATTTACTCTACAGAAAAGTCCCAGTCGAATACAGACAGCCATTGTAAGAGATGATTAACCATTTAACAAACAAGCTGGCCAAAGACGTTCTCTATATATGGTTTGACCATTTAATGGTTATGTGGTTAATCTTTGTCTCACCGTAGTTGAGAGATAGGAACGTGGATTTCTCTCAGCATTGTTTCATATAACAGTATGAAACGGAACACTACAGACTCGAGAATGGCCCGGGTCATGTGAGCCTTGGTTGATTTGAGGGACAGGCCGATAAAACCTGTACCAGCTTTGTCATCATTCAATGGTGCCTAAAAAGTAAGCAATGGACAGAAAATGAAAGACTAATATTACTGGTCACTTATCCACTGACCAAATTTAATCATTTAACACAGAACCCGGCCAAAACCGGCCTCTGTAGTGGTCTTGGACAATGTCCATGAACAGACCAAAGATTATTTTTAAAGATTTATCACTGGAATGACTGGCTCGAAACTGAGCCAGTCATTTCAGTGATAAATTTTTTAAATAGTCTTCTCTTGGTCTGCAAATGGACATTTTATATAAGAAAATTAAAATTGTCTCGAACAAATTTGAAGGTTAAGAGGTCATATAAGAAATGCAGCTTTGGGTAAGAATAGGACACATGTATGCCAACAATTGGAACCCTGATTGTGGAGTATCACAACAGTTTAAATGTCAATATAAACGTCTGAAAACCTGTTAGTATCCAGTTACATTACAATGATAAACATTTACGAATCAAAATTCTGTATACAAGTTCTATAATCTATAGGATCCTTTCACCCAAATTATTTTGATTGAAATTGGTCAAACGGGTAAGGAGAAGAAGCAATTTGACAATTTTCGGTAAATTTTATATTAAAATCTAGGCTTTTCACTCAAAATATTTACGCAACAATATTCTGAATGGAAGTCGTAGAGCCTATGACCAGAGGATTCTTCCAGCACAATTTGTTTGAAATCGGTAAAAATTCTAAGTAGAAGAAGCAATTTGACAATTTCCGGTAAATTTTTTAATAAAATCCAAGTTTTTCACCCAAAATATTTACGAATCAAAATTCTGAATGCAGGTTCTATAACATATGACCATAGGATCCTTTCAGCCCAATTTGGTTGAAATCAGTCAAAATGGTAAAGAGAAGAAACAATTTGACAATTTCCGGTAAATTTTTAATAAAATCTAGGTTTTTCACCCAAAATATTTCTGATTCGAAATTCTGAATGCAAGTTCTATAACCTATGACCATAGGATACTTTCAGCCAAGTTTGATTGAAATTGGTTAAACCGGTAAGGAGAAGAAGCTATTTGAAAATTTCCGGTAAATTTTTAATAAAATCTAGGATTTTCACTCAAAATATTTACGCAACAATATTCTGAATGTAAGTTCTAGAGCCTATGACCAGAGGATTCTTTCAGCACAATTTGTTTGAAATCGGTCAAAATTCTAAGTAGAAGAAGCAATTTGACAATTTCCGGTAAATTTGTAATAAAATCTAAGTTTTTCACCCAAAATATTTACGAATCGAAATTCTGAATGCAAGTTCTATAACATATGACCATAGGATCCTTTCAGCCAAATTTGATTGAAATCAGTCAAAAGGGTAAGGAGAAGAAGCAATTTGACAATTTTTAATAAAATCCAGGATTTTCACTCAAAATATTTACGCAACAAAATTCCGAATGGAAGGTCTGGATCCGAGCACAATAGTATCATTTGACCAAAATTTAGTTAAGATTCGGCTATTGGTTAAGGAGGAGGAGTAGTGTTTTAAAGCAAAAGTTGACGGATGACAGATGGACGGATGGTCGCCACGGCATAAGCTCACTTGGCCTTTCAGGCCAGGTGAGCTAACAAGAGGCTCAAGGGCCTGTGAGTACCATTAGCAATTGAACAATTTACATTGTACATTTAAACAGACATGATGGATAATTTTGGGAAAATGCATTATGGCCACCAAATTTAACGAAGACTGCACAGATTTAGAACACACATGCGAAAGCTCATGCATCAACAGAGCGACATCTTGCTAGCTAAGCTCCGCGCACTATGTACAGGCATTTGAATTGCTTTTAAGACCGAGCTCTGAATTCCCAATTTCAATTACAGTGTCACGGTAACAGGTATACAGGTAACTATATAGGTAAGCTGTTAAATATTTTAAAGCAAACCTGACTGGGAGCTGTTAGTTGCAGCTGTTTAGACATATAATGTTATTTCAAACATTATAGAGTGTAAGGTGTACCGGTAGGTAACTTGTGAGGACTAATGCTTACTTGTAGTCCACTGAAGGCTGGAACAAATGACACCCCACCACTGTCTGTAAACAAAGACATACACTTATTAAGCGTCTGACTCCTGAGTTTTTGCAGACGACATATTCAAGGGGGTATATCTCTGGACTTGCTAAATATTTTGAAAACAATTTGTTAAACTTCAGATTGAATTCCGTTAGTGTGATCATTCCATTCACGACTTCCAACCCTCAAACGTTGACACGGTAACACTGGAACACGCACGCATATGGAAAGCCATTATTTCTATTACTCTAACCTTAAAGGTGCATATTCACACCAGAATGACTGAAAACAAAATTGTTAAAGTTCTATACTTTTAGAGGCTTAAATTATGTGCCTAGATGAAGTGAAATGAAATAAATCTTAATATACGATGATTTTATTCCACATAAATTAATAAAAAAATTTAAATTGTGGAATTGAATTAGAAGCACGAGTACCCAATTCAACTTCCCAACTAAAACAATTATATTAGTTTATATGGAATGAAATCATCATCTGTTAAGATTTATTTCGTTTCATTACATATAAGTACACAATTTAAGCCTCTAAAAGTATACATTTTAATTATCTTTCATCTGGGTGTGAATATGCACCTAGAATAAGGAACATTCTTAAAATTTAACACAATATTTTGTAAAGTGGTCTACAAAAGGACTGACAACTAACTCAGCACAAGTTATCAATAGTGCAACTATTATCCAGCAATCTACAATTGCTTACCAGGTACAGACTCGGCTAATTGTGAGGTTTCTGAAACATTGTCAAAATAACCTGAAAAAGAAAATTTTATTTTTCATTAAAAATCCAACTTACACGAACATTTAATCCTTTAATTGTCAAATTTAGTCAAGAAAATTTAAATATCTATCTATTGAATGTCCATTTACAGGCCAAGAGAACACAATTTTTGAAAATTTATCACTGGAATGACTGGCTCGGTTATTGTACCTTGGCCTGTAAATGGACATTCCATGAGACTATTTGCAGGAGCCGGTTTTGGCTGGCATGACCTTTAAATGGCTAAACTGAAAATAACACTGCCATCACAATTCTATGTGAAACATCACTTAAAATTGCCAAAATGAAGTTAAATTATAAATATTTTGACAATCATAACTAGACACTCTAAACAATCATTAGTATTTAGAAATAGTACATCTGGTCATTATTACAGTGGGCCACAGAAATAACTTTGTTTTTCCAAAACAAAATAAAGGGGCCTGAATCGCTCAACTGCATCATAGGCATTTCAACCAGAAAGGCCATCAACAATAAGTAGAACCCTACAGAGTTGAGCAGAATTATAACAAGAAAACAGAAGCCATGTTTCTTTATGTATCAACTACTTTTGAACAAAACTTAATGGCCCTTAGTCCCTTATCATATCTCCCAAATTTCGGCCCAATCCGTTCAGCGATTCTGGATACGAAGTTGTTTTCATGAAAACCAGGTCATCCAAGATGACTGCTAAAGCATTAGGCAATCAAGTTCCATTAAACAAACTGGATTCAGCTGTTTCCGTGAATAACCTGTCATGAGTTTTGAATCAATCCCCCATGCGGATTCGGAAAAGAAGATTTTTAAAAGCATTTCAAAAATCCAGGATGGCCGCCAGGCAAATTACAGACCAGCTTCATTTGAACAAACGTGTATCTCTATGGCCTCAGTATGTTTTCTGCCAAATACACTTGAAATTTCCTATTGCTTTAGGACATGGGAGTTTTTAGTTGGAAAATGATCCATGATGGCCGCTAAAACATTTATCCGACAGTTTTGAAAATGGCAAATCTGAAATCAGAATGCCCAAACACATATATAAAACCAATTTCGGCTTCAAGATTCGTCAAAATAAAAAAATTCAATGTGGCCACCAAACATGCTACATTTTGATTGGGCCACGGCAGCCATATTTTTTGATGGATCAACTTCCCTTGAACAAATTTTAATGGCCCTTAGGCCCTAATCAAATCTCCCAAATTTCAGCCTGATTCTTCCAGCGGTTCTGGAGTTGTTTTCGAAAAAACTAGGTCATCCAAGATGGCTGCCGATCTATTTGGCCAATCAAGTTCTCTAGAACAAACTTGTTTCAGCTGTTGCCCTAGATCATATTTAATGAGTTTTCTAAAAATCGGCCAACATCCAAGATGGCCGCCGCCCGAATTGTCCGACTGGCTTCATTTAAACAAATTTGAATATCTATGCCCTAAGGATTGTTCCTGCCAAATATAATTGAAATCGGCCCAGGGTTTCTTGAGTAGAAGTCGTTTAAAGAATTCCCAATTGCTTTACTATGGGCCCATTGCTTTAGTATGGGAGCCTATGGCGGGAAAACAAACCAAGATGGTAGTCAAACCATTTATCCGACAGTCTCGAAAGTGGCATATTTGAACTCGCCATCCTAATAAGCATATATAGAGCAATTTTTGGCATTAAAATACATCAAATACAAAAAAACCAATATGACCAACAAATGCTAAATTTTGATTGGTTGATGCCGGCCATGATTTTTAACGTACGAAATTCCTTTGAACAAATTTGAATGGACCTTGGTCCCTCAGCATATTTAATAAATTTCAGCTTTATCCCTTCAGCGGTTCGGGAGAAGTCGTTTTCGGGGAAACTACGTCATCCAAGATGGCCGCCAAGCAAATAGGCCAATAAGGTTGGCTTGAACGAACTTGGGTCTAACGTTGCCATAGATGATGTGTTATGAGTATTGAATCAATTCCTCTTGCAGTTTCGGAGATTTTTCAGTGTTTCTAAAAATCAGCCATTTTGGCTGGCGGCCATCTTAGATTTTGACCGATCCGCTTCCTTTGAACAAACTTAGATCTCTATTCCCTATGAATGCTTCATCACAAATATAATTGAAATCGGCCCAGTAGTTCTTGAGAAGAAGTCGTTTAAAGAATTCCCCATTGCTTTACTTTGGGCCCATTGCTTTACTATGGGAGACTATGGCGGGAAAACAAACCAAGATGGCAGGAAAAGCATTTATCCGACAGTCTCGAAAGTGGGATATTTGAACTGGCCACACTGACAAGCATATATAAAGCAATTTTCGCCATCAAAATACATCAAATACAAAAAAGCCAATATGATCAAGAAACGCTAAATTTTGATTGGTTGATGGCGGCCATATTTTTTAACGTACAAACTTCCCTTGAACAAACTTGAAAGGCCCTTGGTCCCTAAGCATAATTACAAAATTTCAGCTCTATCCCTTCCGCGGTTCGGGAGAAGTCGTTTTCGCGAAAACTAGGTCATCCAAGATGGTCGCCAAGCAAATTGGCCAATCAGGTTGCCTTGAACAAATTGGATCTACTGTTGCCACAGATGATGTTGAGTTTTGAATCAATTCCTCTTACGGTTTCGGAGAAGATTTTTTAAAGGGTTTCTAAAAATCAGCCATCTTGGAGTTTGACAGATCCGCTTCGTTTGAACAAACTTACCGTTAATTTCCTTGTATATTGCGCTATCGTGGATAGTGCGCACCCCTAAATCTGACCAAAAGAATCAATGACTTACTGCGTGTCGAATACGCTTTCCTTATAAAATCCCATTAGTGGCGTGCGTTACTCTGTTGTTTAATCACGGGAATATCATTTGCATACACTTTTAGCAAATATTTTGTATTAAACTTTATTGAACGATATAAAACGATATAAAAATACAAATATAATTTCCATCAGAACAGGTTAGAATCCGAATTTGATTTGAGCAGTGCTCATTAACATAAATGGTCGTTAGAACATAAAAATTGCATATTTATTTTGTTTCAATTCATAAAATATGAGTTGTGCGCTGATACTTGAGAGAATAAAATCTATTTTAATAAAAAAAACCTACTCAAATCCATTTTGGCTCACTAACAGTGCCGGTAATTATTTTGATAATTATATCAAAGGCGAGCCCATGAGATTTTGATCAATCACATATGGCGACGCAGTAGATGAGTGGTTTCAATACTCGGTTCCTTTCTATATCTATGTAAATGCTAGATCGCCTTGAAAAACATCGGCCCTATCATTATTTTTTTAACACATTTATGTCCGTATCTGTGTAGCAATCTATGGATTTTAAACATCTCTATGTTCAACTTGGGAAGACAAGAGTAACCTCCCCTTATATATATAACTTAGAACAAATTACAGGAAACAATGGCGTTGTAAAAAAGTTGAATGATGGTTTATTTGATCATTTTACAACACTATGATATTTAATAAAGGTATAACACAGTATTTAGACAGTAGTAAGGCATTTCAACGATCTATTAATACCATTATAGACATGTTAGAATGCGATCGTTATTCCCGACTGATTCCCGATCCATAAAATCACATTTTCAGCTCTGAATTTTGTGATTCTGACGAAAAATTCTGAGGAAAAAAATGGGACAAATATTTATCCTTGTATATAGTGCACAGGAGCTTTTTATAACATGTAATTTGAGCAAAAAAGTGCGCAATATACACGGAATTTAACGGTAGATCTCTATTCCCTATGAATGCTTCCTCCAAAATATAATTGAAATTGGCGCAGTGGTTCTTGAGAAGAAGTCGTTTAAAGAATTCCCCATTTACTATGGGCCCATTGCTTTAATATGAGAGTCTATAGCGAGAAAACAAACCAAGATGGCAGCCAAACCATTTATCCGACAGTCTCGAAAGTGGCATATTTGAACTCGCCACACTGATAAGCATATATGAAGCAATTTTACCCATCGAAGATGGCCGCCAGGCAAATTGGCCAATCAGGTTGCCTTGAACAAACTTGGGTCTACCGTTGCAATAGATGATGTGTTATGAGTTTTGAATCAATTCCTCCAGCGGTTCCGGAGATTTTTAAGTGTTTCTAAAAATCGGCCATTTTGGCCGGTGGCCATCTTGGATTTTGGCCGATCGGCTTCGTTTGAACAAACTTGAATCTCTATGCCCTAGGGATGCTTCCTGCCAATATATAATTGAAATTGGCCCAGTGGTTCTTGAGAAGTCGCTTAAAGAAAAGTTGACGGATGACAGATGACAGCCGACATACAGACGACGGACGGTCGCCATCGCATAAGCTCGGCCATTCTGGCCAGGTGAGCTAAATATTCAATAGAATATTTACTAACATGTTTTTGTTATGGAATTATGTTAAATTACTTATGAACTGTACTGTATATCCCATTCCTAGGGACAGCATTTTTTCTTTTCAACATTTGCCATTTTCCGCTTCACAAAATTGCCGATTCTGTTTCATTCTGTTTCGTAAACTTACATCATCTAAGCTCCATGTACACGTAATTCACCTTTCCAGAGTACCCACCCATCATATGACGTCATAATGAACTGCGTGATGTGTACAATGACATCATAATGAATGACGTCGATAAGTACGTCACGAATGCATATTTGATGACGGTCTATGGGCTGTTGTACAAATTGTTTGCTTTTACTATTTAATAAATATTCTGTTGAATATTTTGAAACTAATTTGACTGGGCGCTGTTGCTGCCTATGGCAGCAACAGCACCCAGTCTAATTTGTTACAAAATATTCAACAGCTTCCCTGTATAGTTTTCAAGAAATTGATAGCTAGGGCATTCGGGGATCGATGAATCCAAACACGGCGAGGTGTTGGTGGAGCTTAGCTAGTGATGGGCGGGGCATGGCTAAAATGGAAAGGTCCATTAAGTCAATAATAATCAAATTTGTGTTGTACCTTGCATTATTTGTATGCCCAAATAGTACAAAGTTATGGTGGCAGAGATATGGGTGGGTATAAAGCTACAATTTTACACCAGATGTCTCGCATTCAAGAGTAAAATGCCTTTCAACCGATTAACTGCTGCTTGAATATCACGTTTCCATATCAATATATAAATGTTTTGCAGAATAATGTGATTAACCGTTGATTTCGGTTTGAAAATCACCTTTCTGTTTCAAATTAGCAATTCCGTGAATTACTTTCTGTTATCGCAGAAAACCACTGGCCCTACATTCCCAGTAGAATCAAAGCCATGATAAAAGCTGTCAACCGAGAAGCAGTGATGGCCCTAACTAGTCGGCTTATATGTCTACAGTCAAATCTGTCTGTAATAGAGACTGAATCAACAATCATAAGGTGGTCACGAAAGACAGTTGGTCGCTTAATACAACTAGTTTACTTAGTGCTAAATAACTTTCTGGGTCAAATGATGGAAGTCCAGACATGCTGTCTTTTGACCACCTGTCTCAAGAACCACCATCAGCCTTGCATGCCAAGTGAGCTAAATATTAAAAACACTCACCAAAAAAATACCAATTTTATACACTTTATAGGTCTATTGACTTGACAAGCAAATTGCCCCTTTGGACCAGGTGAGATAAAGAGCAATTGTCCTACCCATGCTCTCTGCCCACTGAAGAATGATGCCCGCGTCAGAGCACATGCCTTCAGCATGGTAAACCACCTCAGCTCCAATCTTCCAGCCAACTACTGGATAGAGACCTGCAGGTTAAACATATATAAGAAGTTGAATGCACAGTAGATGGTGTACCATCGCAGTCACATGATTTCACCAAGTTTGATGTTCTGCATCACCCATCACCAACCCATACAGGTGGAGCCTAAAGAAAACGTCATCTTCAAAACTACAATGATGGTAAGTCACAAAAAAAATTTAGTGTAACTACCGGTACACCAACTTTAAGTTTGCCCCACCAACCAGCACTACCACTCCGGGGTGGAGTCTAAAGTAAATTGTGTCTCGCAATCCATAATCACATGGGTAACTCACATACCAAATTTTGTTGAATTCTGCCAACTATGTTCTGAACAGACACGCAACCGCCTTCCGTCCCTGCTCAATGTAAACGTTATCACGTAATTACAATCATATGGGTTAACACACATTACAAATTTTGTTGAATTCGGCAAACGGTTTCAGAGGAGATAGCCAAACAGACAGATGGATGGATGGACATATGCGATTGCAATATACCCGCCATTTTTTCAAAACGTGTGAGGATAATAACATTGTGGGAATTGATATTATGTCAAACTTGTCTATAATGCATACTGCTTGAACCATAAACAAGTGTGGTACACTATAAATTGACAGCTTTGCCAGTAATGTAACAAAAATTTGACAGCCAGCCAGCCTGCCAGCCAGCCAGCCAGTCAGACTGATAAACTTATACTAGTTGAGAATTGCAACTACGGAAAATGGTAAGTAAAGATAGCTAACTACAAGGCATGTACTATTATAGTAATTAGAGTCAAATGATAGTGGGACAGTCTGCTCCCTCATTCTAGTTACAAATCATGCCTACTTACCGTCTTAAACCACTGTAGACTACTTAACCCTTTCACTGATGAATTCCTGATCTCATTTTTAAGGCAACTATACAGGAAAATTGTTGGATATTTTGAAATTAATCTGCCTAAGGCAGCAACGGCTTCCAGTGAAATTAATTTCAAAATTTTCAACATAACTAGTTCTATATTGAAAAGAATTAATTTTTTCATGGATTTGTCGGTGAAAAGGCTAAAAAGACTACTGACTGTACTCAGAGTTAGGTCTCAGAAACTTGGATCTTAGAATTATCTGCGGTTTTCTTCAATTACAGACAGACCAATTTATGTTTTTGCTTTACAAAAACTCCAAACTTTATTTTTCCATATATAGGGAAAAATCATGCTAGAATTTATCATATGTTCTCTGTAACGTTTCCATACCACTTTAATGGTCAACAGGCGAAAATTCTTTTGGAAATTTACCACTGCAATGACTGGCTTGATTATTGAGCCATTGAGCCAGTCATTTCAATGGTAGATTTCCTAAAAACTTTAATTTACTCCCATGGACAAGATGTCAATCCGTCGCTGGTACATGTAACTAGCCCAGTGAATAAGAAGCTATTGGTTTGAATGTCCTCTATCGGGTTCTTCACGATCTGACTGCTGAGTTTTTTGCAGACGACATATTCCAATGATTATATCTCTGGACCTGGTAAATGTTTTGCAAACAATTTGACTGACAGTAGTCGGTGGCTAAGTCACCAACAACTTTCAGTAAAATTGTTTTCAAAATATTCAGCAAGTGAGGAATGTTTACTCATTGAAATTATTGTTGGGTGTTTTTCAGCAGCGAGACACTTACATGTAATTTCTAGGTACCACTCAGGCCATATTTACTCTGCTTTATTCAGTATATTACACAATTACAGTTAACTTCCCCAGTTTATACACAGGTACTCATTTATACTTTTTGGTGAAAGAGAGGGAAGGAGCAAAGGAGACTGCACAATGTTACCGATGACAGCGAGGTATTCCACAAACGAGGCATGAACCAGGTTCTCTGGTTAACCCTTTAACCTCGAATTTGTTTAAAAAAATTTAATTTTCTCATTAAAAAATGTCCATTTGCAGAACAAGAAGTCTATTTTTGAAAATTTACCACTGGAATGACTGGCTCGATAACCAAGCCAGTGATTCCAGTGGTAAATTTTCAAAAATAGTCTTCTCATGGTCTACAAATGGACATTTCGCAAGACCACTGCAGAGGTCGTTTTTGGCTGATATGAGTGTTAACGGGTTAAGTAGTTCTGAGTGCTAATCACTATAGTAAGCCGGATGCCTAACTACCCCAGTTCTGACACTGGTACCCAGTTATGCTCCTGTGCAGAAAGAGGAAACGAGGAGGAAAGGGGATTGCTCAAGTATATAGCACCAGGCCACGGGTGTCCCACCAGAGGCACAAATGCCAGGCATCTAGCTTTTCAGTTATCAGCCTCTACCCCCATTACTTCCCCATCCTAATGATTTGAACAAGAGACCCAAGGGCCTGTGATGCTTACCTGGCCCATTGGCATTTGAAGCATTTGCATTTAAATATACATGATTTGTTACATTAAACATGGAGAAAAATTTTCACAGGAAAAATCTACCAATCAAAATTCTGAATGGAAATTCTGGCACCTATGATCATTGGATCACTTTAGCCAAGTTTGGTTGAAATTACTTAAAAGCAGTAAGAAGAAGCAATTTGACTATTTCCAGTAAATTTGCAATAAAATGTAAGATTTTCACCGAAAAAATGTAATGAATCAAATTTCTGAAAGCAAGTTCTAGAGCCTATGATCATGGGATCCTTTTGGCCAAATTTGATTGAAATCAGTTAAGTTGACAAGCGGAAGAAGCAATTTGACAATTTCCAGTAAATTTGTCATAAAAAGATTTTCACCCAAAAAATAACTCAATCAAAATTATGAATGGAAGTTCTGGTACCTACCACCATAGAATCCATCTAACCTAATTTGGTTCAAATATATCAAGCAGCTACAGAGAAGTAGCATTTTGACCATTTCCGTTAAATTTTTCATAAAATCTAAGATTTGCACCCAAAAAATTACAAAGCAAAATTCTGAATGGAAATTCCAGAGCCCATCACCACAGGATTCTTTCACCCAAATTTGGTTGAAATCGCTCAGAATGGTAAGAAGCAATTTGACAATTTCCGGTACATTTTTCATAAAATCTAAGATTTTCACCCAAAAACTTGATGTCGCAAAATTCTAAATGGAAGTTCTAGAGCCTATGACCATAGGACCCTCTCAGCCAAATGTGGCTGAAATCGCTCAGATTGATAAGGAGAAGAAGCTATTTGACATTTTCAAGTATATTTTTAATAAAATGTAAGATTTTCACCCCAAATTTGATGAATCAAAGTTTTGAATGGTAGTTCTAGAGCCTATGAGCATAGGACCCTCTCAGCCAAATGTGGTCGAAATCGCTCAGAATGGTAAGGAGAAGCAATTTGACAATTTCCGCTACATTGTTCATCAAATGTAAGATTTTCACCCCAAAAATTGAATCAAAATTCCGAATGGATGTTCTGGAGCCTACGACCATAGGTTACTTCCAGCCAAATTTGATTGAAATCGGCCAAGCAGTTAATGAGAAGTACTGTTTTAAAGCAAAAGTTGACGGACGACAGACGACAGATGACAGACAGATGACGGATGGTCGCCACGGCATACGCTCACCTTTAGGTGAGCTAAAAATGAATGAAAAAATACCTGCCTGACATAGTTGCATGCGGTTTGGAGCCTGTATTGCAATCCACAAAAATCCCTGTACCCATAGTGCACTTCACATCACCAACATCAAAACAACACTGTCCAAACATGGACGCCTGTGTGTCTGCAACCTAACTCACACAAATACATAAATACATTAGCCTATTAATGATCAAGCTGGCGAAAACAACCTCTGGTCTTGTGCAATGTTCACTTAGATGCCAGGAGATTATTCTTGAAAACTTACCAATGGAATAACTCGCACGATAACCAAAGCAGTCATTCCAGTTGATAAATTTGAAAAAATAACCTTATCTTGGCCTGTAAATCGACAATGACTGACTACTAAATTGAGTTCTCTTGACAAATCTTGACCATTAAAAGATTAATTGATCACGTTATCATGCACATCTCATCTTATCAGCAGGAGGCCTAACAGATAAAACAAGAGAGCAATCAATTTCTAGCTATGACCAACCGACCTTTAGCTAAGCTACACCCACATTTTAGGCGTGTTGGAATCGATTTGAAACTTTGAAACCTGAATTCCCAAAATCTTAATTTCAAAGTAACTATATAGGGTAATCTGTGGAATATTTTGAAACTAATTTCAAATTAGTTTCAAAATATTCAACAAAATGTTTAGTAAATTGTAAATTCATCAAGGACATACAATTATAAAATTACGCGACATACTTGTCAATTTTCGTGATACGGTTATGTCATTTTCATTATAACATCAGCTAACATGTGACATATTATACATGTGACATACTATGATGTCAGCGACTTGAGTGACAGATTGGATCCTTCCATTGATTATCATTCGTGCCTATTATCCTTTGTCTGGAACCAAGCACATACAAATAGACAGGCAGATGCAAGCCACGGACAAACACGGGTGACTCACTTACCACAGCAGTTATTGGTATCGGAGCACCGAAAATCTCCGGATCACACACTCCATAATCAGCGCTATAAAACAATGGGCGTAAACTCTGCTTAATTTAGCATGATGATAAAATGACACAAAATTATTCTTGACCTCAAATTAATTGAAATTGCTCATAGCCTATCCATAGTGATTAGAATTGATATGAACCTAGACATGATGCGAAGTTAGTTAAGTCTGTCAGGCAATTAAATTTCTGACATTTTCGTAAAGTCATATCTAGGTCATACTCTTGGGTTGTATGTAAACGGAAGTTGTCTCCTGGTATTTTCCACTATACTATCCATCATGTACCTTGAACAAACATTCTCAATGGACCTTTCCAGTTATAGCTATCCCCAGCCCATCCCTACTTAAGCTCCGCCCACACCTCGCTCATGTTGGGATCAATCAATCCCTGAATTTCTTGCCTATCAATTTCCAGAAAACTAAGGCAGCAACAGCGCCCAGTTAAATTAGTTTCAGAATATTCAACAGAATGTTTATTAAATGGTAAAGACATACAATTCGTACGTGTCGGAGTATTAAGCGTTAACGACGGACTATATCGAATCATTCATGATGTCATGATTATGACATCAGCCTACACGTCACATAGTTGATCATGACGTCATATGAGTGAGTGAGGAAATGGATTCATGAATTTACGCTGGACAATGATATTCCTGTTTTTCTGGCATGAAGATTAACCCCTGACCTGCAGAGTTGGATACAATTTCTACAATTTAACCCCTTAATGGTCAAGATTTGTAAAGAAAATTGAAATTTTTGCTTAGCGAGTGTCCATTTGCAGATCAATTGAGATTAATATTTTTAAATTTACCACTGGAATGACTGGTTCGGTAACAGAGCTAGTCATTTCGTTGGAAAAATTAAACAAGAACGCTGAAGCATACAATGTCTCGCCTGTAAAGTGTTGATTGGCAAAGCAAACTTGGTTTTTAATACACATATTCAGTAATGCACCAACAAACAAGTGTAATCAATCAAACATGGAATTTTTTTACCAAACTGCGGATAGTCTGATCTTGAAACCTTTTTCAAAATGAAACTAATAATGGTGCTGATAGTACTTCATGCATAGTATATAGCTCTGCTGTAAAATTTTGCTGATATCTGGTGAGCCATTGTTGAAAAAATGGCCAAGTCCAAAACCATGAAAAAATAGCTAAAATACCCCAAAATTAAATCCATTGTTTGTATATCACATCCCTGCATAGTATAAATCACTTCTGTAAAGTTTCATTGAGATCGGATGAGCCAGTGTTGAAAAATAAGTTTGGCCGCTGACCACTGGCCTCAGATTGACTCAAGAACAAAAAAATTTGTTGTACTGTAGTTTACTAACTACAAGCTTCAAAATGATATGCGACATGACCACATTTGCTAAAATTAATTTTCTGCCCACCATTATCAAAATTCCAATGTGTCACGCACATCCCTGGCCATATGTGTAATCATACACAAAGTTTCAAGTTCTATCTGAAATGGTCTAGGAGTTGCGTTACAATAGATTGGTGCCCACTTTTGACCCCGCCCTCACCCTCAGTTTGACCCAAGATCAAAATAATTCCCTGTACTGTAGTCTACTCATCATTGTCTTGAAAATGATATGCGACATGACAAGCTTTGGAAAAAAACTTTTACACCAGATTTCCCACCCCCAGGGCTATACCCCTGGGGTCGTATTCACGAAGAGGTCTTACACCATAGAAAAGGCATAACTAGGGCATACGCCCCCAAAGTGGCATAAGCCCCCAAAGTGGCATAAGACGGTATTCACGAAAGGGGCATAACTTACGCCCATGCATAAAATCGGGTGTAACTTATGCCCTCCAACTACAAGCCTTAAGTTATTATCTACAGCGTTTTTGATAGTGTTATTTAATGTGAAGACATAGCATCCATTTAAAAAAAAATATTTGAGCTGAATACTTTCCTATTTTTGTATTCAAAGCACCCACAGTACGCTGAATGTGTAGCTGAAACAATTGGGTAAATACAGTAGAGCGATACATCATTGCCTGGCAACGAGGGTGCGTGAACGGCCTGAATGACGCGCTGCGCTAAAGTCAGGTTTTCCCAAAAGGGCTTTATAAAAAGTTGTAAGAATAGAAAAATTACTTGTTTTAGCAGCACTTAGTTTTTGTAATGACAAGCTACATTGTGTATTTTACTAATGAATGCTTATATATATTTTACTAATGAATGGTTATATGCTAGGTCAGTCAGACTCGATAGAATGAATATTATTTATTTATTTATTTGTTAGTATTAAGCGTGCATACTAAATTTTGAGTCGATGGTAGCTAGTCTGTTCAGTATACTATGTTGGCTACACATTTTGACAGCTGTTGATGCGTATGGTACTACATCAATAAGCGGCCTATGGGACCAATGAATGCTGGCCTACACGCATTACAGTGCCGCATTTATTTATGCCACCCTTTGTGAATACGGCGTAACTATGAGGCATAACTCTAGGGAGTAAGTTATGCCAGGCGTAAATTACGCCCTCTTCGTGAATACGGCCCCAGGGGTCATGCCAAAATTTCAAAAATGTCATGCGCATCCCTGGCCATATGTGCAATCATCTCCAACATTTCAAGTTTCTATCTGAAATGGTCTAGGTGTTGCATTACAATAGATTGGTGCCGACTTTTGACCCCTCCCCCTACATGTACCCTCACTTTGTGACCCAAGATCAATATAATTCCTTGTACTGTAGTCTACTCATCATTGGCTTGAAAATGATATGCGACATGACATTTGGGAAAATTTAATTTTTTACCCCACATTCCACAGCCCCTGGGGTCATGTCAAAATTTCAAAAGTGTCATGCACATCCCTGTCCATATGTGCAATCATCCCTAAAGTTTCAAGTTCTATCTGAAATGGTCTAGGAGGAGTTGCATTACAATCGATAATTACTGGCCAAAACTGCAGTTGCAAAACATATTAAAAAAGTCCAAGTCCAAAACTGTGAAAAAAATAGTTAAAACAGCCCAAAATTAAATTTGTTATGTAGATCACATCCCTGTCTAGTATCGATCACCTCTGTAAAGTTTCATTGCAATCGGATGAGCCAGTGTTGAAAAATCAGTTGATTAATAAATCTTAGCCAAAACTGCACTTGTAAAATACATGAAAAAAGTCCAAGTCCAAAACCGTGAAAAAAATAGTTAAAATGCTCCAAAATTAAATCTGTTGTTATGTAGATCACATCCCTGTATAGTATCGATCATCTCTGTAAAGTTTCAATGAGATCGGATGAGCCAATGTTGAAAAATAAGTTGATTAAAAAACCGTAACCAAAACATATAGCTCTGTCAAAAGATCTCGCGAGAACACAGCGCCTCCAATCACAAAAGAGCCAGTGGCTCACCAACATAAGAGGCGCTTTATCTCATTTTAATTTCCATTCCATTTTGGAGCATTTAATGTTGGTCGGCATAACAAAATTAATGCGCAATACGAGAGTAAATACTGTTCCATTATTAAATTTTTCTGAAGAGAAATATTATTTCTCTGTTCTGATTGGATAAATTCTCCCGTACAAGCCAATGAAAATAGAGAATGGCAGATATTAGAAGAATTCTAGTAAACACAACTGCTGGTCTTACCCATTCCCGCATTCTTAATAGGTGACATTTTATGACAAAAGTAGAATTGATTTTGATGTAATAAACAATCGTTATTGAAGATAAGCGGTATTTAGGCGGTCCCATTAATAATTTCACTTCCACGATATTTTTGAGGCGTACATTAAACACTGTGGTACTGCGGTAAGCATGCATGGTATTTTTTCTAAGAGTTTATTTACAGGAATCCAATTGGATTCCTGTATTTCTCAATTGTGGGATTATTACGAGAATCGGATTCCCGTCGAATTTCGAGCCCTACTACCACATGACGTATTACTAGTCTAATAACTTGTGTCAATGTCCATTTTCACGTAGAGAAATCTTTGGAAATTTATCACTGGAATGCCTGGGTCGATGATTTTACCCAGTCAATGTCTATTTTCAGCTTGAGAAAAATTTATTTTTGAAGATTTATCACTTGAATGACTGGCTCGATAATCGATGCAGATTTCTCAAGACCACTGCAACGGTCTATTTTTGGCTGCTTGACCATTCTGGCCAGGTGAGATAATAACGGTATAAAGATTCAGGTGCAGCATGAATCTAACACAGCACTGATGAGACAGTAAACATACCAGGTATCTCGGATTTCAGGTAGAATTGACATTGGAATATCAACGAAATTACACGCCATTGTGCTCCATGTCATCTGGGGAACAAAATATAGGAATATCTTAGTCAGAATTACTAAAGAAAAGTTGAATCATTCCACACAATTTTGAAAATAGTTTTTTTATACATGCATATGCAGATATTATTTAGAATGCAGATAAAATACCACTATCACATGCGCAGTATGTGCATAATATGAACGCAAAACAGTGTTCTTATTTCAACACCTGAAGGTTCTTAAACTGGATACTGTCATCTTTTTGGAATCAGATGTCGATTCCATATTGATATAAACCCACTATTACCGCAATGCTACCAGGATGGGATAATGTAAAGAGTACACACCCCCATCTACCCATGCCCCAACAGACCTCACGCTGCACCCCTACCCCCATCAATCATAATTGTATGTGTTCTGTTGTCAAATCATAACATGATTTGACAACAGAACACATACAATTATGATTGATGGGGGTAGGGGTGGCAGTGTGAGGTCTGTTGGGGCATGGGTAGATGGGGGGGGGGGTGTACTCTTTACATTATCCCATCCTGGTAGCATTGTGGTAATAGTGGGTTTATGTCAATATGGAATCGATATCTGATTCCAAAAAGATGACAGTATGTTTGTTTTTATGTATATGCTGTTGTTTATGTATAGGCCTCCAGCACATGCACTAACTATGGACAACCTGTTTTCACCTGTATAATTCCAAAATATAAAGTAAAATAAACAGTTTTTGAACTTGGACTTAATAGGCTAATACATAAAACAAAGAAATGTCATAAAACATGACAGCAAGAGGCCCCAGTTTCAAAATATTCACGAGAATGTTTACTAAGTTGTAAATTAATCAAAGACATATAATCCATCCACTTTCAAGATAAACTTTTCAATGAAGGACCTATGTCATTCTGATTGCGACGCAGCCAACATGATTTGATTATGACATCAAAGATCTGAGTGACAAATCAGATCCCTCTATAGAAATTTATAAGCACTAGGGATGCATGTGAAGGGCACGTGACTCAAGCCAAACCTTATTATAGAAACAGAAATTAAATTAACTCTTTAATGGCCAAATTTGGTCAAGTTGGAAAATATTGACTTACTGAACGTCCATTTGCAGGCCAAGAGAATATTTTTGAAAAATTACCACTAGAATGACTGGCTCGGTTATCGAGCTAGGCATTCCAGTTGTAAATTTTCAAAAATAGTCTTCTCTTGGCCTGCAAATGGACATTCCTGAGGACCACGGCAAAGGTTGGATTTGGCAGGCTTGACCATTAAAGGGTTAAGCTACCGAATATCCATTAATTTTAAGATACAGTACCAAGAACGAATCAAACAACATAGTGGCGCTCGCGCATGAGTACTCTGTTGCATAAGTTTTTTCATTAGTCAGTTTCCATAGTAACCATGTGTCCAGGGTACCGAACATGACATCATCATTATTAGCATCAGCTCGGACCTGAAAGTGAGCAAGTTTTCACCTGACACGCCTGACAATGCTGGGAACATGTGAATGGCATACAGACCACTAATACAGCTTTCCCAGATTGACGGAATTTGGGAAAATTCCCTCCCATAATGCATTTCTCGTAGCACATCTGCCTGGTAAACAGACGGCGCATAGCGAGAATGGTATTAGGCTCAGAGACAATGCACTTTAAGCTGTTTATATGAAGAAAGCTCTCATTAGAAAGCTCATCCAACTATGTATTAGTTTTTATATTTTTCTAAAAAATTTTCCCGCTAATTATAATTTAAAAATACACCCTCTTGGCCAATTGATTTACAAAATCTAGGGACAATGGTGTATTTTATATATGCAAATAACCCTGTCATAATTTTACCCCAAAAAAAAAAATACATGAATGTTTAGAGAATTCCAATGGTGTATGACTAATAATATACTGAATAATATTGTGACTGTAGTTTATCATAGTAGGAACTATTTAAAATGTGGTGTTGTTTAGCGCAATAATAACTCAATGTGGGCCAGTTGCTCACTTCCTAATTTACCCACCAGCAAATGCGCTATGAGCATAGATTTAGGGGAATCATGCGTAATTACGCCAAGCTGGAAAAGCTGTATTGTAAGATTTTCATTTCATTTACATGAGATACAATGAATGGCTATAACTATGGTACATGTACCTATACCTATATAGAGATGTTAACATTTGTATTTGACTAACAAAGCCGCTGACAACTTTGTAGTGTGAAATTACTTTGCATTTATAGAAATTAGTGTACTTTAATGATATTTCTTCTGTACTAATTGGCCCAGAGCTACATTAACGATGGCGTTAAATAATTCTGCAATATGTCCTGAGTACAGGGTACAGCTCTAGGAAAGATGTATTAACATGTTAACCCTCGAATTTGTTCAAGAAAATTTCAATTTTCTCAGAGAATAAACGAAATCAAGGATTTCTTTTTTCACGAGAGAGTTGATACTTACCTCCCTAATACTTTTGATATTGCTAAATATTGGCTTTCACTCAATAAACACTCAGATTAAAACAGTTAGGTGCCCCTACTGGGCAGGGAGTCAGAGCGTAGTCTGGCGGATGCCAGCCCCACCACCGCGCATGCGCAGACTAGCACTTCCTCTGACTAATTTATTGGCTGATACACATGCAACTATAAAGAGCCTGAAGACCGAGCCTCTGCGGGGTGGAGAGGCCGGGTCCGTATCTAGGGAGGTAAGTATCAACTCTCTCGTGAAAAAAGAAATCCTTGATTTCGTTTATTTCACATCAAGAGTATACTTACCTCCCTAATACTTTTGATATTGCCAGAATTTGACAGTGAATTCGGCGGGAGGGAGGCGAGGTCAAAAGACCAGCTCATCCCTATACGCTTTTCTGCGTTTAAGGCACTTAAACTTCTGAAACTGTATGAAAAAACAGTCAGGATTTGACTAACCATCGGATAACACCCCCGATGTATGAGAGATGACCGAATGTCATATGCGCTCCCCCCCCTCCTTCCTGGGAGGAAGAGTCGAATGACCTCAATGTCCTATACGCTCTCTACGTACAAGTGCCATGTACTACAGGACAGAGACGAAAAGCTCCATTTTCGTATACTCTCAACAATGAACCACATAAATACACAAAACCATCATCATATAAATAACGGGTAACGTGACAAGACAATCAACAATGGACAACACATACACAAGGCTGACCTTGTTGAAATGGCTGCTGACATCCTCTTCCCATTGGTGAAGATCGATGCAGTCCCAAATTAGTGGTTGTTTCCATAAATTAATTGTGAAATATATAAGCAATGAGGAAACCCCATCAAAAATATATATGCCTAGTTATTTTTTCAAAATCGACAAGGCGAGAGGATTAGAGGTGTCACGGAGATAATGGTCTGTAAAACTTGACTCACAGTGCCACTGAGCCACCGACATAATATCATCCACAGGGACCCCATTAAATAGGGCAGTGGATGTCACTACGCCGCGGACACTGTGAGCCTTGGCCACGTCAACCTGCTTCCCGGTGGCGGATTTATGGCAAAACTGAATGCATTCTACAATCCACCTGGAAATGGTGTCCTTAGAAGCCCTGCCATGGGGTTCAATATATGACAACCATAACGCTGACTGGTCGGTGCGCCACTCCGCCGTACGTTGTTTGTACCGGCGAAGCGCCCGGACAGGACACCATGCTTTAGAATTAGGATCATATCTAGTTAAAGCAGGCAAAATAATAGGTTGACCTGGATATTTCAACGACTGATTTTTAGCCAAGAAATTAATCCTAGGTAGCAGCTTAAGGCCTTCCCCTGAAACCACAAAACGGTCATCCTCGGCTGATAAGGCATGAATCTCACTCCTACGCCTAGCCGAGGCCGCAGCAATTAAAAACACAGTCTTCAGTGTTAATAGTTTCATCGAAATGGAACTAAGTGGTTCAAACGGCTCATCACCTAGTACTTGAAGCACTAGCGATAAACTCCAAGACGGAATCACCGGTGGATTCCTTGGTCTTAGATTGCCCATGCCTTTAATTAATACATTTAATGTATTCACTTCATCACTTCCCCTCTTAGCCAAGCAAGGAATAACAGACATTAAAGCTGACTTATAACCAGCAATAGAGTTAGGCTTGAGGCTATAGGCATCATAGAGGTGACAGAGGAAATCAGCTACTACCTGAATAGATGCATCCATTGGATCAATACATCTTTTTGAGCACCATTCTGCAAATCTGTTGATTTTATAATTATATGCTCTGGAGGTTGACCCCCTCCTGGCTTTGGCCATAAACATGGCTGCTTGCTCAGAAAAGCCCTCCTTAATTCTAGATTCCTTGACAACATCCACGCAGTCAATCTGAACATTGACGGATTGTTGTGAAGGGCCTTGCCCTGGAAGATAATATCGTCCATCAGAGGCAGAGGAACCGGATTGCAGACCAGAAGGTCCAGCAGATCCGTATACCATGATCGGCTTGGCCAATCCGGGGCGATCAGAAGCACTTGGCATTCCTCGTCTGATTTTCTGAAGAATTTTTGGAATCAGGATTGCTGGAGGGAATGCGTATGCATACATTCTCCCCCAGCTGATAGCTAACGCATCTGTTGCGAAAGCGCTTGGATCCGGAATCGGAGAGACGTACGTCGTCATCTTCGCATTCTTCTTCGTTGCGAACAAATCGATGTTGGGTTTCCCCCAATGGTCGAACAGACGATCCGCCACACATTGATTTAGTTGCCATTCCGTGGGTAAAACACTCATCCTTCGGCTCAATGAGTCTGCTAGCAGGTTTAACCTTCCCGGAATATGAACTGCTTTCAAGGTAATCTGGTGATCCAGACACCAACAAAGCAGTCTCCATGTCATCATACAGAGACTGGGCGACTTCGTTCCGCCCTGGTGGTTTATGTAAGTCACAACTGTTGAGTTGTCTGAACGAATAAGAACAATCTTGCCCTGAACTTTCTGTAAGAAATGTTCCAGGCCCAGGACTACTGCTCTTAGCTCCAGTAGATTTATATGTTCCTTTGACTGTTACAGATTCCAAAGCCCTGATATCGTGGACTCTTCCAGGCAAGCTCCCCAGCCCTCCATCGATGCATCTGTATACACAGTCACCTGAGGGTGGGGAGGGGTTAGCATAACCCCCACCAAGAGATTCTCTGTGTCCAACCACCATTGCAGGTGATGAATCAGAGGCGCCAACACTGACACATTCGAGTCCAGCGAACCTGTACTCTGGGTCCATTGTGTCATGAGAAATAACTGGATCTGCCGCCTGCGTACGGCGGCCTGAGGAATGACTGGTTCCAATGAAACCATCAACCCCAGCATTCTCAAGTAAACCTGTGCCAGGACATGACGACTGTCGCACACTGACTGAATTAATGAGATGAGTTTCTGAACTCTCTCCTGAGTAGGATAAACATATCCTGTCTCTAGATCGAAGAACATCCCCAGGTAAACAAACTTCTGGGATGGAGTCAGCTCTGATTTTGGGAAATTGATCATCCAGCCTAAGTCTGTGAGAGTTTTCAAAACAATCTCCAGACTGGCCGACAAACTTTCCCGGGTGTGCGCTTTCAACAGCCAGTCGTCTATGTACGTGTGGACTGCTATGCTTCTCCTGCGGAGGTATGCGGTGATCGCAAGAACCACACGGGTGAAAACCCGAGGAGCCGTGGAAATTCCGAAGGGTAGCACCCTGAATTCCCACTGTCTGCCCTGGAATGAAAATCTCAGGAAGCGACGGAAACTCCTGTGTATGGGGATGTGGAAATAAGCGTCCTTCAAATCTATCGACGCTGTCCACATTCCCCTCTCTAACCCCGCCAACACCGAGCGCACAGTCTCCATCTTGAAACTGGGCGTCTCTATGAACTTGTTCAATGGCTTGAGGTTGAGAATTGGTCTCCACCCTCCGGTGTTCTTTGTTACTAAGAACAGGGTTGAATAGAAGCCCGGACACCTCTGTGCCGGCTGAATAGCTCCTTTTTGTATGAGGGAATTTATTTCCTCCTCGATACACAACCTTTGATCTGGATCTCTCGGATTTGGAGTCCAGATCGGCACTTGAGACAGTCGCGATGGCGGGCCTGTCATCCAATCGGGATGATACCCGACTGAAAGCCATCGCAAGACTAAACGGTCCTGAGTTAACCGTTCCCACTCTTGCATGTGGTCGGCTAATCGGCCTCCCATCGGTCCACCTAGGGATAGAGGTGGACATAAGGAGTGCAAGAGCGGCACTGTCTCCTTTGCCAGAAACACCGGCGCGGTTCTCACCGCGGTAACCGTCCCATCAGGAACGATTACCCCGCCCAGATCCTCGCGCGCCACGACCAGCACCGCGCGCACCACGGTGCGCGGGCGGCTGCCTGGCTGACTGCGCCTGAGGAGCCTGCGCCCCCCTCGCTGCTGGCCGAATCGCACGCGGCCGAGGCCGGCGCTGCGATGGTGGTTGGCCTCTGACCTGGCCACTACCACCTCGAGCCTGCAGGGGACGATACGCAGGGGGTGCGGCGCGAACGTTGGCACGACGAAGCACCTCAAACTGTTCGCGCAGCGCCCTCTGGTTATTGACCAGAGTAACCGTCTCCTGGAGGTGTCTACATCCCTCACCTCCAAAGAGACCAGGACCTGTCATAGGCGTACGTAGTAGCCTATTGTAGAGGTCCTGGGACGGGCACAGATTATCCAAGGCAAAAGTGCGCCTTGCCCGGACACTCCTGGTCACCGCCCGCGTCATACAGTCCAGAGCCAGGTTGATACCATCCTGGATGGCTCGCTGGACTGTGACCGGACTTGGCTGGCGCGATGCGGATGCTGTTACTACCCCTTGTAACAGCTGGGAGACGTGGGACAGAGCGGCAATCGAAGCCCTCCCACTCTCTTCCGCATCACGCAACGCGGCATTTGCCGAACGCAACGCGTTCGAGCACAAGACTCCCGTGTCAGAACGGGAGCCTGGCCGCGCATCCTCACCCAAAGCCGCGCGGTCATCCACGCTCGGCTTTGGTACCACACCGTACCGCTGGTAGTCCAGGGGCACGATGCGGCAACGCCTGGCCACCTCACGTGGGGCCTTAGCGAGACGTCCACTCGACTTAATGGACGTCTCCGCCGCCTCGAACATGTCAACGACATGCTCTGCCAGCGGCAGAGAAGGCATAGCATTAGCAGTAGGCTTACCAGCTAACCACGGCCTGTGTTCACGCTGGCTAGCCGACTGCTCCACGGGCAGATCTGGTCTAACACTCACCAGCCACTGGCAAGCGTCAGACCAATCCTCCTCCGTGGCTAGTTGCGATCGCTCTACAAGACGGGGGCCTTCGTCTTCCTCCTGAGCACAAGCAACAGAGCTTGACGGCGGATACGCTGATATCCCTGGCAAGCCAGGGAGAGCATGCGGGCCTGATAATACCGGCATGCTAATCTCACTGGTTTGACCAGGAGCAGGCGCCGTGGTAGAGCGCGGGGCATATACCGCCCCACCACGGCCCCGGCCAGCACCAGCTACACTCTCGGCAAGCCGAGGTATGCGGTACCGCTGGCTTTCAGCGCCCAGGGCCACAGTCTGAACCGTGGATTCTACCCCTGGGAGAGTAGAACCGTGGAAAAAGGCGCCTGTATTCCCCGCGAGGGGCGCACAAACGTCATATTCCATGGCCACGTCTTCATACGGCGACCCTAACAGGTAATCATCATCCTCCTGGCCAGAAAGATTAGACTCCGGGTCAGCAAAGAGAGCTAACCCGGACTGGCCAGGGAAGGCGCCATACGAGGTACTGGCAGCCGCGGTGTGCGGATACCCCTGGACTGATGAGCAGCCCGCGGGTTCCAGCGACGACCGTCCACGGTCCCTATTGGGCGCGCCAATAAGCCTGCTGCCAGGGCCGTGGAACACCCCCTCTAATGGGGCCACCTCTGAATCTTCAAACAACGGAAGCGTACTAAGGAACGTTGATTCAGAGGTGGGGATTACCTGCTCCGAAGCAGATGATGAGGTCAATAAAGGATTTGGTCCAGGAAGCATGCCACGAAGCAACTCTGGAACCAAATCCTTGATTGTCCTCCTCATCTCTCCCAACATCTCGGTCCGGAAGGCCTCCATGTCCACCGCGGACGAGGCCTTCCTCTTACCCTTCTTACTTACGACCTCTTTTTTCAGCTTCTTTTTCTCCTCCTCCAACTTGTCCTTCGCCTGCAAGCACAAGAATTCGGACATTAGCTCGCCCCCCCAGTGCTTACATATCTCGCAATTAAGCAAGGGACCACAGGGGCTACACTGAAAACATAGATGAGGGCCAAACTTGTCCCTCAAAAATCGTCCACAGGACGCACAACCAGGTCTCTGAAAAAGGCCAAAGGATGAGGAGTATGAGCAAACTAGTTACGCTTAGAAACTAACCAACTCAAGAGAAGGAAATGATCATAAAGATCATAATTTTTATGAGAAACCAGCTTCGGACAACTTTAATTGTAATTAAAGAGCAAAGCTGATTATGACGTCATTAATCCTATGACAGGACAAAATCGATCCCAACAAACATCCCAGTGCAAGGACGAATTGTATCTTTAACCAGAACATGTGCAGAATGGACATTTCGACTACACAAGCATCAGATAAATACTGATAACAATGGCAAATAGTGTTAATTATCTCCCTTTCTCATATCAATAATTAATACCTGACACCTTGTCTAGACAAACCATCCAACCTGATGAACTGGAGAACTCCACCACTGAACGCCTCTTAACTCTCTCCACCTCAAGGGGAAGGAATTGGATCAAGAGGGCAAAGTGAGAAGACCTTTATAATAGGCCTCCAACTCACTGGGCATAGAATTTTCTGGTTAGATAACCTAACAGTATTAGTAGGAAATGGAACCATGGTGGAGAGACACAAACCCTCTGCTGATGTCATGTCCTTATTTCTCCTTCACACAGACCTGTGGACATAAACACAAAGAGAGATTAGTCTTGTATAGCACCTAGTTGAAAAAACCCAACTAATTAAGGCGCTTATCACGTTTAGCGAGAGTCCCGGAAACACATTACAACGGGACAAAACTCGCTAATTTTACTAGAAGTCACCTGATTTAAAGGTCCAAGGCCCTCCTGTGGCGAAGTCACTCTCTCAGCCATCTTTGTCAGGTGAAAACGTCTCTTAAATAGTCTTAAAAAGCTTTGAAAAGCGTAAAGAAAGATCCTATCATGAAAGCATGTGTTGTCTCTCAGCCAATAAATTAGCAAAGAGGAAGTGCTAGTCTGCGCATGCGCGGTGGTGGGGCTGGCATCCGCCAGACTACGCTCTGACTCCCTGCCCAGTAGGGGCACCTAACTGTTTTAATCTGAGTGTTTATTGAGTGAAAGCCAATATTTAGCAATATCAAAAGTATTAGGGAGGTAAGTATACTCTTGATGTGAAAAATGTCCATTTGCAGACCAAGATAAGAGTTTTTTGAAGATTTATGACTGGAATGACTGGCTCGGTTATCGAGCCAGTCATTCGTGGTAATCTTTCTAAATAGTCGAGCGTTAAAATGTTAAGCCTTGAAATACAGTGTCTCACATTCAAAACAGCTATACAGGAAAGCTGTTGAATATTTTGAAAATAATTTGACTGGGAGCTGATGTTGCCATAGCTTCAATCAAATTAATTTTAAAATATTCAGCAGAATATTTCTTACATCATAAAGAATTTATTGTTTCTGGTTTCCAACAGGTTCCAGTCAAATTAGTTTCAAAATATTCAGCATTTTTTTAGGAGTTGCTTTAAATTTGAGAGTGGAATTTCAATGGGGTAATGGTTAATTGCATTTAACACTAACATGAGATTACTTACATTCTCAACATTGTCAAAAACCCACAATAATCTCATCGGAATCTGAAAATGAATGAGACAGTAAAGCTTACTTCATAAAATACCAATAGTTTAGATGCGTGAACCTCAAACTAAAGTAACACACACACACACGTGCACGCACACACATCATACAACACGCATGCACACACAAACACACATGCATACATGTGTGCTCGCTCGCATATGACACACATGCGTAGAGATACATGCACAGACGCGCGCGCGCGCACACACACACACACACACACACACATACACACACAAAGACACACACACACACACACACACACACGCATGCACACAGGTTCAAATATGAATATGTTTGGCTTGTTAATTTGATAGGTGCCAATTTAAAACAACAAGAATTCTGCCTGTGCTAAAGACAAAATCTTGTAAAAAAACAGTTGTGTAGCAAGGTCACAGTGATCTTGACCTTTGACCTTGTAACCTCAATGTTGTTGTGCCTCTTCATCCAGTATTGGCAACCATGTGAGAAAGATTAGTTCCAATAGGGTCGACTAAACCTGGAATATAACACAAACAACCAAATGTTAACATTGGCACCGCCATCACCACAGTTATTTTCTTTGAAAGTGACACCTAGATACATGACATTCCCAGTGACGATGATTAGCAGTGGCCCAGTATCTTGTGGCTACCAAATTTTAAGATAGGCTACCAAAGTTTCAAACTCACTAGCCATTTCGGTATAATTTCAAAATATTCAACAGATTTTCTGTTTGTTTGCCGTGTAATTGAGATACATCTAATTTATGGGTGAAATGGTTGTCCGAAAACAACGTATTTAACACATTCTACATTAGAAAATCCTAAATTATTATATCCTGTGTTTCTTAATGTGGTATCCTGTGTGCTGATGCATTATAATTGTAAGATTGGGCCCTTGAAAAATTAACTGGGCCTCTTAAGTTTTGCTGGGGCCCAGGTGGCTACATGGTTAAAAATCTAAAACTTTATCACTGGACATGTCTTACTTCTGCTTCACAGGCGAAGAAATAATGTTGGTCTAGTGATATCACTACAAAGCCACTGGACTCACTGTTTTTTTACTTAGGAAATAAAGATACAACCACCAACATGTGTAAAGTCCACATTTGACCATTGCGCAAACACTGCCTGAGTGAGCGATTGGCTGAAAATATTACATACTAATATATAATATTTAAACTTGATGACTGGGATGGATTTAGTTGGTGAACAGTTAGAGCTCGATGTATTACATATACATGTATATATATATATATATGTTTACTGTAATGGCCAAATCTGCCAGAAATTCTCTTGAGAAATGTCCATTTGCAGAGAAAGAGAAAAATGTGTTAAAAACATGCCAATTCTAGTAATTCTAGTGACAAGTGTTGTAAAATATCATTCTGACCTGGAAAGAAACGAAATCACGGATTTCTTTTTTCACGATAGAGCTGATACTTACCACCCTGATACGCTATTATATTTCCCAAATATCGAACTAGCTTCAATAATACTCAGAATTAAAAAGAATCCACCCCCACTGGGCAGGTTACACAACTGACAGTCCAGTGGATGTGCAGCCCAAACTCGCACATGCGCGGGGCTGACTCATTCTATTCCAAAATATTGGCTGACCTAATTGCAACACAAAACGCCGATAGACCGAGCATCTGTAGGGCAGAGAGGCTGGGATCGTATCAGGGTGGTAAGTATCAACTCTCTCGTGAAAAAAGAAATCCGTGATTTTGTTTATTTCACATCAAGTGTATACTTACCACCCTGATACTCTATGATATAGCCCGAATTCGTAAGAGAATTTGGCGGGAGGGATTGAAGGTCAGAAGACCGGCTCATCCCTGGAAGAGCAAGCTCTTTTGCTTTTAGAGCATAACAAACATCTGAAGTTGCGTATGTAAACACAATCAGGAAATGATTTGGACATCGGATAACACGACCGAGAGTAATGACCGTTTAACATCTGCTCTCCCCCACCCTCTTTTAAAGAGGGAGCGATGACCTTAATGTCCTATACGCTCTCTATGTAATCATGCTAAAGTACTAGAAGACATTGGACGAAAGCTTCATTTCGTATACTCTCAGATGGAACCACAAAGAACACAAAACCACTATTTTAGTAAGCATTAAAAAACGTGACAAAAAAGAGCGATCACCAAATATAGGACTAACCTATTTTGACGAGATTCCCTTTAATCACCGCTGGCGATGATAGGTACAGTACAGAAAAGCGGGGATTCCCCCACTAAATTGCATTGCGTGTGAGTCCACACCCTTATATACAATATTTACAAATATATACAGATTTAACGTTTATGTAAAATCGATAAGGCAAGCGGATTTGACGTGTCACGGAGGTAATGGTTTGTAAAACTAGACTCAGTGCCATTGTGCTACTGACAATGTCATCAACCACCACTCCGTTAAACAGAGCCGTGGATGTCACTATGCCATGGACAATGTGAGCCTTGGCCATGTCAACTTGTTTTGCCGTGGCGGCTTTGTGGCAATGCTGGATGCATTCCTTAATCCACCTAGAAATGGTATCTTTAGAAGCTCTCCCATGGGTTCAATCTAAGATAGCCATAAAGCACTAGGGTCCGTCCGCCATTCCTGTGTACGTTGTTTATAACGTGTTAATGCACGGACTGGATACCAAGTCTTTGAATTAGGATTAAACCAAGTCAAAGCGGGTAAAACTATAGGCTGACCAGGATATTTTAAAGACTGGTTTTTCACCATAAAGTTAACTAGGTAGAAGCCTAAGGCCTTCCCCTGTAACCACAAAATGGTCTGGCTCTGCTGACAAAGCATGTATTTCACGTCTTTGTCTGGCTGAAGCTGCAGCAATCAGAAAATGTTTTAAGCGTCAACATTTTCATGGAAATGGAGCTTAGTGGTTCAAAGGGTTTATCTGCTAATACTTGAAGTACTAACGATAAACTCCAAGACAGAATCACTGGAGGATTCCCTGGTCTTAGATTACCCATGCCTTTGATTAAAGTATTTAGATTACATACTTCATCACTTCCCCTATTAGCCAAGCACGGGATAACTGACATTAAAGCCGACTTGTAGCCAGCAATAGAGATAGGCTGAGGCTATGGGCATCAAAAAGGTGACGGCTACTACCTGAATAGATGCTTCCATTGGATTAATACATCTTTTTTAGCACCATTCAGCAAATCTGTTGATTTTATAATTATATGCTCTGGAGGTTGACCCCTTCTGGCTTTTGCCATAAACATGGCTTCTTGCTCAGAAAAATCCTCCGTAACTGCCGATTCCTTGACAACATCCATGCAGTCAATTGGAACATTGACGGGTTGTTGTGCAAGGCCTTGCCCTGGAATATTATGTTGTCCATCAGAGGCAGAGGAACAGGATTGCAGACCAGAAGGTCCAGCAGATCCATATACCATGATCGGCTTGGCCAATTTGGGGCGATCAGAAGCACTTGGCATTCCTGCTGCCCGATTTTCTGGAGAACTTTTGGAATCAGGATTGCTGGCGGGAATACATATGCATACATTCCCTCCCAGCTGATAGCTAACGCATCTATTGCGATAGCGCTCGGATCTGGAATCGGAGAGACATACGTCATCATCTTCGCATTCTTGTTCGTTGCGAATGAATCTATGTTGGGCTTGCCCCAGTGGTTGAACAGGCGATCTGCCACACATTCATTTAGTTGCCATTCCATGGGAAGAATGCTCATTCTTCGGCTCAATGAGTCTGCTAATAGATTTAGCTTTCCAGGAATATGAACTGCTTTCAGGGAAATCCCATGATCTAGGCACCAGCAAAGCAGTTTCCATGTCATCATACAGAGACTGGGTGACTTCGTTCCGCCCTGGCGGTTTATGTAAGTCACTACTGTTGTATTGTTTGATCGAACCAGAACACTCTTGCCCTTGACCTTCTCAAGGAAGTGTTCCATGGCTAAGACCATTGCTCGCATTTCCAGCAGATTAATATGCTCTTTTGACTGATCCAGATTCCAAAGCCCTGATACTTTGTTTTCTTCCAGGCAAGCTCCCCATCCCTCCATTGATGCATCTGTGTACATCGTTAACTGAGGGTGGGGGGGTGACGTTACCCCCCGCCAGATTTTCTCTCTTCATTCACCATTGAAGGTGGTGAATAAGAGGTCCCAACACTGACACCTTTGAGTCCAGAAAACCTGTACTCTGGGTCCACTGTGTCATGAGAAATAACTGGATCAGCCGCCGGTGTAAGGCTGCCTGTGGAATGACTGGTTCCAAAGAAACCGTCAACCCCAACATTCTCAGGTAGACCCGTGCCAGGACATAACAACTATTGCACACTGACTGTATGACTGAGATGAGTGTTTCTACTCTCTCAAGAGATGGATAAACATATCCTATCTCTAGATCGAAGAACATGCCCAGGTAAACAAACTTCTGGGATGGAGTCAGCTCTGATTTTTGAGTTGATTATCCAGCCTAGATCTGTAAGAGTTTTCAAAACTATCTCCAGATTTGCTGATAGACTTTCTTGAGTGTGTGCTTTTAACAGCCAGTCGTCTATGTATGTGTGGATTGCTATGTATCTCCTGCGGAGGTATGACGTCATAGCTTGGACCACTCGAGTGAAGACCCGAGGAGCCGTCGATATACCAAATGGGAGAACCCTGAATTCCCATTGGCGGCCCTGAAATGAAAATCTCAGGAACCGACGAAAGCTCTTTGCAATGGGAATGTGAAAATAGGCATCTTTTAGATCTATTGATGTTGTCCACATTCCCTTCCTCAATCCTTCTAACACCGTTCTTACAGTTTCCATTTTGAAACTTGGTGTGAGGATAAACCTGTTGAGAGGTTTGAGGTTGAGAATTGGTCTCCATCCTCCAGTGCTTTTTGTCACTAGGAACACGATTGAATAATAACCCGGATATTTTTGTGCTGCTTGAATAGCATGTTTTAGTATGAGGGATTGAATTTCTTCCTCTATACACAATCGTTGATCTGGATCTCTTGGATTTTGAGTCCAGATTGGAACCAGAGACGGGCACGATGGCTGCTTTGAAATCCAGTCGGGATGGTAACCGACTGAAAGCCATCGCAAGACTGAGCGGTCCTGAGTAATCCGCTCCCACTCTTGCATGTGGAAGGCCAGACGGCCTCCCACGGGTGCACCTAGGGATTGAGGTGGACCCGAGAAGTGCAAGAGAAGCTCTGTCTCTGGTGGCTGTCCTAGCAGCACTGGTGTGGTCTTTGTAAGAGCAGACCAATCAGGTTCGGCTCCCACAACCAGAACCCTGTGCTCCTCTACCAGTTCCATGTGCACCTCGGTACACAGGCTGTCTGACGGGTTGCGATGGAGGAGCCTGCGCTCTCCATCCCCCCCCCCCCCTGACAAGGCCACCACCACCTCTAGCCTGCTGAGGGTGGAAGACAGGGGGCGCTGCTCGAACACACTCCCTGCGGAGCACTTCAAACTGCTCTCGGAGCGCTCTCTGGTTGTTCACCAGGTTTACGGTTTGTTGGAGGTGTAGGCATCCTTCACGTCCAAACAACCCTGGACCTGCCATTGCCCCCCAAAGAAGCCGAGTGTACAGGTCCTGCGAGCCAGGTTAATGTCGTCCTGGATGGCTCTCTGGACTGACAGGGGAGAAGTTTGGCGGGCCACGGATGCTGCTACTACCCCCTGTAGCAGCTGGAAAACATGCGAGAGAGCCGAGATGGCTCCTCTCGTACTTTCCTCCGTGCCCCACAATGCGGAATTAGCATTGCGCAGGGCACTAGTGTACAAGGGTCCCGTGTCAGACTGGGACCTAGGCCACGTGTCTTCACCCAAAGCCGCATGGTCATCCGTGCAAGGCTTTTTGACAGCGCCGTACTTCGGATACAGATCAGAACTTATACGGCAGCGTCGTGCCACCTCCTTCGCAAGGCGTCCTTTCGGCTGAACATACATGTATCAAGGATATGCTCCGCATATGGCACAGATGGCATGGTTTCCCTCCCAACCACAGGCGCTGGTGGGAGGCCGGTGGATCCACCTGGAGTTCTGGCTTGATGTTCACCAGCCATTGGCAAGCATCCAGCCAGTCCTCCTCGGTGGCCACCTGTGAATGTTCGACGAGCCTAGGGCCTTCGTCGACACCAACCACATTCACTGGTGGGGTAATGGCTGGAGCTTAAGATACTCCTGGATAGCCAGGGAAGCCATACAGACCCACAAGGGCCGGCATGGCTTGCGCTGTGGCTATTCCAGGAGTCGGATCCACGGCATCATGGGGGGGGGGGCTAAAGGCATGACGTCATAGTCCGGGCCTTCCTCACAGTAACTCTCGGCAACCCGAGGGATACGGTATGGACGACCATCGTATCCTAGCCGCCTAGCCATGAAACCTACTCCCGAAGAAGTAGTTCCATGGAAAAGGTTACCCATAGGCCCCCATCGGCAGGCCATAACAGTGCCCTCTTCTTCCTGCCCAGAAAGATTAGACGGCAAGCTTGAAAAGGGATCAAGCTCGGCATGGGCAGGAGGGGTATCGCGTGAGGTGCTGATACCCTAAGCCTTAGGCTGCTCTAGAGCACTCGATAAGCGAGTGCTCGAGGCCATGGCTATCGCTCCCGGGTCCACAGGCGATTACTTGTTTGCTAAGAGAACCAGACCCAGAGACGGGAACACACTGTCCAGGAGCAAATGAAGAAGACAATGACGAACCTGACCCGGGAAGCAAGCTGCGAAGCAACTCCGGGACAAGATCCGTGATCGTCTTCTTCATCTCTCCCATCATTTCAAGACGGAAAGCCTATATGTCTGGCATGGATGCCTTCCTCTTCTTACCTCTTCTCGTCTGCCGCCCGGTCTTTCACCTGCTGATTTAAAAAATCAGTCATTACCTCCACCGGCCACGACTCACACACATGGTACTTTAGAAGGGGCCCGTACGTACTGCACCTAGTTCAGTCATGAGGGAAAAAGCGGGCCTTCACGAAATGGTGGCAGGAAGGGCATTTGTTCTCATTACCCTCTGAAACGACACAAAACAGAAACAATTAGTTTTTAGTTATGACGAACCAAAAAACCCATTGCAGAAGGCTAATAAGTTCCATAAGGAAAAATTTGACCATCAAATGAAAGGATAAGCCAGGGCCATAGAAAAAACTATAGGCCTGACAAAAGGTAAACAAATCCTAACAACTTCTTATACTTCTTTAAGAAGACAAGGGAGACATTAGAATTTGAACTTGAATACTTGAGGCAAATTTTTAGACTTCACAGCTCAAAACAAAGATTCATTAGTAATTGAACTTTATAAACACAATGAACCTATGCAAACCATCAAGAGAGATAAAAAACTCAACACCCAGTCAAAGAATTTCTAAAATTTTTAGAAATAAAATGACTGAAAATTTTTCTCTCTCCTAAATAAACCTCATAAGAAGACTTCTGAGGACAAGTGAAGGCTGATGAACAACAAGAATACCTGATCCTCAGTCCAAAACCCTGTGGTGTGGGGACAATGCGGAAAAATTACTTATTATGGTAATAATTCCCTCAGCAAACTCATAATAAATTAGAAGGACCCAGAAACCAACTATAAAAATTGTTTAAAATCAAGGATACACTTCAAATATCAACTCGTGTGTCTGAAAAACAAAGCACAACATGCATTAGCTAATATATAGGCCTCCCTCAAAAGAGCTACATGTAGCCTAATAAAGACGTATCCACGAGTTAGTGCAAATGCCGGAAACACCATCTGAGTCAACACGCAAATTTTTTATCAATAAATTTAGTACACCTGATGGCTTGGACCGGGAGCATCCTGCGGCGACTTGGCAGCATCAGACATACTAATATTCAGTCAAAACAAGTTGCAAAACAACTCAAAGCTTCAAATAGATAGAAAGCAAAAGCAAGGCTAGAAAGCGTGTTGCAATGGCAGGTCAATATTTTAAGAAGAGAATGAGTCAGCCCTGTGCATGTGCGAGTTTGGGCTGCACATCCGCTGGACTGTCAGTTGTGTAACCTGCACAGTGGGGGCGGTTTCTTTTTAATTCTGAGGATTATTGAAGCTAGGTCGATATTTGGAAAATATCATAGAGTATCAGGGTGGTAAGTATACTCTTGATGTGAAATAGACATTTTCTGAGATTTCTATTTTCATATCTAATTTTGACCATTCACCTTTTAATGGTCAAGATTTGCTAAGAATGTCTCAATTTTTGGCAAGGGTATTTTTGAAAATTTACCACTGGAATGACTGGCTCGGTTATGGAGCCAGTCATTCCAGTGGTAAATTTTTAAAAATTGTCTTCACTTGGCATGCAAATGGACATTTATCCAAGCTACCGCAATGGCTGATTTTGGTCGGCTTGACCATTAGACTGCTCTACTTACAGTGGAACTCATGTATTGCATAATAGACGCGACGAGGTGGCGTTTGCTTCTGCTGAAGAAATACAGGCATTTAGCCATGCCATGTAGAAACTGAAATACAGGATGCAGAAATTGTATGAAAAGTTGTTTTAATGAAGCCTAAACATGTCTATGTTAATCTTAAACATTGGATGTACTAGGCAAATTTATAATCTCTATGCTGCGATTTCATTAACACTGGCGAATAACTGACACAATCTCTCCAAAGTCAGTTGCTGGCATATGAGTGGACACACTCACAAATTTACCAGTGGTTCCTGATACGCGACTGTGATGACATCGGGAGGGGGGGGAGACACTATTTTGTGACATATAAGATGCAATAAAATTTCATACGCTCGATGGCAATCGTGAGAGTGCATACAATAAGCAAATTTGTACACGCTTCGTCGAGCAACGATCGCTGAGTGAATTTATCTGACATGGCAAACGTGAGTGGATATGCCGGCGTACGAAATCCCTAGCTAAAATCGTCGCCACTGGAGCGGACACACCTGGTGAATATCTTCAGATTTATGCTGATCGCAGCATAAAGCTTAAAAATGTGCCTAGTGTGTCCGCCATTTTAGTCCAGCACGTTTTCAATCACACCTCTATGTCATGATACCTGTATTGTCTTCATGTGGTTAATTACCATGTTTAATAGAATTTTGAAATTAATTTGACTGGAAGCCATTGCTGCCTTAGGCAGCAATAGCTTCCAGTCAAATTAATTTCAAAATATTCAACAGAATAAGTTTTATATCGCAAAGAATTTACGTTAATCTTTTAATGGTCAAGCTGACCAAAAATTACTTCAGCCAGTGTTCAAGATAAAATCTGTTTACAAATGAAAAAAATATTTCAGAAAATATTTCTGCATTTCTAGTATCATTTACAGTGTCAATACAATATACCGTACTTTCGGGTCTATATTGTGGTTTTTTGCTCATTTCGCTCCAGGCCAGAAGGGGGTGGTGGGGGTAGTGGTGCATATTATGCATTAGTGTAAACTTTTATCACATTTTTGGGCTCAGAATTTTGGGTCAGAACGGTCGCCCTGATGTACAATTAAGCCCAAAAATGTGATATATCAAGGGAATCCACTATTTCCTCTTGCTTGCCGTATTGCAATGACCAATATTGTGGGCTACATTGTGTGTAATAATTGTATTCTATGTAATATTTGTGAAACGTACGTGTATGATTCTTAAATGGTGAAATAAAACTCAACTGACAAGTCATTGTACACGTATTATCGTAAACCAACATAAGATGATCCAAAACAACGTAAGAAATAAAATGAGCTTAGATCCCTTCTTAAATTGGATGACCAAATTAAAGCTCTTTTGTGATTGGAGGCATTCCACTGAACTTTATTTGGAGTAGAGGGAGACCTCCCAAATAAAAACAGATTTTGCAACGTCGCAAATGCCAATATCGCAAATTAATAATAAATATTTACATAAGATAATGTTTTAAAACAATTTGAGCAATAAATTCACTATTACCTAATCAGTAAATGTATTCAGCAATATATTTACTGGCAAAATTTGTGTTCACTTGAGCGATTTTGTTCTGGCCGACTTGGTTACATTACATTCTACCGAGTATTAATCACTGTATTAATCAGCTATAGGACGAGTTTATGCCATCACTCTTGTAGCTACTCAAAGCTCCCCTCCTATTTGTGGATTGCGTAGGTCTTTAACCGGGTACTACTATTAGTCTCTTTGCGCTACTTGCGTAACAACCTAAACTCGCCCGATAGCCTAATACATCACGTGATTTCTATTTTTTCACGATGCCATTTTATGTCAAACTTTGGATTAATTTTGATGAAATAAACAATGTTTATTAAAATACATGCAATATTTAGGCGGTCCCAATTAATAATTTCACTCCCGCGATGATGGATATAAGGTATACATCAAGCATAGGCGTAAGATGGTAAGAATTTCTAATGTGAACAATTTTAAATGTTCTAATTTCGTGTTATTTTTTGTATCATTTTAAAAAAAAAATTTCTTGAAATATACCTAATAGAAGTTGCCACCCTTTCTCAGAGGGTTGGATTTAAAGAATTTACAGCCCTTGTCCTATTAGAAGCTGCGGTTACTAATGACTGTTTTACGCGACCAATTTTCGTTCGTCGGAAAAATGTTTTGCAATCTGTCTGAACTATGACTGCGTGTTATACACCTGTATAAGGCTTTTTTGGCTCATATTTTGCCCTGCGTGTTATCTATTAGGGCGCAATATACACCCGAAAGTACGGTAATACAGATTATCTGATTGACATCACGGTGAAATAAGAAAAGGCTATATGGATTTCTAATGATACTCTATACAAGATGTATAATACGCCGCCGCTGTCTGTAAAAGTCGCCCAGCAAAGATGGCCCATGTTTGGCCATGTGCTAAGGATTCCAGAAGACACATCAGCACAGTGAGCCTTGGAATTCACCCTACTCGGAGCCAGCAAATACAGAGCCAGGGGAGGATTTCATTGTATAAATCTGCTAAGCGTGCTACGAGGTGACCTCAAGAAAGCAGGATTAAGTACACTCAAGTCAAGAATGAACTTGAGGAAGCTAAGGATTTCGGCTGAGGACAATACACAGCGGGCAAAAGCGAAGGACTGATTGCAGCTGTAGGATTTTTCTACTACTACAGCCACAGAATACAGTAATCATACATATGGCTTTTTATTATGTTCATGGAAATTCCAGGTGAATAATTATAGTTAGATTATCTCAATTTTTGTGAAATGGGCAAGTATGGCCATATCATATAAATAGTTTGAGTTTCTATTTAAATTAGATTCAAACTAGATGTCTTCAGCAAAATGTTTCATATATATGCCAAAACTATGTTTGTCTGCTCCTGGGCATGGAAAGGGTTAACACCTTTAACCTGGAAATGCACGTGTATATTAACGATTAAATCCTGAAATACTGGCGTCTCAATTTCAAGACATTTTTCTCTTGGCATACAAAATGTTACTCGTTTAAAGGTCAATGTTTGTAGAAAAATTTAAAATCTTTGCATAGTGAAAGTCCATTTGCAAGACAAAAGAAGACTATTTTTTTTTTTCATCACCGGAATGACTTGCTTTGTTATCTAGTCAGTAATTCGTGAGCAAATTAAAAAAATAGTCTTCTATTGGCTTACATTAATAGACATTTTCAAAGACTACAACAGCCAATATTGGCCACTTTGACCATGAAAGGATTAATAAAAACGGCATACAGGACAGCTTTTGAATATTTTGAAACTAATTTGCCTGTGACCTGCTGCTGCCATAAGCAGTAATGTTTGCCAGTCAAATTAGTTTCAAAATATTCAACAACATTTTCCATACATCATAAAGAATTTTCCGATTCAGCTTTGTATGAGTTAAGTGTCTGACTGCTGCAAGCCACCAGACAATAATTACAATAATTAATGTTACGCCGCAATATTTTGAAAACAATCTGACTGAAAATTGTTGGTGGCACTTTCAGACAAATTGTTTTCAAAATATCCAGAGCTAAACGCCATGCAAAATGTAGCCTGCAGAAATTCAGCAGTCAGACATCTAAACAAACCTTGAGCTTGTAAGATTCATTCCATTTCTTGACAAAGTCACGAGCACGAAGATCTTGCCATGTGATCAGGTTGTGATACGGTTGGCCTGTGGTCCTAAAAATAAATATGGTAAGATTTTGTAATGGATTCATCATAGCCTTGATTATAGAACAAATTCTTGTCTAGCTGAAGAAAATGCATTCACGCGGACATTTAAAATTACATATTAACTGCCTGCTGGCTAAATTTCTGCAGACTACATTTCACTTCAAGAGTATACTTACCTCCCTAATACTTTTGATATTGCTAAATATTGGCTTTCACTCAATAAACACTCAGATTTAAAACAGTTAGGTGCCCCTACTGGGCAGGGAGTCAGAGCGTAGTCTGGCGGATGCCAGCCCCACCTCCGCGCATGCGCAGACTAGCACTTCCTCTTTGCTAGATTATTGGCAAAGAGAACACACATGTCTTTTTGAGTCATAAGCTTTTTTGCTCTTAAACTGTTATTTCGTGTATCTTTTGGTGTGATAGTCACTTTTTTGGATGGCGGGAGGTTTCAATTCGCCACAGAAGGACTTAGGACCTTTAAATCAGGTGACTTCTAGTAAAATTAGCGAGTTTTCTTCCCGGTGTATTGTGTTTCCGGGACTCGCGTTTACCGTGATAAGCGCCTTAGTTAGTTGGTTTAGGTCAACTCGGTGCTTCCTAGGACTAATTTCTCTTTCTGTTTATGTCCACAGGTCTGTATGACGCTAGGTGGAGACAATCACAGTTGCTGAGAGTTAGTTTTCTCTCCACCATGGTTCCATTTCCTACTAACACTGTTAGGTTATCTAACCAAATGAAAAATATGTCCAGTGAGTTGGAGGCCTAGTATAAAGGTCTTCTCACTTTGCCCTCTTGATCCAATTCCTTCCCCATGAGGTGGAGAGAGTTAAGAGGCGTGCAGATGGTGGAGTTCTCCGGTTCGTCACGTTGGATGGTTTGTCTATACAAAGTGTCAGGTATCTAGTTATTGATAATGTGGTGATGTTAATTATTGTAAACAAACAAAGGGAGATAATTAACATTTTTGCCAGAAAAGAGTTATCTATATGTATCTGATGGTTGTGTAGTCAACTTATCCATTCAGCATACAATTCGTCCTTGCACTTGGATGTTTTGTTGGGATCGAATTTTTCCTGTCACGGGATTAATGACGTCATAATCAGCCTGGCTATGTGTTTATCAGCAATTCAAGCGCTATGCTGGTTTCTGATGTATATTGATCTTTATGATCGTTTTCCTTCTCTTTGAGTTGGATTGAGTTTCTAAGCTTAACTAGTTGCTCATACTCCTTGTCCTTTGCCCTGTTTCAGGGACCGGGTTGCGCGTCCTGTGGTCGTTTTCTGCCGGATAAGTTCTGGCCGCATCTGTGCTGTCAATGTAGCCCTTGTGGTCCATTGGTTAATTGTGACATATGTAAGCACTGGGGGGGCGAGTTAATGTCCGAATTCTTGTGCTGTTTACAGGCGACGGACAAGGTGGTAGAGGAGGAGAAGAAGAAGAAGCGGAAACGAGAGGTTGTAAGTAGGAAGGGTAAGGGGAAGGTCTCGTCCGCGGTGGATATGGAGGCCTTCCGGACCGAGATGTTGGGAGAGATGAAGAGGACAATAAAGGATTTGGTTCCAGGGTTGCTTCGTGGCATGCTTCCTGGACCAAATCCTTTACTGTCCTCATCATCGGCTTCGGAGCAGGTAATCCCCGCCTCTGGATCGATTTTCCTTAGTCCGCTTCCGTTGTCCGACGATTCAGAGGTGGCCCCATTAGAGGGGGCGTTCCACGGCCCTGGCAGCAGGCTTATTGCCGCGCCGATAGGGGACCGTGGACGGTTGTCGCTGGAACCCGCGGGCTGCTTATCAGTCCAGGGGTATCCGCACACCGCGGTGGCCAGTACCTCCTATGGCACCGTTCCTGGTTAGCCCGGGTTAGCTCTCTTTGCTAACCCGGGGTCTAATCTTTCTGACCAGGGTAATGAGGATTACCTGCTAGGGTCGCCGTCTGACGACGTGGACATGGATGAAGACGTTTGTGCACCCCTCGCGGGGAATACAGGCGCCTTGTTCCACGGTTTTACTCACCCTGGAGTAAAGTCCGCGGCTCAGGTGGTGGCCCAGGGCGCTGCTGATGGCCAGCGGTACCGCATACCTCGGCTTGCCGAGGGTGTTGCTGGTGCTGACCGGGCCCGTGGTGAGCCTATATATACCCCGCGCTCTGCCACGGTGCCTGCTCCTGGTCAAACCAGTGATATTCTCATGCCGGTGCTGTCAGGCCCGCGTGTTTTCCCTGGCTTGCCAGGTGTATCAGCATACCCGCCGTCAAGCTCTACTGCTTGCGCTCAGGAGGAAGACGAAGGACCCCGTCTTGTAGAGCGCTCGCAGTTAGCCACGGAGGAGGATTGGTATGACGCTTGCCAGTGGTTGGTGAGCGTTAGGCCTGATCTGCCCGTGGAGCAGTCGGCTAGCCAGCGTGTTCACACGCCGTGGTTAGCTGGGAAACCGACTGCTAACGCTATGCCTTCTCTGCCGCTGGCGGAGCATGTCGTTGACATGTTCAAGGCGGCGGAGGCGTCCATTAAGTCGAGTGGACGTCTCGCGAAGGCCCCTCGCGAGGTGGCCAGGCGTTGTCGCATCGTGCCCCTGGATTACCAGCGGTACGGTGTGGTACCCAAGCCCGGCGTGGATGACCGCGCGGCTTTGGGTGAGGATGCGCGGCCAGGCACCCGTTCTGACACGGGTGTCTTGTGCGCGAACGCGTTGCGTTCGGCGAATACCGCGTTGCGTGATGCGGAGGAGAGTGGGAGGGCTTCGATTGCCGCTCTGTCCCACGTCTCCCAGCTGTTACAGGGGGTAGTAACGGCATCCGCATCGCGCCAGCCAAGTCCGGTCACTGTCCAGCGAACCATCCAGGATGGTATTAACCTGGCGCTGGACTGTGTGACTCGGGCGGTGACCAGGAGTGTCAGGGCAAGACGCACGTTTGCCCTGGACAATCTGTGCCCGTCTCAGGACCTGTACAATAGGCTACTGCGTACGCCTATGACGGGCCCTGGTCTTTTTGGAGGTGAGGGATGTCGCCACCTCCAGGAGACGGTCACCCTGGTGAATAACCAGAGGGCGCTGCGCGAGCAGTTTGATGTGCTGCGTCGTGCTAACGCTCGCGCCGCGGCCCCGGCGTATCGTCCCCTGCAGGCTCGAGGTGGTGCTGGCCAGGTCAGTGGCCAGCCACCGTCGCAGCGTCGGCCTCGGCCGCGTGCGATTCGGCCAGCAGCGAGGGGGGCGCAGGTTCCTCAGCCGCCGTCAGCCAGGCAGCCGCCCGCGCACCGAGGTGCGCGCGGGGCGGGGCGGGGCGCGCGAGGATCTGGGCGTGGTTATCGGTCCTGACAGGACGCTTACCGCGGTAAGAACCACTCCGGTGTGTATGGCGGCGGAGACAGTGCCGCTCTTGCATGCCTCGTGTCCACCGCGGTCCCTAGGTGGGCCGGTGGGAGGCCGGCTAGCCGGCCACATGCAAGAGTGGGAACGGTTAACTCAGGACCGTTTAGTCTTGCGATGGCTTTCCGTCGGGTATCATCCAGAGTGGGTGACAGGCCCGCCGTCGCGACTGTCTCTGGTGCCAATCTGGACTCCCATTCCGAGAGATCCAGAGCAAAGGTTGTGTATCGAGGAGGAGATAAATTCCCTCATACAAAAGGGAGCTATTCAGCCGGCACAAAGGTGTCCGGGCTTCTATTCAACCCTGTTCTTAGTAACAAAACGCACCGGTGGGTGGAGACCGATTCTCAACCTCAAGCCATTGAACAAGTTCATCGAGACGCCCAGTTTCAAGATGGAAACGGTGCGCTCGGTGTTGGCGGGGTTGGAGAGGGGGACGGCGTCGATAGATTTGAAGGACGCTTATTTCCACATCCCCATCCACGGGAGTTTCTGTCGCTTCCTGAGATTTGCATTCCAGGGCAGACAGTGGGAATTCAGGGTGTTGCCCTTCGGAATTTCCACGGCTCCTCGGGTTTTCACCCGTGTGGTTCTTGCGATCACAGCATACCTCCGCAGGAGAAGCATAGCAGTCCACACGTACATAGACGACTGGCTGTTGAAAGCGCACACCCGGGAAAGTTTGTCCGCCAATCTGGAGATGGTTTTGAAAATTCTCACAGACTTGGGCTGGATGATCAATTTCCCAAAATCAGAGCTGACTCCATCCCAGAAGTTTGTTTACCTGGGGATGTTCTTCGATCTAGAGACAGGATATGTTTATCCTACTCAGGAGAGAGTTCAAATACTCATCTCGTTGATTCAGTCAGTGTGCGACAGTCGTCATGTCCTGGCACGGGTTTACTTGAGAATGCTGGGGTTGATGGTTTCGTTGGAACCAGTCATTCCTCAGGCCGCCTTACGCAGGCGGCCGATCCAGTTGTTTCTCATGACACAATGGACCCAGAGTACAGGTTCGCTGGACTCGAATGTGTCAGTGTTGGCGCCTCTGATTCACCACCTGCAATGGTGGTTGAATACAGAGAATCTCTTGCCGGGGGTTTTGCTAACCCCTCCCCACCCTCAGGTGACTGTGTATACAGATGCATCGATGGAGGGCTGGGGAGCTTGCCTGGAAGAATCCACGATATCAGGGCTTTGGAATCTGGAACAGTCACAGGAACATATAAATCTACTGGAGCTAAGAGCAGTAGTCCTGGGCCTGGAACATTTCTTACAGAAAGTTCAGGGCAAGATTGTTCTTATTCGTTCAGACAACTCAACAGTTGTGACTTACATAAACCGCCAGGGCGGAACGAAGTCGCCCAGTCTCTGTATGATGACATGGAAACTGCTTTGTTGGTGTCTGGATCACCAGATTACCTTGAAAGCAGTTCATATTCCGGGAAGGTTAAACCTGCTAGCAGACTCATTGAGCCGAAGGATGAGTGTTTTACCCACGGAATGGCAACTAAATCAATGTGTGGCGGATCGTCTGTTCGACCATTGGGGGAAACCCAACATCGATTTGTTCGCAACGAAGAAGAATGCGAAGATGACGACGTACGTCTCTCCGATTCCGGATCCAAGCGCTTTCGCAACAGATGCGTTAGCTATCAGCTGGGGGAGAATGTATGCATACGCATTCCCTCCAGCAATCCTGATTCCAAAAATTCTTCAGAAAATCAGACAAGAGGAATGCCAAGTGCTTCTGATCGCCCCGGATTGGCCAAGCCGATCATGGTATACGGATCTGCTGGACCTTCTGGTCTGCAATCCGGTTCCTCTGCCTCTGATGGAGGATATTATCTTCCAGGGCAAGGCCCTTCACAACAATCCGTCAATGTTCAGATTGACTGCGTGGATGTTGTCAAGGAATCTAGAATTAAGGAGGGCTTTTCTGAGCAAGCAGCCATGTTTATGGCCAAAGCCAGGAGGGGGTCAACCTCCAGAGCATATAATTATAAAATCAACAGATTTGCAGAATGGTGCTCAAAAAGATGTATTGATCCAATGGATTCATCTATTCAAGTAGTAGCTGATTTCCTCTGTCACCTCTATGATGCCTATAGCCTCAAGCCTAACTCTATTGCTGGTTATAAGTCAGCATTAATGTCTGTTATTCCTTGCTTGGCTAAGAGGGGAAGTGATGAAGTAAATACATTGAATGTATTAATTAAAGGCATGGGCAATCTAAGACCAAGGAATCCACCTGTGATTCCGTCTTGGAGTTTATCGCTAGTGCTTCAAGTACTAGGTGATAAGCCTTTTGAACCACTTAGTTCCATTTCTATGAAACTATTAACACTGAAGACTGTGTTTTTAATTGCTGCGGCCTCGGCTAGGCGTAGGAGTGAGATTCATGCCTTATCAGCCGAGGATGACCGTTTTGTGGTTTCAGGGGAAGGCCTTAAGCTGCTACCTAGGATTAATTTCTTGGCTAAAAATCAGTCGTTGAAATATCCAGGTCAACCTATTATTTTGCCTGCTTTAACTAGATATGATCCTAATTCTAAAGCATGGTGTCCCGTCCGGGCGCTGCGCCGGTACAAACAACGTACGGCGGCATGGCGCACCGACCAGTCAGCGTTATGGTTGTCATATATTGAACCCCATGGGAGGGCTTCTAAGGACACCATTTCCAGGTGGATTGTGGAATGCATTCAGTTTTGCCATAAATCCGCCACCGGGAAGCAGGTTGACGTGGCCAAGGCTCACAGTGTCCGCGGCGTAGTGACATCCACGGCCCTATTTAATGGGGTCCCTGTGGATGATATTATGTCGGTGGCTCAGTGGCACTGTGAGTCAAGTTTTACAGACCATTATCTCCGTGACACCTCTAATCCTCTCGCCTTGTCGGTTTTGAAAAAATAAATCGGTTTATATTTTTTGAGGTGGTTTCCTCATTACTTATATATATCACAATTAATTTATGGAAACACCCACTTTTTTGGGCCTGCATCAGTCTTTACCAATGGGAAGATGATGTCAGCAGCCATTTTCAACAAGGTCAGTCTTGTTCATGTGTTGTCCGTTGTTGATTGTATTGTCACGATTACCCGTTATTAATATGGTGATGGTTTGTGTATTTGTGTGGTTCATTGTTGAGAGTTACGAAAATGGAGCTTTTTCGTCTCTGTCCTGTAGTACATGGCACTTGTACGTAGAGAGCGTATAGGACATTGAGGTCAGTCGACTCTTCCTCCCAGGAAGGAGGGGGGGGGGGAGCGCATATGACATTCGGTCATCTCTCATACATCGGTGGTGTTATCCGATGGTTAGTCAAATCCTGACTGTTTTTTCTTACAGTTTCAGAAGTTTAAGTGCCTTAAACGCAGAAAAGCGTATAGGGATGAGCTGGTCTTTTGACCTCGCCTCCCTCCCGCCAGATTCACTTTCGAATTCTGGCAATATCAAAAGTATTAGGGAGGTAAGTATACTCTTGAAGTGAAATAAACGAAATCTAGGATTTCTTTTTTCACGAGAGAGTTGATACTTACCTCCCTAGATACGGACCCGGCCTCTCCACCCCACAGAGGCTCGGTCTTCAGGCTCTTAATAGTTGCATGTGTGTCAGCCAATAATCTAGTCAGAGGAAGTGCTAGTCTGCGCATGCGCGGAGGTGGGGCTGGCATCCGCCAGACTACGCTCTGACTCCCTGCCCAGTAGGGGCACCTAACTGTTTTAAATCTGAGTGTTTATTGAGTGAAAGCCAATATTTAGCAATATCAAAAGTATTAGGGAGGTAAGTATCAACTCTCTCGTGAAAAAAGAAATCCTAGATTTCGTTTATTTTCCATGAGGTTTAACTCTGGACCTGCAGAATATTTTGAAAACAATTTGATTGAAAGTTGTTGGTGGCTAAGCCACCAAGAACTTTCAGTCCATTTGTTTTCAAAATATTCAGTAGATCCAGAGTTATTGCCTAATGAAATAATTGTCAGGTGGCTGATCCATAAGAATACATATTAACAGTCCTTTATTGATTAAGTTATAGGTGATTGACGCATTGAAGGAGTCATTATTGCTTTACCACCATTTCATTGAGAAGATATGTGTTACATCGCAATGACACAACACAGTACAGTCCTCTGAGCGGGGTATATCGTCTGATCCACTACGTACGTGAATCGAGTTGAAACTTTGAAAGCTGAATTCCCCGAATCTAAATTTCAAGGTAACTATACAGGTAAGATGTTGAATATTTTGAAACTAATTTCACTGGAGACTGTTACTGCTGCCATAGACATGATAGGCAGCGACAACCCCCTGCAAGACTAATTAGCTTCAAAATATTCAAAAGAATGATTATTAAATTGTAAATTCAGCAAAGAAATACAATTGCACACTACTGACAGATTTTTCGATGTTCATGATAGATCTAGATATGTCATTATGATTGTGATGTCAGCTATCCAGGGTTGGCAAGTTTTGGACACTAGTGGTTTAAACCGCGGTTTAAACCATGGTTTAAACTGTCCGCCCAAAATAGGTTTTGGACACCTTAAATTGTCCAAAACTGTCCAAAACCTAAAATATTGGTATAAAAAATATTTTTCTGAAATGTAATTTTCTTAAAACAACTATATAGCATTTAGACACATACAGGTCCATGTACATATTGATGGATGGTTATCTACATGTATTTTTGGATACTTTATTGCTATATAATAATAATAATAATAATAATCTAAAAGGACACATATGATTTCAATAAATTAGGAGTCTTATTTGCTTCTTTCTATAATCCATGGGTTAATTTTTTTCAACTTTTGTTTGTCTTAAATGTTTTAACTCTGTATATTTCGACCAGTTGTGTTAAACCCACAGAAACCCTATTTAATCAATAATGTAAACATATTAGACTACCTATGTACAGCTAGATGTTTATATTATTGAGAACTGTCTCTGTGTCTAAATCTATTTCTTGCAAAATGTTCATGGCCTATGGAAGAATCTTAAACTCATAGAGAAAATATAGTCTGCTAAGATGTTGTTTCAACAATTAACTGATGACCCTTGCTCTCTACGGCTATTTTAGAATATCGGCTATTTTAGAATGCACTACTCAGTACACACACTCGATCAGTTAAGCAAATATTGTAATGATTGGGGTCTTACGGTAAATCTAGTCAAGACTTCAGTAATAGTATTTAATAAAGGTGGAAAATTAATAACCAAACACAGATTCCTATACAATAAGCAACGCTTATCGATTGTGAGGTCGTGTAAATATCTCGGCATAAAGCTACATTGTAACGGGAAATTAAAATCCGCTCAAGATGATCTAAAACAAAAGTCAATGAGGGCCATCTTTAGCCTGAAAAGCTTAAACCAATTCCATCATCTATCTGTCGATAATCAACTTAAATTGTTTGATACATTAATACGACCCATTCTTACCTATAATGTAGAAGTATGGGGCCCGCTAAATCTACTACCGTCCCTTGAGAGAAACGAAGTGATAGAAGACAAATTTGTAACTAGCTTCGAAGGTGAACATCTTCATTTAAAATTTTGCAAAAACATACTAGGCGTTCATTCTAAAACACCAAACTTATGTGTCCTTGGTGATGTAGGCCACTATCCAATCTATATCCAATCTATAGTACACGCTATAAAATATTGGATACACATCGTTTCCGAAATCCCGAAAACATCGATTATTTACAAAGCATATCTAGAAATGTATAAGAACGACAATTCAGCAATAAGCACTAACTGGGTCACAAGCATTAGAAAAATGTTGGAAAACTTCGGTTTCACAGAGCTTTGGAATAATCATGGATCGAAGAATATTAATGACACTTTAAAAAATATCAAACAATATTTGCAAAACAGGTTTATTTCTTACTGGTCGGCGTCATTAAACGACACCAGCCATAGCAGATATGACTTTTATAAAACCGTTAAATGTGCGTTTGCTATGGAAAACTATTTACTAGATGATAGGTATAACCGAAAATACAGAGTAGCACTCACAAAGTTCCGAATGAGTGCACATGTACTGCAGATCGAAAAGGGTAGACACCTCAAATTAGAGAGGCAAGATAGAATATGTTATTATTGCGATCTAGGCTGCGTTGAAGATGAGCACCATTTCCTTTTTACATGTCCTAAATACCAAGACCTCAGAGTAAAGTACTTAATTACACGCCTCGCGTTAAAAAATTGGGAGTTATTAAAGAGAAATGTACTGCAGAATTTTGCTAAATATATATACTACGCGTTTGAACGCAGAAACACAACTGTACATGTCTGATGCTGATAATTATCGTAGCAACAGCCTTACGGGCCACAGGAATAGAGGGGCCCATGGGCGTTTGAATTCAAGAACGCAGCTGTACAAATCTAAGGCTGCTAATTGTCTGAAGCGACCACCACATTATGGACCACAAGAATATAGGGATCCATTTATACTTATGCACCGCCGATTTCTAGATTATCGCCGTCCAAGTTATGTGTGTGTTGGGACCAATTTATATACTTTGAACCTGGAATTCCCAGAATCTCAGTCTCAGAGTAACTATACAGGCAGCTAAACTGTTGGATATATTGAGGCTAATTTGCCTCCGGGCAGTGACTGTCTATGGCAGCAACGGCCCCCGGCCAGATTAGTTTCAAACTACTGAACATAACGTTTATTAACTTGTAGATCGATCAAAGACATACAATTCGTACACTTCATAGCGGAATTGCTACGTTAAACCTTGTAATGATCGTGACGTCAGCTCCCTGATGACTTAATTGTCTATGCCGTTTTCTAACTAAGCTCCACATAAGTTCTGCGCAAGTTGGGATGAATTTATATAACTTGAACCCCGACACCCAGAACTTCAATTTCAGAGTAACTGTACAGTTAAAATGTTGTATATCTTGAAGCTAATTTGCCTGTGAACAGTGGCTGCCTATGGCAGCAGCGGCTCCAGGTCAGGTTAGATTCAAACCTTTCAACAGAACAGTTATTAAACTATAAATCAATTAAACACATACAATTGGCACTCTTCATTGCGGACTATTCAATTTTTCCCGACTGTGTTAAACCTAATAATGATTATGACATTAGCCCTCTAATAAAGTAATTTAATATGACGTCAATTACTTGGGTAACAGATTGGATCCCTCCATTAGCAACTGTGCGTATTTTAGACAGGTGGTATTCGGACCACCTGTCTTGGAGAAGCGCCATCCTCTTGCTTCCAGAACAATGTGGCTAGTCGCAGAAGGCTGACTGTATATATTATGTAATTTCATGTTCGTTCGAATTATGTTTTTGTTTCTGTAAATTCTAGTTAAACTGTTATATTATGCCAACGTTATATGTTACATTGTAGATCTCTATATGGTCAAAACGTGTAATTTCGTTCAGTACCAATACATTTCATTTCATTTCATTTCATTTCATTTCACATTAGCTATGTTTACATAAGATCTTATGCAAATTTGGGATTAAGGCATTAAGCGGATAGAATATAAATTAGATTCTTCATGTTTTCATCTATCCTCAGTTAATGCTAGATATCAATTAGACAATTAGTAAAAAGATATCCTTGTGCTACATTAAACTTTGAATTCTTCTGTTGTCCTGAATATTTATGTGTTGATGGTATTTGAAATAGTTAATATGTATTTCAAAGGTGGTAGGCCTAAGGATCCAATTTGGAAGCACTTTTTGGAAGTTAAGATTAATGGCAAACAAATGGCTAAGTGTAGAGAGTGTGAGTAGACAAGGTAGAAAGGATGAAAATACACTCTGAGAAGCATGAGAAGTCTACTGAAAGACCTGTTGAGCAGGCTGATACAGACAGTGCAGACACACATATCAGCAAAGACATCAAGATTTTGAAGGTAAATAAAATTAATGCTTAACCCCTTGCCCTCTAATGTCAATAATTAAAAATTCTATATTTTATTGTGACTATACCAAGGAAACTGGTTTTCATTTTTCAACAATTTTGTTGGGCGATGACAAATTTGTTGAAAATAAAAAAACAGTTTATCTTTTAATTTTATTTGAAAAATGTTTTTTGTTGACATTGGAGTGCTAGGAGTCCAATATATCTAATACATGCCTTAACCCTTTCACCGATGAAATCCTCCGCTATCATTTTCAAGGACACTATGCGGGAATATTTTGAAACTAATTTGACTGGAAAACAAATTTACTCGTGAAATGACTGCCGCTTTTACTAAGCCAGTCATTTCAGTGACAAATTTTCAAAAATTTGTGCTAAGTTGTGTTTAAAAGTCATAATGTACAATGTAGGTAAGGTTACTATTCACTGTAATTGTCTTGGCCGCATAGGGGTTATCAACAGGATGTCTCACCTTTAGTTCAGATACCTGAGTTATTCTCTTTGCCATGCTAGTAATAGAGCCAGGTCTGATAATCTCTGATAACCACAATCACATGCTGAGCCTCTTTACAATTCAATGGTATAGGTGTGATAATTGGCCTGAGAGGGCGCTGGCTTAAGATTAGAAATAACACACAATGATCTGCTTAACCATATACTTTCTGCAACCCAGGCTTTTCAGAAATACTCTTGCCTGAATACCTTTACTACAGTAATATTATGAAAACAATTTGGCATAGCACACTAACACCCTTCAGATAGACTGATGCAAACAGTCAAACTAATATTCAGCAAGTCCCAAAGTTTTGAAAATAAATAAAAACATGCATTTATTTGACAGAAGGGTGGTCTATCTTTAACTCTATCCATTCCAAATTTTAAATGTATTGAATTATGACATAAAATTAATTACTTTTGAAAATTCAACATAGGAATGACTGATTTTGTTGCAATGCCAGTCATTTCAATGCAAATTTTTAAAAAGATTATCATATCTTGTCCCCAAATGGCTTGGACCAGGTAGGGTGTATATCTACATTTGGCTTATATAGCACATGTAATATCCCTTTTCTTTGTTTCAGCTGGACAAACCATCAGCTGCACCATGCACAAAGCGACTAAGAGAAGAATTGCCATCACAATCAGCACCACCCTCACCAACCTGTCCAGTTCAATTCTCAATTCAACCCGATCTGAGCCGACATTGTACCACTACCACCTCAGCGATGAAGTCAGCAATAGATATAGAAGTCACGAGGTTGTTTTATGCTTGTAACCTTCCATTTTCAATGGCTGAACATCCGCAGTTCATAAAAGTTGTTAGTATGCTACGCCCAGGATATAAACCCCCTTCACGTAAACTGATTGGTGGAAAGCTTCTAGATGCTGTGCATGATCAGGTGACAGAGGATATGAAGGTGATTCTTGATGGCAAGACAGCAACATTAGTGGAGGATGGGTGGAGTAACATTCACAATGAACCTATCATAGCATCCTGCTTGCAAGTAGAAGGAAAGAGCTTCTTCCTAAACAGCTTTGACACTGGTTCTATGACTAAAAGTGCTGAAAACTGTAAGGTGAAGTGTCAAGAGACAATACAATATGCTAAGACAAAATACAACTGTACAGTTAAGAGCATTGTCACAGATAATGCAAAGAACATGGAAAAAATGCGTCATGGTTTGAAGGCTGATGACAATGATCTTATTGTCTATGGCTGTTCTGCACACTAGCTAAACTTACTAGAGCAAGACATAACACCGGATACGCTAATTAAGCATGTAGTTGAGATTCAAAAATACTTCAGGAATCACCACAAGCCACTATCCTGGCTCTCAGAATGTATTGGTAGTGTTAAGCCACAGCTTCCTTGTGACACTAGATGGAAGAGTCAACTCGTGTGTATTGACTCCTTCATTCACAACCGTCCACATTTCATGAAAATTGTACAAGACCATGAAGGAGAAATAGATAATTCTATTGTCAAGAAGATAATGGACTTTAACCTGTTTAGAAATGCAAGAGACTTAGCCGAACAACTTCGGCCAATTTCAATAGCAATTGACACATGTCAGAGTGACACATCAACACTAGCCGATGCATGCCATGTTTGGCTTGAATTACTAAACAACACTCTGCTAGAACCACACAAGAAAACTCTGTTAGCACGTTTCAGCAAGGCAATCCTGCCAGAGCATCTTGTCGCATACACATTACATCCAAAGTTTCAGGGCGAGATGCTGGTAGCAAAACAGTTTGAAGAAGTGAACAATTGGATAATAGCTAAGAACCCTAGCTTTATAGCAACATTTATTGCATACCAGGCTAAAAGCAGCCCATTTCCTGCATCATATTTCATAAATGGATTTGTTTAATATAGTGCTTTTGATGCAATCTCTGATTTCTTGTTATTTTTTAATAGGATTATGATGCATAAGAGTATGGTGATATGTCCAACATAGTTTTGGACTGGTTTAAACCATTTAAGACAGGTTTTGGACAATGTCTGCTCAAAGTTAGTTTTGGACTGTCCAAAACCCAACCCTGCAGCTATCTAGTGACGTAATTAACTATGTCATAATGGACCTGTCCAGTTTATCTCTTCATCATATCATGTGACATGTAGGGTGATGTCATAATCAATGATGTCATGAATGATGTAGCTAAGTTCGCCACGAATGCATAATTGATGACGGACTAGGTGTTGTTGTATGAATTGTATGTCGTTACTATTTACCAGTAATAAACATGCTGTTGAATATTTTGAAACTAATTTGGCTGGGCGCTGATGCTGCTTGTGGCAGCAACATCATCCAGTCAAATTAGTTGCAAAATATTCAACAGCTTACCTGTATAGTTTTCTGGAAACTGATAGTCAGGCAGTTCAGGGATCAATCGATCCCAACACGGCGAAGTGTGGGTGAAGCTTAGGTAAAGATGGGTGGGGCAAGGCTCCATGTCATAAATATTTGAGTGACAGATGGGATCACTCATACACAGGTCACAGTATACAAAGCCAACCAAATACTAGGATTAAGAGCATTAGGCCATGTGACTTCAATAACACTGAATATGCTAAAGTACAGTTCCTAAATACGTTAGAAACATTCGCTGGTAGATAGATATAAATAAATTTTATTTTTGCAGCGTAATCGTCTCGATGTATTGCTCCTGCATAGTTTTCCATACAGATATTCTGGACCAGTCACCCATACGTATTTGTCATTATTTGCTATTTTTATGTAAACATTTGTGCACAGCGCAGTTTCTTCGCATAAGGAGTTATTTTAAATACGAAACATTCCTATTGGTAAGAACTTAAATATGTTTAGAAAGTTTGAGAATTTTAAACGAAATACAGGCGCCGCAGATTCGCTTGCAAACCTCAAAAGACTCTTGGCGTGGAGGATCCGGACCGTAAACAAAAATTATAAGGACACTTCAAAGAAATTGGTTTCTCACACAACCACAACATATCATTTATAGCTCTCACACTCTGTCAATGACTCATGACAATAATCTTTGCCAATAGTTGCTGATGTGACTTTTATCTGATTTCTCATTGTTGATTTTTGTGAAATCGATACCGCCGCTGTTACGCACTACTACTTGATAACAGATACTGAATGCGCAGCAGCTACCATGAGATAATTGACCTTGTTTACACATCCAGAAAATATATGACCAGATTTATTCCAATATGCACACACTTTCCAAAACAAAGAAAGCAAAATGTAGAATTTTCCATACCTTTCAAGACCTGGAAAATGCATTTCTTAAAATTGAATGCTTTTTAGACGATAGGGTATGAATTCTGGATAAACAGGCATTCAATCAAATATGCTCACCTGTTCCAGGTAATGAATGTATTACGCATAGTACTGATTCCCATACAAGTGATGTCTGAAGCCATGATACTAGCAACTGTAGCAACAGAATAGTACATAGAGAACATTACAGTTTGTACCAGGAAACTACAGGGTTAAAGCACGATCAATATTTGACATGCATGTATCTAGGACGGCGGCTGTATGTAAGGTTCCCTTAATTGGTGCTGAATGATTGAAGTCATGTGACCAATATTTGTGTCATTTCTTTGTCATGAAATGGAGGAATCCAGTTTTAGCTTCACCCATCTTTAACTAGCTCGAACCACACATCACCGAATTGCGATCAATCGATCCCTGACTATCCATTTCCAGAAAACTGCCTATGGCAGCAACAGCACCCAGTCAAATTAGTTTTAAAATATTCAACAGTATGTTTATTAAACAGTGAAGACAATCAATTCGCACAACAACGCTTAGTCCGTCATCAATTAAGCGCTCGTGACAAACCTAGCTACGTCATCCATGACATAATTGATTGATGTCATCCTACACATCGCATAGTTGATTATGACGTCACATGATTAATGGATAAACTGGCATCCTCCATTATGACATCATTCATCCATATATATATATATACAGTACGCCGCAAAAATAAAAATTTTTAATGCGCCAAAAGGAAAACAAAAACGTGCCCGTCTTTTAGTAAAACAAAATGCAATACAGAACGCGTTGTCTAGACATTTTCAGATGGGCCTAAACTCTTGTTTTGATGCGTCTAATTTGTCTTGACCCATTAATTTTTTTCTGACGAACCTACTGAAATCTTCAAATGCGCTAATAATTTTAAATTCAGGCGGATGCGCTATATATTTGACGTGTGTTTTAAAATGTTACGCGCTGGAAATATGACGACAAACTATTTATCTTGCGTGTAGTCGTCCTGGGCATTTATTACTAGTGAAGAGATCCCCGCACACACGTAATTCCTTCTTTTTATAACCCAAACGTAATGCATATGCGATATCGCGGTGAGTGCAGTTTGGCTAGTACGAAAATGCAGTTCAAACATTAATACCCTATATCGGGGACATTTGGGAATTCCCCGATGAAGTGTGATCTCAACCTATACGATTGCTTTCGCAGTTTCTTTTTTATAAACAACCAACGCACCGGGATGTACCGAATAGCGAGATCGCTAAAGAATTACGAAAATACGGTTTAAAATGTTAATACCATATATTCAGACACAGGAAATTCCCGGAAAATCAGTAAACAACAAATAAATATGTACGTTAATAGCGCACTCGTAACCTCACATGCTGTTTTATTACGGGAAAAGTGCTACAGGTATTAGAAGTGATTGTATGGAATTGTATATGACTGTGAAATTTAGTGATAATTTAATATTTAGTAATAGGTTTAGGATTATTTCTTATATGCGGAGTAGACATAATTAGGCGGTGTCACGTTAACATAATTAATACGCGAACACGATGACAATAACAGCCTGAATTATAAACTCATCAAGAAAATTTATGCTAGCCAATGAACATTTAAACGCGCCTAAATAGTTTGAACTGTTTAAATCTTCTTCAAAACGAGTCTCAATGTCTTTTTTCGAAGCATCCATGTGCTAAATTTAAATTCTTAGTGCACTAAATCTTCTTTTCCTAACGCATCAAAATCTTATAACTGATGCAGCGAGGAAACTGTCCCGTTTTTTGGCGTCTTTTTGGCACTATGGTCCCGGGGTTTTTCGCGTTTTCTATTAAAGTTATTTTTGCGGCATACTGTAGTATCTGCATCAATGCATTTTCAATCAATGTTTGATTGAAAGACTATACATGGTATTGGCACATGCACACAGATACTTGTATCACATGATAGCAAACTCTGATTCGCATGCATTGCGGATAACGTATAACGGAGTTTGCGTCACAGCTTTATTCAACAACAACCTTTAGTCAAATTGCTACAACTAATAAGCAGGATTTACAGGAGATCTGAAACAAGAATTATATTTCAATAAAAAATGCCAAAAATCTAAGTTTTTATCACATTTTATGAACTAAGGATAATTTAACATATTTTCATCAACTCTATATTTTGGTTAAAGTCATGAATTTTGACACGCCATAAAATTCACGTTATGATGTCATCGCGTGAATCGTCAACCATGTGGATTCAGATTACGCTACACATGTTTTCAGAATAGATGTAACTGGCGCTCTAGTACAGTAATATAAGAATCTGGAGATCAACTCATATCAAGCTGTAGTTTAACACACTGTTTCTCTTGCGCCTTATTAATATGAGGATGTATGAATGAATGAGCGGTTGTGAGCTATCAATAATCAACAAGAAAATATTTTTTCATATGAAGACATCACACCACAACATTCACTCACATGATGACGTCTCTCAGTAATTATCAGGGGAAATTGAAGAAAATGACATTCCATGTCAAAATTCCCCTGTTAGGAATTCGAAACTATGCTAATAATACATTTTATTTGACTTAAATTATACAAAATCATTATATGCTTTGACCCCTTTCTGTTCATTCGAATTCCACTTTAACTCTCGAATTTGTTCAAGAAAATTTCAATTTTCTCATAGAAAATGTCCATTTGCAGACCAAGAGAATACCATCGAGCCAGTCATTCCAGTGGTAAATTGTCAAAAATAGTCTTCCCTTGGTCGACAAATGGACATTTCTCAAGACCACTGTAGAAGCCGTTTTTGACTGATATGAGTTAAACATGAGCAACATGCTAGAATTGCGACATACATGTAGGCATTTTTTTTACAAATGTGAAAAATTTGACAGATCGAGACAGACAGAATAAACAACAGACAAACTTACACTTGTTGCGAGTCGCAAGTAAATGTAGCAGAACAGGTATCACTTAAGACATCCAACATAAACTGTGGTCAAACATAAATGGAGGGATACGATATGTCACTCCAGTATCTGACCTCATAAGCAAATTATGTCACTTGTAGTTTCAAGATTCAAAATTCTTTATTTCCATATAGATAAATAGTTTAACAGTTCAAAACAGGCATCCACCAAAGGCAAGGTCTATAATGTGGTGGACCCTTGATATATAACATTTATTATAACATTAGGTTTATACATCACAATCAAATGAAGAAGCTTCGTCATGAGACTGGAAACAGGAAAGTAATTTAATAAATACTCTGGAATAATTTTGAAAGTAATTCGACTAGGAGCTGTTGATGCCATGGCAGCAACAGCTACCAGTCAAATCAGTTTTGAAAATATTCAACAACTTACTTGTATAGTTATCTAAAAATTAAGATTCTGGAAATTCAGATTTCATAGTTTCAAACCGATTTCAACATGTAGAAGTGGGTGGAGCTTACCTAGAAATGGCAGGGCATAGCTAGAAATGTGCCGGGCATAGCTAGAAATGTGCAGGGCATATGTGTAGCTAGAAATGGGCAGGGCATGTGTGTAGCTAGAAATGTGCAGGGCATGTGTGTAGCTAGAAATGGGCAGGGCATGTGTGTAGCTAGAAATGGGCAGGGCATGTGTGTAGCTAGAAATGTGCAGGGCATGTGTGTAGCTAGAAATGTGCATGGCATACGTGTAGCTAGAAATGTGCATGGCATGTGTGTAGCTAGAAATGGGCAGGGCATGTGTGTAGCTAGAAATGGGCAGGGCATGTGTGTAGCTAGAAATGTGCAGGGCATGTGTGTAGCTAGAAATGGGCAGGGCATGTGTGTAGCTAGAAATGTGCATGGCATGTGTGTAGCTAGAAATGTGCATGGCATGTGTGTAGCTAGAAATGGGCAGGGCATGTGTGTAGCTAGAAATGTGCAGGGCATACGTGTAGCTAGAAATGTGCATGGCATGTGTGTAGCTAGAAATGGGCAGGGCATGTGTGTAGCTAGAAATGTGCAGGGCATGTGTGTAGCTAGAAATGGGCAGGGCATGTGTGTAGCTAGAAATGTGCAGGGCATGTGTGTAGCTAGAAATGTGCAGGGCATACGTGTAGCTAGAAATGTGCATGGCATGTGTGTAGCTAGAAATGGGCAGGGCATGTGTGTAGCTAGAAATGTGCAGGGCATGTGTGTAGCTAGAAATGGGCAGGGCATGTGTGTAGCTAGAAATGGGCAGGGCATGTGTGTAGCTAGAAATGTGCAGGGCATGTGTGTAGCTAGAAATGTGCATGGCATACGTGTAGCTAGAAATGGGCAGGGTATTGCTAGAAATGGGCAGGATATAGCTAGAAATGGGCAGGATATAGCTAGAAATGGGCAGGATATAGATAGAAATTGGCAGGGTATTGCTAGAAATGGGCAGGATATAGATAGAAATTGGCAGGGTATTGCTAGAAATGGGCAGGATATAGCTAGAAATTGGCAGGGTATTGCTAGAAATGGGCAGGATATAGATAGAAATTGGCAGGGTATTGCTAGAAATGGGCAGGATATAGATAGAAATTGGCAGGATATAGATAGAAATGGGCAGGATATAGATAGAAATTGGCAGGGTATTGCTAGAAATGGGCAGGATATAGATAGAAATTGGCAGGGTATTGCTAGAAATGGGCAGGATATAGATAGAAATGGGCAGGATATAGCTAGAAATGGGCAGGATATAGATAGAAATGGGCAGGATATAGCTAGAAATGGGCAGGATATAGCTAGAAATGGGCAGGATATAGATAGAAATGGGCAGGATATAGCTAGAAATGGGCAGGATATAGATAGAAATGGGCAGGATATAGATAGAAATGGGCAGGGTATTGCTAGAAATGGGCAGGATATAGATAGAAATGGGCAGGGTATTGCTAGAAATGGGCAGGATAGAGATAGAAATGGGCAGGGTATAGCTAGAAATGGCACGGCATAGCTAGAAATAGATTTCTCTATTCTAGACAACTATAACAAAGACAACATTAAGCTCACCTTTGATTGACTGCTTCACACAATCAATCACTTGTTCCAGTAATATGTCTGGCTCAATCTCATACCAGCCAGGCTCTGGGTGAAGCATGTGTATCTGAAAGTATCAATTAATAATTTTAAATGTGCATCAAGAATATTGCTACCATTACAATCTCACAGATATATACATGTAGCAATATGGCTTCCAGTCAAATTATTTTCAAAACAATAAACACCTTTCCTGTAAGGGCGCTCTGAAATGGAGATAATGAACGTAGTTAAAAGTTTAATTAATCATTAACACTCATATCAGCCAAAAACAGCTTCTGCAGTGGTCTTGAGAAATGTCCATTTGCAGACCAAGAGAAGACTATTTTAGAAAATTTACCACTGGAATAACTGGCTCGTTAACCAAGCCAGTCATTCCAGTGGTAAAATTTCCAAAAATAATCTATTGCTCTGCAAATGAACATTTTCTTTGAGAAAATTGAAATTTTCTTGAAAGAATTTGAGGATTAAAGGGTTAATGATCAGGCCGGTCAAAACCAGTCACTGCAGTGATTTTGAGGAATTTCCGTTTACATGCCAACAAAAGACAATTTTTTTAAACTTCTGAAATGCCCGACTCAATGACAGAACCTCATTTCAGTGGTAAATTTGTAAAAAAAATAGTCTTCTCCTGGTCTGCAAATTGGCCTTCACTAAGCAAGACTTTCAACTTTCTTGACAAATCATGGTTCATTAATGCTAAATTGATAGAAAGCTGTTCTAATCTGATAATGGAGGATTCCAGTTTATCAATCAATCATATAACTTCATAATCAGCTGTGATGTGTAGGCCGACGTCATCATCAATTACACCATGAATGACGTATTTTAGTTTATCTTAAATGCTTAATAGTCTGTCAAGTTGTACGAACCGTACAAAAGTATGGCTTTACTATGTAATAAACATTCTGTTGAATATTTTGAAACTAATTTATTGTTTGCTGTTGCTGCCCAGTCAAATTAGTTTCAAAATATTCAACATCTTACCTGCATAGATTTCTGGAAATTGAGATTCAGAGAGTGCAGTGATCGATTGATTCCAACATGGTAAAGGAGTGGGTGGAGCTTAGCTAGTGATGGGTGGAGCTTAGCTAGTGATGGGTGGAGCTTAGCTAGTGATGGGTGGAGCTTAGCTAGAGATGGGCGGGGTATAGCTAAAACTGTATTCCCCCATTACCTTCTTATTACTGGTTCCCTTGATGATGCATTTCTCATCATAAATATGACTCCTGACAGATGACGTTCCAATGTCCAATGACAGGACATATTTGGGAGCGGTCACACTCGCATCATCTGCGGCGGCATTATCTTCCAAGTTATCTGGCTCCATTTCTGTTTCTTCATCAGCTCACTTCAAAATGCATGCTGAAAATATATTAATAATTATGTTACATGACATAGTCCTTGGATGGTCAAGCAGGCCAAAAGCAACCTCTACAGTAATCTTGAGGAATCTCCATATGCAAGCCAAGAGAACTATTTTTTGAAGATTTACCACTAGAATGACTGGCTCGATAACCGAGCCAGTCATTCCAGTGGTAAATTTTCAAAAATAATTTTCTCTTACAGTAGCCTGCAAATGGACATTCAATATGTAAATATTTAGATTTTTTAGAATTGGCCAGTAAAGGGTTAATAAACAATAACCCTTTTTATGGCCAAGATGAGACAAAAAAAATAAAAGGTTTAGCATAGTGAACTAAGTGAAGCTCTAATTGCAGGAAAAGCTTTTTTTAAATTTCCTACAGAAATGACTGGCAGGCATTTCAGTGAAATATTTTCAAAAATATTCATCGCATGCTTTACAAATGTACATACATGTACTCAAGACCAGAAGAGAGCATCATGGCCGGCCTGGCATAGTAACCTTTTAGCACTCAAGGCGGCCAAAATCCGCTTCTGCAGTGGTCTTGGAAAATGTCCATTTGCAGACCAAGAGAAGACTATTTTTGAAAACTTATCACTGGATAACCGAGCCAGTCATTCCAGTGATAAACTATCAAAAATGGTCTTCTCTTGGTCTGCAAATAGACATTTTCTATGCGACGGTTCAAATTTTCTTGAACAAATTTGAGGGTTAAAGAAATAACAGGTGATTCACTGATACAGGTACAATGTACATATTCGGTTGAAAAATACAAATGACCACCAGGAATGTATTGCTTTATGCCAAATTAGGGATTTACGCAACTACAATAATGTACATGTTTGTACGTGCCAGTCTAAAATAAAATAGCATTCACCAACTTTAGTGGGATGGTCTGTAGTTTTATTAACCAATAAAACATACTTACCATTCAATCACCGCAGAGTGTTTGATTTAGCAAGTAGTGATTAAATGGTACAGATGTTTGTGGTGTAATAACAACTATGGTTTCTGCCTAATTTAACTACCCAGTATTTGCCTATGTACCACAGTGGTCATTTAAACTAGCTACATGTGTAATGATTATAGCTCTTAATCACATCTATATGATAGATTATATTACTTAAGTGGTTAGGGTTGGTGAGGGGGGGGGGGGGGGTGGTGGGGGGGGGGGAGATGAAAACCATGAATTAGACGTCATTAACTCTTTAATGGTCTAGTTTGGTCAAGAAAATCAAATATTTTGTTTAGCATTGGATGTCTATTTACTGACCAAGGCTATTTTTAAATTTAGCACTCTGACATCAAGCCAGCCATACATTTTCAAAAATAGTTTTCTCCTCAAGAATACTGCATAAGCCATTGTACATGTATCTGGCTTGTCAATTAAAATGGAGAATCTAAATATGCATGGTACAATTAACTCACATGTTAAATATCATCATGCCTCGTTTATTAACCATGTAAACACAACAGATCTCAGATGACAGATTCGTAATATTCTGCTGGAAATATTTTGAACTGACAATTTCCTAAAGTAATCTGTCTAGAAGCTGCTTCTGCCTGGCTTAATTCCTACTAGCAAATTAGTTTCAGAAAAAGTCAAAATCTATTTTGTATGGTTGGCTTGCTAAAGATAAATTTGTGACCTTACAGATATAATGATGCCCTTACAGCTTGATATTCCAGTGTTTCACGATGCCTATATATATACACGAAAACCTGTTGAATATTTTCAAACTAATTTGACTGGAAGCTGCTCCTGTCTATGGTGGCAGCAACAGTTTCTAGGCAAATTATTTTCAAAATACTCAACAGAATATTCCTTACACTATAAATATTTTGTCATTTATTGTCTGGGACGGTTAGAGTTAAATGCATGTTATCTGTCAGAATGACATGTGGCTAGGATGAATACAAAATTACATTTAATATCTATGATTGACCCTGTCCATAATAGGGGCATAGGGGCATGATTGAATGGGATAGATATCGTATAAAGTGGTTAGATTGCTCATGACCCTCTCCAACGCGGCATTTCAGAGTATTTTCTCACCAGATATATACATGTACATGTAGTCTTCAAAATAACATGTTTTTGTTACTAAACAAATTATGTAGCTGAATAAAGTGTAAGATTAATATAGCCAATAGAATTTTATTTCTGATGAAAATTGGTAAATTTGCATCTGTTCAATTTCTCTTCAAATTAACAACAGATAATTCAGTCATTTTTGAAGGCTAATTATACATACACCTGATCATCTGTCAGTCAGTCAGTGAATACCTGGTTATGCGTAATTGCGATTTCCAGAACTCGCGTCACCTGTGGTCACGACACCTAGCCCCATGGTCAAGCTAGCCAGTATATACGATGTCTATGGGTACAGATCAACAGTTGAGCTCTATTCAGACTATTCAGTTCTATAGACCTGCATGTAAGTACCTTCATGACATTTTGAAAAATTAACACAGTACCTAATGTTCTGATCAGACGAGACGCCGTTCAAATTATATGTCAAACTAGCGCCCCGACCACCACCCCCCCCCCCCCTCCATCCCCGCTTCGCATAAGGCTTGACAAAATGCCATTGTATATACATGTATGCATACCATTGAATATTTATATATTAAGTAAATTTAACTGGAAGGATTGGCTTGTTACCAGAGATCAGTGGCCTCTGAAAAAAAATATCTGAAATACTTGCTGAGATAAGCAATGCTCTATGGTGTGGGGTTTGTGGGCAGCCTAGGCCCATCAGAAGCTCTTGGGTTATATGGCTAGCATTAAGAACCACTCAAATGATTCATGTTTTAAAGCCATAATCCATCAACATTTAGTGTTTGAAGACATGGATGAAGAAAAAAATAACTGAATGAAGAAACAAAATATCTGAATTCAGGTAAATACCTAAAAACTGGAATCACTGTGTTACTGTCTTCCAGTTAAATAAAAGATTAAAAATTATATTGAAAAGCATATCTTTTCACATTGCAAACAAGGGCAATCAGAGATTGCAAGCCATTGCGATTCTGTAAAAATCTTTTGACTCAGATATCTTTTCTTACCATGACCAAAGTTTTAAATTGATAGTTCACTGCAACACTCTTATTACCCATCACCCAGTAAGGGGAAGTGTATTGTGATCACCTGTTCATCCATCAGTCTATCTGTTCAGAACTGTATCTAAAAAACTACTGATCCGATCTTGCTCAAATTTTAACACAACAAAGGAACTTGTGGTGCCAGAGGATTTCTAGACTTTGCCTATGATCAGAAACACATGAAAGGGTGTGCCAATACACTAGGATTCGACCACTTTTGGTGTGATCCAGGAACATTAAGAAAATCTGTAAGAATCTGGAAAATCCTAAAGAAATCTAGAAAACAATAATTTTCTCATAGAAAATGTCAATTTGCAGACCAAGAGATTATTTTTGAAAATTTATCACTGGAATGACTGGCTCGGTTATCGAGCCAGTCATTCCAGTGATAAACATTCAAAAATAGTCTTCTCTTGGTCTACAAATGGACATTTCTCAAGACTACTACAGAGGTCATTTTTGGCTGATATGAGTGTTAAAGGGTTAATCAACTATGTGGCGTGCAGGCTGACATCATAATCAATTATCATGAATGACTCGATTTAGTCCATCTTAAACGCTTAATAGTCCATCAAGTTGTACAACTTGTATGGCTTTACTATTCAATACAGATTCTTGTAAAGATTTTGGAACTAATTTAACTGGCTGCTGTTGCTGCCAGCACCCAGTCAAATTAGTTTCAAAATATTCAACATCTTACCAGTATAGTTTTCTGATAATTGAGATTCAGGGAGTCCAGGGATCAATCGATCACAACATGGGCAAAGCATGGGTGCTAAAACTAGATTCCTCCATTAACAAAGGTAAGCCTCACATATCTGATCCGACAAATTCTCTCCGATGTAATGAATATTCTGGTGAATATTTTGAAACTAATTTGACTGGGAGCTGTTGCTGCCTATGCTAGCAACATGTTCCAGGCAAATTAGTTTCAAAAAAATATTCAAAACTTTCCTGTATATTTGTCTTGAAATTATCACAAAGAGGGTTAACTGTCCAATAGAGATAAAGCAATAATCTGCAGAACATGAAAAGAAAATGTAACACTGTAATGGCTGGCTCTATAACCATGATAACGGGGCAGGCATTCCAGTGGTCAATTATTAAAAATACTGTTCTCTTAGTCTGCAAATGGATCTTTTCAATGAGAAAATTTAAACCTTCTAATTAATTAATGGACTACTTGTAAATATAACCATTACAGGGTTATTCAAATATATATATTAATGACAGTCACTGGATAGGATATTTCTCAAATCAATCTCCTTTAATTTGTATTCCCACAACGTCTGTAGGGCTGTAACGAACATTCGTAATGGTTCAGAAAATCACAAACCAAGCGAAGACGAACCATGGTTCAGTTCGCTTGCATGGGATTTGTGTGGTTCGTGAACCATACATAAGCTAACCCTTTCACCGATGAATTCCCATATCTAATTTTAGGAAAAACATACAGGAACTGTTGAATATTTTGAAATTAATTTGACTAGAAGATGTTGCTGTCTTACAGTAAGTATTATATCATAAAGAAGTGACTTTTCCAGGGATTTGTCTGTGAAAGGGATAATTGACAAGCAATCTCTGAATGTCGTCAGAGTGTGATTTACGGATATGACCATGAACGGAACTTAGCGGGCTGTGAATCTTATATTATTTTCTAACATTTTGAGCTTGTCATTTGTGTTTTTCTACCATTTAGCCAGTAAAGCCACCTGTCTTTAAATGTTATATTCTGTTAGGAGTAATTTCTCGCATACCATAGCATATTAAAAAGGTTTGTGAATCAGTTCGTGGTTCGGACATCTGTATGGTGAACCAGTTCGGTTCACGAAAATCCTCAGGAACCTCAGCCCTACATGTACATGTCAGTGCCCTCTCTCAGTGGTGTGGTGGTGTCCATGTAACCAAGTCAATCGCTGAGTAGTTAACCCTTTAACACTCATATCAGCCAAAAACTGCTTCTACAGTGCTCTTGAGAAATGTCCATTTTCAGACCAAGAGAAGAGTATTTTAGAAAATTTACCACTGGAATGACTGACTAGATAACCAAGCCAGTCATTCCAATGGACTAGTTAAAAAAAGAGTCTTATCCTGGTCCACAAATGGACATTTTCTATGAGAAAATTTGAATTTTCTTGAAGAAAATGTGAGTGTTAAAGGGTTAAACTAGCTATACCCACATTTTTCAGTGATTATGCCATCCTGCCCGTGTGTGTGCTCGCTGTGGACTGCAAGGAGTTTTAAATTTACCTCCATCGCGGACAATGAAAAGATTATACTGCATTTACATGTTTAAATTACATGTAGGAATGATGTATCGGATGATCCTGATTAATCCTAGAGATGGTTTCTGACGCCATACAAATTTGATTGCTAGTGATAGAATTCAGAAAACCTGAACTGCAATGATCTCGATTCACAAGTGATCTTATGGATATCAATCTCTATAGAAAATGTACGAAATTAGATGTCTGAATGATAGACTAACAAAACCAAATCACTTTTAAAAGCAGAAGAAGGTGAGCAGCGGAACGTCGGGATCTCTTATTATATAGTACCTCTTTAAGTTATGGTAATGTGCAATAGAGAAATATTTATTCAGCGTATACTACCACAATAAACAACGAAACTAGATGGACTGCATCTCACATATTGAGCCATTTACTTTTTCAATATATCGCACATCAGTGTGGCAGTGTCACGAAATAAGGATTTCTTAGTCTTAGAAGAGTATATCCCCTTGATGAAATCTAATGTCAATACGGGAAAAATCTAACACTTTTCTAATTCTTGAAAAGGAGACAAATCATGTGGAGATAAAATAAATGCAAACCATGTAAAAGTATGGAGAAAACTTTAAATTCTTTTTAATTTCGATTCAAGCTACATGCAATGGTGACATAGAACAAATCTGTAACGTGTCGTTGGGATCGGATATGCCCTTTGAAAAACTTTAACATTCTTCAAATTCTTGGTCCACAATAAACCCCATAAATCATGAAAAATGCTTGAATATATTTTTCATGATGATGAAGACTGGACGCCATGATGGTATAGAACAAATCTGTAAAGTTTTATTGACATCAGACATGTCCTTGATGAGTTATGACCATTGAAAACCTTTAACATTTACCCATTTCTTGTGTAAAATAAGTTAAGTAAAGTTTTATTAAGATGGGATAAGTCTCTCATAGGATAAATGTCCACTGAAAAACATCTTACCTAATTCTTGATGCACGCCGGATGCTGCACACTGGACACTATTTGGATCATTATGTCAAGATCCTGTTTCGCTATGGGCTCGACATATACCTGGAAAATTACTTCCTTTATGATGCAGACCGGATGCAATGATAGTATAGAACAAATATGTACGGTTTTAGTGAGATTGGATAAGGCATTGATGAATTAAATGTACATTGAAAAACTTATGTAAATTTATCTACATGTAATTCTGGCCGCACGCTTCGCATCTAGCCATGTACTGTGCGGCTCAACAAAAATTGTGATGAAGCCTAGTAACAGTATGAAATTTATGTTCAGGTTTGGATATGGACTACAGTCTGTATTGTGACAAGAACATGAAGAACACGATTACATATTTGTCATAGATTTACTGCTGGCTATGTTAATGTACATGCAATATCTGACCTTATCCATACAATATACCAATCTTTATAAGCCTTTAATGCAGAGATACAGATAATTCGGTGATGAGAGGTTAAACCGTAACCATTAACACCCAACAACAGTTTCTGTAGAGATCTAGAGAAATGTCAATTTACAGACCAAGAGAAGACTTTTTTTTTATTGTATTTCCAAAGCCAATGCACTTCAACTGATTTCATTCTGTATTCCCTTGAAACAGGGTTTCCTTTCTCTGAAACCATGACAACTTTAAAATCACATTAGCTTAAATGATTTAAAATATATAATTTCTTCCCAAAATAACAAAATTGTGTTCAAAACTATTCATGTGGATGTTAGTAATAGTGTGGGGGTGGTAATATGGTTCTAGTGTGTCTGGGTCATACTCGCTTGGCCATGATTTTGGTCCTTAAAAGAAGACAAGAAATTCTTTGCAACTAATCAGAGCAGACCGCAACTTTTGTAATTGGATATTGTAATCACCTCCATCTGTCTGTCCCTCCATCAAGCTATCTCCTCCCAAACCGTTGGGTGGAATTCAACCTAATTTGGTATGTGGGTTACCCATATGGTTCCTCTTTGGAAGACAACATTTAGTTGGCTCTGCCCCCAGGGTGGACAATACATGTCATCACAATAAAATTAATTAATCTTCTCTGATTGAAATGTTGTTGGAATTTGAATGTCAGTCCTATTTCCCCAATTGTACACAAAATCTAATCCAATTTTGTGCAGAGGAACGTTTTTGTATCACCTAGGGAAACTGCCACGGTAGGTGGTTGCATTTCAGGAGGCTGACCATATTCTCTCGGAAAACAAAGAACATTATCTACGGTAGACCAGCGTAGTCGAAATGCAGAAAAATATCAAGACTGTCTTTTACAAAACACTATTATTTCTTTGAAAATCGGTCAAATCTTGTTTCTCTTATACCGTATGCAGTAGGGTATGTCATTGTTTGTTTATAAGACGCATGATTGGGAAACCCCTACAATTATTACATGCTAATGTGCAATGATGTAGCGACTTTCTAAGCTTATTCTAAATGGCGACCGTTATTTTTTCCATACATTAATCGTCCAGCAGCGAGGCGGAATCGCTGATCGCGGGACTTGTCGATGTCACTGACATAAATACATTAGCAGACGACGTATTTCAATCAGATGGAAGTTTTATATATTAGTTTTTTGTGAGTTAGTGATGAGTTTTGGCATATCTTATAATAACAGGTGGATAAGAGGGGCATTTTTGGAAAAAAGTTGTTTGCGAGCATCTTTGTCTTCCTGGTTACAGCCACAGGGGTCCATAAAGTGGACCAGATTGGCGTACCGGCCCGCTACACTGATGCCACCACACTACACTACATATATACTACTACTATATATAATATTGAAAGGGAGGACACGTGGGGGGTCAGTAACCACCACAAGAGTTTTTGTAAATGCTTTTTCATCATGAAAATCTCTAACCAGCAAAAATTCAATAGCATCTCTTGAAAGCTGGTACATTAATTGCTGTAGAAATACGACAACCCTATTCATTCTCGCCGATTCTAGCCGTAAATCGCCAGTTAATCGAGCGTATGACAGACCCGTAAACCTGCTGGGACACCAGCCATTTTAGAAATTACGTGAACCGAGATGCCGAATGCAATGCGGCGTACGATTGGCCAGCGAGCTGAATGTTTGCGTGCCATATAAGGATACTTTCAGTATCAGCGTGGTATCGGCCCGCCATCAGACCAGTAAGCTGCATTATATGTGGTAGTAGTAGTAGTAATAATAGAGCTCTCTGTATTGTCGACGACAGGTTGTGTGGTAATTAGACATGGTATTTATTTGTTTGGAGAATGGAATTCTATAGTCTTCATGTATACACATACCAGGAAACAGTTTTTAATTCCGACATATTTCTGATTTAATATCTCAAAACAAGTTTTGTCTGCTAATGCTAAACTTAATTTAAAATCATTTAGGACTCGATCTATTTAAACTGGGCCAATCAGAAAATTCTAATACTTTGACATCATAATATTTCACCAACCAATCATATGCTGCATTGCATTCGGCACCTCGGTTCACGTAATTTCTAAAATGGCTGCTGTCCCAGCAGATTTACGGGTTTGTCATACACTCGATTAATTGGCGATTTATGGCTAGAATTGGTGAGAATGAATAGGGTTGTAGTATTTCTACAACAATCAATGTAACAGTTTTCAAGAGATGCTATTGAATTTTTGCTGGTTAGAGTTTTCCATGATGTAATAGCATTTACAAAAACTCTGGTGGTGGTTACCGATCGCCGAAGTGTCCTCCCTTTCAATATCATATATAAATATATAGTAGTGGTATATATGCTGGCGTCAGTGTAGCGGGCCAGTATGCCAATCTGGTCCGATTTATGGACCCGTGAGGTTACATCGTCACAGGCAACAGACAGTCACAGTAGGGGGGGGGGTGTTGCTTTTTGTGTATATCAAAAAATTAGATTGCCACGAGAATATGGAACCCGCAAAAATATGAGACCGGAGTATACCACTTCTCTTGATCTTCTTGATCTTGATTACTTATGGCGAAAGATCCAAAGGACATTATTTTCGCCGCACATTCGTCAAGTAGCTAGTTTAGACATAATAAGGAAAAATTTGTTAACTCACCGGAATGTATAAATTGTTTGAGTGTAGCTTTCATGACCATCTCGGTCACTTCTTCAGCACTAACTGACGGTCGCTGGCAACGTCAATCTGGTCAGTTCTTGTGGAGTCACGTGACAGCATGGACTGGTAGACTGCTGGTATACGGTGGCCCTCGTCTCGGTCATCAACATCGAGACCAACTTATTTAAACGGAAAGTTAGAGGCCATAGAAATCTACAAGCATCAACCAACCATGAACTGAGATGAGGGCTACCGTATACCAGCAGTCTACCAGTCCAATTCAGACATGGGTCAAATGCAAATGCATTTGCATTTAAATGCATTTAAATACTTCTTGTGAAGTATTTGCATTTGTATTTGCATTTGAAGATTTTAAATCACAAGTATTTGCATTTGTATTTGCAGTTGAGGGTTTTGAAGTCAACTATTTGCATTTGCATTTAAATAGTTTTTGAAGTGTTTGAAATTTCAAATAGTTTTCAAATACTTTTTGCACAAAAGGAATTAAATCTGTGCAACAGTGCTAATTTCAATGTCTGCAAATTGAGTTTCTTAAAGTCATGGTTCATTTGGGGTGGGATGGGTTTTTTAAGAATTTGTTGAAAGATTGTGACTGGCAATGTAGAATGGCACATCTATGCATATTATAACATCTCAGTAACCCTTTCACCAGTGAAATCCTGGCCCAAAGACAACCATACAAAAGAGCTGTTGATTATTTTGAGAAAAATTGACTGGAAGCCATTGCTTAAAGTACAAACCATTTTGGACAACTGCAAATGCACTTGCATTTAAATACTTCTTGCTAAGTATTTGCATTTGTATTTGCATTTGAAGATTTTAAATTTTAAGTATTTGCATTTGAGGATTTTAAATTCTAAAGTATTTGCATTTGTATTTGGATTTGAAGATTTTAAATTTCAAACATTTGCATTTGAGGATTTCCAAATGTGAAGTATTTGCATTTGCATTTAAATACTTTCAAAAGTATTTGACCCCCGTGTCTGCAGTCCATGCTGTCACGTGACTCCACAAGAACTGACCAGTGTGACGTTGCCAGTGACCGTCAGTTAGTGCTGAGAAGTGACCGAGATTGTCAGGAACGCTCCATTCAAACAATTTCTACATCGCGGAGAGGTAACTAATTTTTCCGTATTTTGAATCATCTGATCCTGGGATCCCAGAAATATAGTTTTGTTTAGACATGATTTTTGCCTCTGATTTTGCCTCGTGAGAGGTAAGAATAAGGATATATCCCAATCGATCACCAAGGGGATAGAAACCCGATATTGCCCCATTTATCTATTTATATTTCACTTGAATCTGATTCTGAATCTAACAAATTACATGGGATGGGCTCGAAACTTTACGAAAACTGGTAACAAATTTATTAATAAAGCTACCTATGTAATCGAGCTAATTGGAATGCTCACCTTGTAATAATAATACTAGTAGTGGAGATAATAAACAAGTTTTTTTCAAAATATTTAAATTCTACAAACGTGTTTATCACTTCTTCCTTTTCGCTGAAAAATTCCTTCTTGTTGCTGTTGTTGTATTGAGTAAATCCCGTCTACGAGATCGCAGGCCCTTTAGTCGGACCTCCTTATGGAATTGATTTCTAAACCTATATATTCAGTTTAATATATTTTGAAGATCAGCATACACGCCAAACTGTACTGTAGTTTGAATGTTGTTTATCGCACATATAAATTTATCTAAAATGTGCAGCGAAAATAGAAACAAATTGTTTGTGTAAATGTTTATCAGCGCACCTTTAAATAGTTTCATTAATAGTACCTTGTCGTATGTACAAGTTCATTAGTGTAATGTTAACATAAAATAACATATTTACAGCTTACTAGGACATGACGTCCTATTGCCAGCTGGTATGTTTTAGGGCTTTATTGCCATTTTTGTCAGAATTGGTTTATCAAGTGCCTTAAGTAATAGTATACAGGATGAGAAATGAATACAGTGTCCAATCTAGCTTTAAAGAAATTTAGTGATGGTGCCTCAATGATGATTTCTGGTAGTGCGTTCCACCAGTCTATGACTCAAATGGAGAAATTGTTCTGTTTATGTGTGGTGCATACTCTGGCCTTTGCAAGCTTGAATTTATTGCCACGTTGAAGATTTTCGATGTCTACTCTTACTTATCTTTGGGCTCTTCCTTCCTTGGTACAACCTTGTATGTAGGGTTGCTGCGACAACCAGTTTTACCAAGGAAGATGGAGCGTGATACTAGCTCGCCTCGTCGGTACCTTGACCTAACAATATTTATAATAGTATCCGGGCCTGATCTGACTGTCTTCTTCAGAACGATTGGTAAGACACAGTGATTATCCGTGTTCTCCAGAGTGAACAATATGCACAACAAACTCTTGCCTTGAAGTATAATCACAAGGTGATGGTTTTATTTTCTATTTCTAACTGTACAATAATGGCTACAAAGTTAGTGACTTCTGCTGTCACCGGTTTACGTATTTAAAAGTTTATACTTGACTATCTGAATTAATTTAAGTTATCCTATTTTCTCCTAAATGGATCAGTATTACTCCCAGTCGCGCTGGTCTGCTATACTATCTACCTAGCTAGTTCTTGGCTACTCCAATATATTCACCAAGAACTTTCCATACGAGGCACGGACCCTGACTAAAGTTAGAGTCCCCTTTTTATACTCCCATGCGTTACGCCTCCTTGTTCCTTTGGCTTCTCTTCCCCAGTGATTGATTGGGTGCTCATTGATTGTGACGTCATCCCGACCAATCAAACTCTGGGCTTTACTTCTACGGAGATACCGTTGAACAGGGTCAAAGCGGTTTGGGCTGGTTCTGATTTGATACAATCTGTCAGCTAACTAACACCATTTGGGTCTGTGTTGTTGTAGCATGCCTTTCTTTGATTGACATATAGTTGATAAACAAATTTCGACTGTGTTATTAATTCCTACAGAACGCTACAATTCCCATGTCCTGTCCCTTGCCTATCGTGGTGCAGCCTGTAGGAACCGAACGTTTAACAATCACATGAGCTGTATGATCTCATTGCCAGGTGGTGTTGTTGTACTTGCTTACGGGAGTCGAAATGTCAACTGTCACTGACTCAGGTCGTTCTGTCACCTACTGTTTTCCTATAATTCCTATCGATTCCCGTAGGTTCCTATCACTCGAATATTTACTAAACTACTGGCCGAAATGACTGCTGAACATTATAAACGTGTGTGCCACTCCTGTAGCAACAACTTTCATCTTCAACTATTGACAGAAGCCACCAACTCAGAACACTGGGTCCTATTCAATTCTATTCCATTCCTATCTTTTCATACTACTATTAAATCTAGAGTTTCGCATCAGTTTCGAACCCGTTTCTGCGAAACTGTATATCATCAGCACTGGTTGACTTCACTCAGTGCAGCAACCGGTTTCTGCGAAACCGCGATCCATCAGCACTAGTTGATGTCACCCAGTGCATCACCCTACTGCGTACATACACGATGCTATTCAGTTCTTGGCTCACCTGGTATTCTCAAAGATGAATTTCACTGAGGTCTTATTCATAAATATAAGACGTCCCGCGGGGTCATGACTCCCCCAAGACAATCCGATATCTACAACGTGTTCTGTCATCTGAACTAAGAGAATAAAGTTTGGTTTAGTTAACTTGGCATAAAATGAGATGACAGACCACGGCCACTACAGGTCAAGTTTAAATCTCTAACAAGGAAAATCAAAATATTGTGAAATGCTAAATGTCTCAGGAACAGTAACAGTGATATGTTAAAGTCCGCGTAATTTAACACAGAAGCAACGAGAGAAAGAGAGAGAGAGAGATAGATAGAGAGAATTTAATCCGCATAAAGAATTGAAGTTACATCGGGAAAATGGCGAAGGGTGGACGAGATCATCAATAGGTTAGAAGTGGCAGGCAGAAATGGCACTGCCATCTAAAAAAAATAGTAATTAAGTGAGTTCAGTAATGAAGCTGTAAATAAAAATGTAAATAAATGCGCTGAATTTCCTAATATCAGTTCTTCCACATCTAATATCCTAAATCATTATATGCACCTGAAAATGTTGAAACCGTAAACAAAGCACCATGATCAAAATTTACTAAATGATACTTCACTGCATTATATGCCATCCAAAATCGTAAAACAAGCATACACACGCACACCGCAATGGCTAAATAGAAATGTAGTTAGGCTTACCTGCAAGGAAGAAAAGAAGTGGAAATGATATCTAGAGACAAGAACCACACATGATTACAATGAATATGCTAGTGCAAGAAACAATGTAAAGTGATTCTGTTAGATAGCCGTAAAGAAACATGAAGAACCCATGGCACAAAGTAGTAAAACTAACTGAACAGTGTTGTCGATTGACCATACTAAACTATGGTTTGAGAGCAATTGGCTGCACCCATGTGAAATTGAGTGAGTGACTACATTCTCTGACTGACTGATTCTAATGATGAACTGACTGACGTCATTTACTATCTGACTGATTGAATTATTACTGGCTGGCTGGCTGGCTGGCTGGCTGGCTGACTGACTGACTGACTGACTGACTGACTGACTGACTGACTGACTGACTGACTGACTTATCACAGAATGCGACATTAACTTTTCTACAAGACAAAGGTGTCAGATACTGGATGTCTGCTGTATACGTGTCTTATTAGAGCATGTGTGTGGTTATTACATCATTAAATCAGCAACATCTTGACTGGTTTGCTGGATAAATGTCTCATTTCGACAGACTATGGATTAGTTAGATATACAAGTGCTTTATTGATTGAATTCGTTGTGACTGATATACTTCATTATGACTGATTGTATGACTGATTGCCATCATTGACTGTTTGACTTCATTATGACTGAATGGTAACTGAATTTGTTGTGATTGACTCCCCAATTAACTAACCGAGTAGTAGGGTCGGGACATAACCAGGCTGTCACATAACCAAACCGGTTATATAATGACTCTTGAATTATATGATAAAAAGATGACTACGCCACATAAAAAGGTAATTGGTTTTCCGAATTCCATACTACTACAGCTTTAGGGAGGATTTGTATCCAGATTATACTCATTATGTTCTGGGTAAGGTTTTTCAAACGACATTTATATCAACAAGGGATTATCCAATTTGAAGAAAACGTCCCAGACCTGTTCTATACAACGCTTAGGTAGTGTCCACATGGTACATCATAAAAAATTGATTTTCAAATTTCTTGCATTTTTTCCGGCGATTGAGCTTTCATTATTTTTGGTCTTATTTGCATCCAGGTCATACCTAGTATGTTGTGATTAAGCTTTTTTAAATGACAATTTAGGCAACAAGGTGTTATCCGATTTGAATAACATTTTACAGAATTGTTCTATAGGATACTTAGGTATAGTCATAACAAAAAGAAAAAATTAAAAAATCTTACCATATATCTTCAGTGTTTGAACTGAGACAATTGTATGACTTCAGCTTACAGACTTTCTGCTGCGATACCTACAGTGTTTGGACTTTGATTATTTTGTGCTGACTGGCATCCAGGTTATATTTATTTTGCTGTGGATTAGGATTCTTTCAAATGACAAATACATCAACAACGGGTTATCCAGTTCGAATAAAACTTCACAGATTTGTTCTCTACGATACTTAGGTGTAGTTCCCATAAAAAAGAAATTGATTTTCAAAATCCATTCTTATACAATGGTGGGACTTTGATTATTTTGAGGCTTTTTGCATGCAGGTTATATGTATTATGCTGTGGTTACAGTTTCTTCAAATGATACATTAGGCATCAAGGGTTTAGCCGGTTTGAATACAATTTCAGAGATTCGTCCCACACGATGCTTATGATTAGTCCACATAAAAAACAAATTGGTTTTCAAAATTTATCCATAAATTTACAGCATTTGGACTTTGGTTGTTTTAGGGCTGATTTGCATTCAGGTTATACTCATGCTGTGGTTAACGTTTTTTCGAACAATATTTACATCAACAGGAGGTTATCTGACTTGAATAAAACCTCAGAGATTTGTTCTATTCTATGCTAAAGCTAGTCCACAGAAAAAGGAAATTGATTTTTCAAAAAATTTCCATATTTTATTATTTTGTTTTTGGACTTTGATTATTTTAGGCCTGATTTGCTATACTTATTATGCTGTGATTAAGGGTTTCAAACATCATTTACATCAACAAGAGGTTAATCGATTTGAAAAAATCTCACAGATTTTTTCTATACGATGCTTAGGACTGGTCCATCAAGAGAAACTGATTTTCAAATTTTTCCATACTTTCTCGGCGTTTGAACTTAGACAATTTTATGCCTTCAGGCTAAGGATTGTTTCTGCGATATTTAAATCGTTTGCGTTTTGACTATCTTAGGGCTGATTTGCATCCAAATTAAGCTGTTTTCAAATGACACCTTATTGAACATGGGTTTATTAGCTTTAATTATCACTTCACAGATTCATTCTTTGTCTAAGTTGCATGACAAAGAAACAGATTGTGAAAATTTTGACATTTATACTGGATTTTAACTATGATTATTTTAGTGCTGATTTGCATCCAGGTTATGTAGGCCCTATATTACAGTGTGGTTAAGGTCTTTTCAAATGACAATTTAATCAGCAAAGACTTCCCCAATTTAGATTTTGTTTTAATGATTTGATTTGCACCATAGGCTGCTTAAATGCTCTGGATAAGCTTTTTTCGAACAACATTTACTTTACCAAACGCTTATTAGATTTAAGTAAAACTTCACAGATTTGTTCTATACGATGCTTATGACTAGTCTGCATCAAAATTATATTGATTATCGATAATTTACCATACTTTTACCGTGTTTGAACATAGACTATTTTTCGAGTACAGGTTAAGGTTTTGCTGCGGTTAAACTTTTTCCAAACAACATTTACATCAACAAGGGTTTATCTAATTTGAGCAAAACTTCATAGATTCGTTAGACAAAATGTCTAGGACGATTCCACATAAAAAGGAAATAGATTTACAAATTTTCTACATATTTTTTCAACGTTTAAACTTTGATTATTTTAGGGCTGATTTGCATCCAGGTTATATGTATTATGCTATTGTTAACGTTTGTTCAAATGGCTATTTAAGCAACAATGGGTTTAGTCTTAGTTCACTGACTCTTCCCTATGCCGATTCTGATATGCCGTCCATTCATCCATCTGCCTTTCTGAGTTTGTGTCCCTCCGTCCATGCTAATTTTATATTTTCGTTTGATAACGTTACGTTTGCCTGAAGCATTGTGACGAATCTTCATGGGAAGCTTGGCTAGAGTAGTAGGGAATTGCACGTTATTTTGTGTCAGGCAGTCTGTCCATCCATCCATCCATATATCTGTCCTTCTGACCGTGTATCCATCCGTACACATTTCCTGTTTTCGTTCAATAACTTTATTTTTGCTTGAAGTATAGTTATGAACTTCATGGGGAGGTTTGGCTATGGTAGGAGGAGAATGGACGTAAGGACAATGGACGTATTTTGTGAGTCAGTCAGTCCACCCATCGTCCATGCGTCGATCTGTCTTTCTGATCATGTGTCCATCCGTGCATATTTTGGCTTGTCGTTCGATAACTTTACTTTTGCCTGGGGTATCTTGACGGAACTTCAAAAGTCCTTTTTGGTTATAGTTTTTATTCATAATCATTATCCTCTTTCATCAATGCGTGCATCTAGGCATCTATGCAAACCAGTGGGATTATGTCATCCCACTAACATGGCTGACATTGCGGCGGAGGTGGGGTGGGGGTGGTGGGGCGGGGTGGTGGTCATTTGATTTGTATCAGCTAGCTTTGCATTGTTTCTATTATACTTTTGTCCCAGGGCATGTCAAATTTTATATCAGTTAGATTTGTTTTTGTACTTTGTTTATTTTAAGCTGTTACACTGTTTGAAAATTCACTGCTCATTCGATCCGGTAACTGTTGCAAGATTTAGTAATAGTAATATTTCCTTGCTAAAATAGTTAAATATCCCTCTAATCGTCATAATTTATCAATAAAATAAAAATTTGTGGTCGGTGGATGCTCATTTACAGGCCAACAGAAAACTTTTTCAAAATTTACCACTGTCTGGAGCCTAGTCGTTTCTTGGGCTGTCATACCTGCAAATGGACATACCTCAAGACCCCTCCAAAGGCCAGATTTGGCTGGCTTGACCATTAAGGGGTTAGGCATTGGATATCTATTCACATCTATCACTTTAAAATCTAATATTTCCGATACTCGGATTATTTTGTGGCGAAATCCCCGAGATATTCAGTACTGATGAAAAGCCATCAAATTTAATTTAACTCTTGAACTGATCATCGTTAGTATTGGAATATCTTACATCAAACTGTTTTCAGTTAGAGTATATGGATACCTATACAAGATAACCCATAATTAATTCTCAGTTAATCTGATGATTAGGTTTCCGATGATGCTGTTGCTGCTGCCGCTGCCGCCCAAAATTAGCCCATGTACCTAAAAATATTCCACTATTTTGATGAATAATACTCTTGAATGTTGAATCGTTAACGGGTAATGTAGTATCTAAATGGGTGTATGAGACACGGAATCGTCTGGAATACTTTCTGCATGTATAAGATGTGAGATTTTGTTGTCACATGCAGGAAGTGATACCCGTAATTTTACTCTCCAATTTGTTCCAGAATATTAAAGTTTTCTCATAGAAAATTACCGTTGCAGTCGCAGAGAAGACAATTTTTGAAAAATCTTCACTTGACTAACAGTTATCGAACCAGTAATCCAGTTGGTAAAATTTCAAAAATTGTCTTCACTATTTTCACTGGACTTTCACTAAGCAAGAATTTAGACTTTCTTGAGTAATTCTTACCATTAACGTTAAGCCAACAGTTGTTTAATTGTCTGACAGCTGCAAGGTAAAATACAACAATTTCAATTGGGAATTAACTCTGGACAGGCTGAATATTGTAAAAACAACTTGACTGATTGGCCACCAATAACTTTCAGTCAACTTGTTTTCAAAATATTTAGCATATCCAGAGTTAAACGCCATTGAAAATGTAGTCTGTTAATTTGGTGGCCAAAATTGGTCAGGAACATAAACAATTTTTACTTAGTGAAAATCGAGTTGCAGGCGGGAAGACTATTTTTTAATGTTTATCACTGGAATTACTGCCTCGGTTATTGAGCGAACGATTCCAGCGGAAAATTTTCAAAAATACTTTTCTTTTGGCCTAGAAATGAGCGTTCCTCAAGAGTTGGCCTAGTACAGAAGCCGTTTTGGCCAGCTTGACCATGAAAGGGATAAATGCGCCTGCGCTATGTATTCAGAATGGCTTGTCACACCCTATGGAATTAACAGATTCTTGCAATGGAGGGAGCCAATCTGCCACTCAAGTATCTGAGGTAATAATGAAAATATGTTACTTGTTAGCTGATGTCACAATCAAAATGGCATCTGCCCTTCATAAAAAGGGAACGATCCATCACAAAGTGCTTGAATTGTACTGGATGTCTTTGGTGAATTTATAATTTAATAAATATTTTGTTGAATATTGTGAAACTAACTTGACTGGGGGTTGTTATAATATGATGTCCATGTACTATGCTATGTATAAAACAGGTTTACAGCTTAAAATTTATCTTTTCTACTTATTACTGTATAACTTCTCTATTACAGACCGATTACACTTTAATTATGACCCACTACTAGTTATCTGATCTGGTCTGAAAGGCCAAGCCAGATTATGCCATGGCGAACATCCATCGGTCGACCGCCCATTCGTCAACTTGTACTTTATATGACTTCTTCTCGAGAAGCACTTGGCCAATTTCAATCAAATTTAACAGGAAACATCTTTAGGGCATAGAGATCCACGTTTGTTCAAAGGAATCTGAAATGACCTTTGATTTTGGACTTTAGATGTCTTTAGATATCATCTCCAAAACCGCTAGGCTGATAGATTTGAACCTCAAGAACCTTCATTTAGAAACACAGCTGAAGCAAATTTGTTCAAGAGAACCTGATTGAAATATTATTAGGCAGTGAGTGCCATTAAGTTTTTCAAAGGAAGTCGCTACGTAAAAAAAACATGGCTGCCGTGCACCAATCAAAATGCAGCGTTTTGGTGCCCATATTCGATTTTTTTGATCGAGTTTGATGGTGAAAATATGTTTACGGGTATGGCGATGTCAAATTTTACACTTTCCAAATTGTTGGATATTAGTATCAAAATATTTAGCAGCTTATCTTTATAGTTACCTTGAAATTTAGTTTCTGGGAATTCATGATTAAAATTTCAAATCGATTCCAAGAAGCGTAAAAGTGGGCGGAGTTTAGCTAGAAATGGGCGGGGCATAGTTAGAAATGGATCCCTCTATTAAACGATCGCCAGTCTTTAATTACCATGTTTTAATGTCACATATAGTACAAAGTCCATTAACACTTTAATGACCAAATTTGGTCAAGAAAATTCAAATATTTCCTTATTAAATGCCCATTTGTAGGCTAAGAGAAGACTATTTTTGAAAATTTACCACTGAAATGACTGGCTTGGTTACAGAGCCAGTCATTCCAGTGGTAAATTTTCAAAAATTGTTTTTTCTGAGCCTGAAAACAGACATTCCTGAAGAGTACTGCAGAAGTCGGCTTTGGCTGGCTTAGTCTTGAAAGGCTTAACAACAGGATTGAATCTGGCTGACTCACCATCACCATACCCCAAACTCCAAAATGATATAAATTTGCCAAGTATTCTCTACATTTTATTGTAGTAAATATCCCTATGAATATCTGGATTATAGCGAAATACTTATTTCCATTTAAGTACTTTAACAATCATAATAATCACATAATTTAAGAATAGTTATGTGCCAACTTTCTCATGATTATCAGTTAACCCTTAAAACCTTACAGACACAAAGTGGCAAATTTTGTATGGTTGTAAGAACATTAACTTGGATATTTTGAAATTAATTTCACTGGGAGCTGTTGCTGTCACAGGCAGCATCAATTCCCAGTTAAAGTATTTTCAAAATTTGAAAAATTTGAAAATTACGTCATTAGACTGTCAAATGTTAATGGGATAATATTATTTACAGTTACATGTAAGGTATAATCGAATATTTTTTATTTGCATATTATTTTGTGATATTCATTTAATATATTCTGATTACCCTGTAAATCATTAACAATTTTTTTATAAAGAAAATATTCAGGATTTAATTTAACATTTCCTTTTAACACTTTGAACCATAAATTCCCGCTATCTCAATTTCAAGATGATTATACAGATAAGCTTTTGAATATTTTGAAATTAATTTGACAAGAACCTGTTGCCTCCAAGTCAAATTACTTTCAACGTATTCAACAGAATATTTCTAAGAATTTTAAATGAGTTGTTGAATTTCGCCTTTCGTGATCAAAGGGGTAACATATCCGGTGTAAATGGATGTACTCCTGGTTATTGTTAAAACTTGATAATTGTTCTGATAGTTGCGACTCATAACGAGCGTACGACGTTCGTTTAAGCCTAATCCTGTTTAACTATTTCGTGTACTATGTAGGCTAATATATAGCTGATATATGTTTAGATTCACACTGGTGGCAGATAATCCTGGACTGTAACGCTACCTGGCAGCGATTGAGATAAAATGCTGACCGTAGCGATACCCGGCTGAACGTGAGAGAAAATTTTGAGAGAATAGAATGTGTTAACATAGGGAAGCAATAACGATATATCGGAAGATAAACCGCCGATTTTGTGAGATCAAGGCCGTGTTCTCACTAGAGACTTAATCGGTAATTACACCATACTTCCGTATTGCATTACGCCGGTCAAGTCTCAAAAAGTGAGAACATGGCCTTAGGTAGTGTTGTCACTGGAGAGTTAATCGGGAATAACGCAATACCTCAGTACGGCGTTATGCCGGTTAATTCTCTAGTGAGAACACGGCCATTACGCCATACTGACGTAGGCCTATGGCGTTATTCCTGGATTAACTCTCTAGCGAGAACACGGCCTAATTTATAATAAGAGACGTATTTACTGGACAAGAGAGAGGCCAATGAGAACGCTTGCCGCCGATATACCTGGTATTTACCGAAATAGCGACTGTACAAGAACAAGGCCTTAGGCAGTCGTTTGGTCTTGTCAAATGCTTTCATAAGATTTTGTGATTAAGTTGAAAATAATTTGATTTAAAATTGCTGATGGTTTCAATGTGTTTCAGTCAAGTTGTCTTCAAAGTTATAGGCGAAAATCATCATTGGCTCATCAACACACATTTAGAAATTAGAATTAAATTGTTATGACAACAAGTGTTATAAGTCAGATTAACCCTTTTACCGATGAATTAATTTGACTGGAAGTCGGTGTTGCCTTAGGCAGCAATGGCTTCTAGTCGAATTAATGTCAAAATATTCAACAGGATAAGTTTTATCGAAAAGAGTTTACTTTTTCATGGATTTGTCGACGAAAGGGTTAAAATATAATTAGATATGCTGATACGTTTGAATTTCGTTCTGCTAAATAAAAGTGATAACTCATATAGCTCTACTTACCATGTAGAGGTTGTATATAGGTAGTAACTGCGAAACCGACTTGCTTTGTTAAGGATGATCGCATTGAACTAACATATAGTCTGCTATCACCGCGTCACTACCAGAACCGTAAGTCTGTATATATGTATATAATTAAACTACTAAAAACAAGGATATTCTAATTAAACACACACTTAAATAACAGAAAAGTAAGATTTTCCTATCCCTAAAAGAATCCTAATTAATCTTACTGTGATTAAAGAAACTGACAGTGAAATGGGCATTGAGATGGTGAAACGGACATTGTACAGTCAAACGTTATTTGTCTATTCATGCTTGCCAAGATTGGCTCCGCAAACGGCTGTCTGCTGTCTGCTGGTATACAGTGAAGCACCTGTTTTCCAAAAATTGGAAAAATTGCATTTGACGGAATTTTCTGATTCTTTTTTCTGCAATAATGCGCAACAGACGCCATTTGAGTGATCAGGGACCTTGGTTTAAACATGATTTATTTTTATTTTTGTTCAGATGGAAGCACGATAAGACTTAGAGTCTTATGCCCGTGTCTCCCATAGCACATACATGTTATTCAAAACTTTTTTACAACGAAATGGCGGAAAATGATAATAGTTTAATTAATTGTAGTCTATTAGTGTGTATAAGTATGTGAATGTTGAGTGTGAGGTGGGGGAGAGTAGGAAGAAAGACCGAGATAGAGAGAGAGGGGGAAAGGGGGGAGAGAGGGTGAGAGATAGAGAGAGCGAGGAATAAGATCAAATGGAAGAATAGCAGAGGTGAGCTCTAGGTGCTGCCTTCGCCCCGACCTGTACGTGTTGGGCTGCTGTCCATTTACCTCTTAAACTATAAGTTCGCGAACGGGAAACTACTGAAAGCGGTTGGTGTTAATTATGTATTGACATACCGTATTACAGATCAGTTTGTTCATTTCCAAGTTGGCAGTGTAAGTCCCGTATAGAAGCTGGTCGACCGTAAGATTAGCAAGAGAAATATAGTTCAAGGCAAGCTGATTTTGGAAAACGACTCTTTGCTCGTTAAAAAGGGCACAATGTAAGAGTTAATGGTTTGTAGATTCATCATTGTGCCCACAAGAACAACTGGCAGATTCCGACAAAAAGTTGTCAAATAGATGTCGGTTTAAAGAACTACAACCATTTCGGAGCCTGCATAGCATTATGTTGGCAAACCTCGGGCCTACGTAATACCACTCAGGGGGTTGTCGTATGGGTGACATAGCCTTGAGTTTGCTTTTAAATTCTAGAAGAGTGACAGAATCTCTCACCGGCACAGGAAGCATATTCCAGGCGCGGATGGTTGCTGGGAAAAAGGATCCATAGAAGAGCTCAGTACGGCAGAGGAATGGAGTGAAGAAATTTGGATGACGGATATTGTAAGGATTTCGTGCTTGGGATAGTGTGGGAAGATGGTTGACCAGAACCTCACAGGTCATCCCGTTAATAATTTTAAATAGCATAGATAATCTATGAAATTCACGTCTGCTTGACAAGGTTTCGATGCCTGTTTCTAAGTACAGGTCTTCAGTGCTCGCACTACGTGTCATTCCACATACCGTTCTGAGACCATCTTTTTGGATATCCTCTAGCCGAATTACAAGATATTGTGGAATATTATCCCACACAACATCTGCATATTCTAAAGATGGTCTAATAAATGTTTTGTACATGATCTCGAGACATTTACGGTCTAGAATATATTTTAGACCGTTAAGTATAGATAAGAGTTTGTGTTGAGCGTTTGCTATGAGATTACTCACATGGTTAAGCCAATTCCTTTGTTATTAAAGGTAATGCCGAGGTGCTTATGATCAGTTGACAGTAGAATTTCAGAATCTTTAAAGTTGATTGAAAAGGATGTGGGCTCGTTGCGCAGAAAAAAAAAATAGAGATGTAGTTTTCGAGGCATTAAACTCGACGAGCCACATGTTTGCCCAATGCGTCATGGTCAGTAGATCGTAATCGAGTGTGGCAGTGTGTTCTTTTAGATTATCTGACATTACATATAGGCACGTGTCATCAGCAAAAAGTCTACTATTGTGAATTATATCGCTGGGCATGTCATTAATAAAAACTAAGAATAACAAAGGACCAAGCGCAGAGCCTTGTGGCACACCAGCATGTAAACGAAGTAGGGTGGACTCATTGCCGTTTATAACTACTCGCTGGTATCGGTTTCCAAGAGAATTGTCGAACCATGCAAGTAGATTTCCACAGATACCAAAATTCCTAAGCTTCTGTAGGAGGCCGCGATGCCATACTCGATCAAAGGCTTTAGATATATTGAAGAATAGAAGGGACCTTCTCATGGCATTGGTCTGCTACAAGGCAGAAGTGTGGCGTGCTGTGTGCATTTCCGATTGGTCGAGAGTTTGTGACGTCATCTCATTTGCATATTAGTCCATGCTCCATGCCCATATATGGTCATGGGATGTGGCCTAATATGCAAATGAGATGATGTCACAAAGCTCTCGACCAATCAGAATTGTGCCCAACAGCCATTTGGCAAGTAGAGCTATTGATGATTGACACGTGTAATAAGGCATGAAATGGATGTGGTGTGTGTCCAAATGAGTTCTCGACCAATCAGTAGTGTGTCTCATCCCAACTCTTGTGCTTGGTATGTAGATATATTGATGATTGACAGGTGTAGCGATGCATGAAATGGATGTCTGGGCAGGGGTGGGGGTAGTCAGAAGAGACAACGGGAAGGTGTGTGGGGTGGTGGTGGTTGAAAGCATTCAGTATGTAGATCTATTGATCCTGAATGAAGATCGCAGCTAAGGGCGTAACAATCTATCCATATGTAGTTAATTGATTTTTCAGTAAATAGATATGTTGGTACTGGTTGAAGAGACAATGGGAAAGTCAATCCAAACACAGATGGTGGGTTTTGGGGAGGCCGGGTGGTGTGTAATACAGACAAGTTATAACATATTTGGACATGGCCTACGAGACAATGGGAAGGGGTGAGTGCAGTATGTAGGTCTATTGGTACTGAATGAAGATCGCACCTAAGCGCTAAAAGCTAAAGTTCAATCCATATGTAGTTAAGCAATTCTTCATTACAGAAATCTATTGTTCTTGGCTGAAATAAACACAGAATGTACTTATTAAGATGATGATTTGTTGATTGAATATCTCGTTCAGAGTGGACTAATACTCCTCGTTTCTTTTGCCACCTGGCATCTTTTTTAACAATCGCTCTAGACTTAGACTGATTGCTTTTAAATTGTTTTTGAACCACCAACAGCACCCAATAGGGCAGGGAAACAAATACCCCAGCAACACAAAGTAATTGATATCTTCGTTGACTTTGATCACACACCGCTCAGATTCATCAGTTCAAGCATACATCAAGTGTAGCCATGGCATGGACGGAATCGTCTATAGTGACCGGTATTAACATGCTAATTAGCCCCAAATGCATAATGCGAATTCGATCATTCTACTGTTTTAATCCTTAAAGCATTTCTGCTACCATTTGGCAGAATTTATAGAGAATATTCTAGCTGATTAAGCGTTTTAGTCCAGGGCTTCTTCTAGACACGGTGGAATTGGACAAGAAGTTATGTACCAGAGCGATCCAGATACACAGACAGAATCAATTACCATAGATAACCATTGCCCCAACTACAATTGAGGAATAAGTATGCAGAACAGTGGGGTTATGGTTTTAGACATGCCCTAAAACTCTCAAAACATATCAAACACATGGGACACCCTATTTACCCCCAAATTGCTGGCTCATAATAAGTCAGCGGATGGCTGGAAACTTGAGCAAAATAGACGGTATTCCCTGCCATTGCATGCGAGTGGTTTATAATTGGGTTGAGGGGAATACACGAAAGCCCAACGCACGTACTAGAAAGGCTTGTGTATCCTTCATATTGGATAACTGTAGATAGTGTGCGTGCGTGCGTGCGTGCGTGCGTGCGTGCGTGCGTGTGCGTGTGCGCGCGCGTGCGCGTGTGTTAGTTACATGTGCACACATTACTGTTTAGTTATAGTAGAGAGTTGTTATATCAGGGGAGGTAACAACGTATGCTAAGTAGATATATCTTGATAACACGGTACTGCAGGTTACTGGGCCGATACTCGACCAATACTGGGCCAGTATGACCTGGCATTTTCCCCAGCTCCGTCCTAGTAACCTGCACTATTAACTAGGCCAATGGAGAAATCTAGTTTTAGCTATGCCTCGCCATCCCTAGCTAAGCTCCGCTCACACTCCGCCCTGTTTCGATCAGTTTCAGAAAACTACACAGATAAGTTGTTGAATATTTTGAAACTAATTTAATTGAGTGCTGTTGCTGCCTATGCCAATAGTATGTTTATTAAATAGCAAAGACATGCAATTCGTACAACAATGCTTAGTCCGTTATCAAATAAGCGTTCGTGATGAACTTATCTACGTCATTCATGCTTGGTTTTGATGGCATATGATTGATGGATAAACTGAAAAGGCCCATTGACTTGATGCAGCTATTGATTTAGGGTAACTTGATAGCCATACTACCGTGATGCATTGTTGACACTGAATACAATGTTATTGCCAGTATGGATAACACTATGTAAATTCTCCAATCATATGACGATTGACATCACATATACCTGAATAACTAATTGTTAAGCGCCCACACTTCTCTATTGCTCATTGGGGACTGTTCATCCTGTTTAGAACCAGTAATGGATGGATTTGGGTATGTTTGCCAAATATTGATTTAATATTAAGGGAATTGAAAACTAGATCAAATTCTCCAACTACACGCATAATGTTAGAGGTTGGTGTTAAAACGTTATAATAGCAGACAGCTTTTTGTAGCTTAATAGTGTCAAATATGAGAGAGAGAGAGAGAGAGAGAGAGAGAGAGAGAGAGAGAGAGAGAGAGAGAGAGTGAGAGAGAGGGGGGGGGGGGGGGGGGGGGGGGGTGGAGGGAGGGAGGGAGAGAGAGAGGGATGGAGGAGGGAGGGATGGAGGAGGAGGGGGGGGGGAATAATCACTCAAATGTGCGAATTGTATGTGTTTACGATTTAATACACATTCTGATGAGTATTTTGAAACTAATAGGATTTTGCTAAAAACAGAACCCAGTCAGATTAGTTTCAAAATATTCAACATGTTAGCTGTATACGGTTGGGACTCTGGGAATTCATGATTCAAAGTATTTAAATTGATCTATCCCCCACACGCACAAGACATGGGCGGAACTTAGCTAGAGATGGGCGGAACTTAGCTAGCGATGGGCGGTGCATAGCTAGAGATGGGCAGTGCATAGCTAAAAGTGGATTCATCCATGAGGCATACTTCAGTAAATTATATCTAATAGCATAATCGATCATGTATATACTACGTTCGGATACGAGGTACTCAGAGTAACGCTACAACGTGGTTGGTTTACCTGTCTACGCATGCGCGCACTTTACTCTCAATAGACCTTTCCCACATTAGCGTATTTTAGGAAAATACCCACCACTTCCATCTGGTAACCGCTATAGTCGACGCGCACACAGCATTACTTTACTATGGGAATCAGATAGAGTGCACTTTAAGCAGTGCATATGAAAAACTATGTTTATAAAATTATTGAAGTCATTCATCATTGGAAAGCTAAGGGCAACTGAATGCGCTTTCCAATGATACATGATTTAAATAATATATTGATTGTAATTTATCATAGGAACGGTTTGGATTGCGGTGTATTTTAGTGCAAAAGTAACTCAACGCGGGTCAGTGGCTTGTTGGCGGCTATACCAGCCAGCAGTTTTGCTCTGGGTGTTGATTTAGGGAAATCCCGCCGTATGACGTCAATGTGGGAAAGGTGTATTTCGAGTAGAACTTGTACCACGTGACACCGTTATGCGATTATAATACTCTCGGCGTTCGGATATCCAGTCCGGGTAATCGGGATTACCTCGATAACATATCCGAATATAGCGGCGCTTAGTGTAGTATTGCAGGTCACTTTAGCGTGTTGTTGCGTTGTTCAAGCGGGCGAATCCGAACGAGCCAGTAGTCACATCACCGTAGACTAACAGGCATTGATCTATTACATAATAAGGATGTTACTATTTCAGTAGTCGTATTTGTGGATCCAATTATTCTCGATAATTACCGTTGCTATAGCAATAAGCAAGCCCGCGCAGCAAGCATATGACTGCGTCATTATTCGACGCATTGTCTACCCACACACTAATTATACACATGCTTGCCAAGAAATACTCATTGATTTCAGTTGCAGTCAACACTGTGTTCTCTGATCGACACGCGTCAACCGGGATTGCACTCAGACATTGCAGACTCTTCCCATCCGGTTATTGTCATATATGGGGATGTTTAATCCGGATCGGGAAATCCTATGGGCACGTGTTCGCACCCACGCCCGCACGCACTCACGCCATAATTAAACAAACGAGTCAAATTCGTTTTAAAGATAGTCAGTGTGATAAATAATGCGATAATTACTGGGTGCCGACGAGTTCTTGATTTTCTATTTAGCATAAAAATTATCAGTAGTAAAACGCTTGTTTTTCAAGAAGGTGGATAATTTTTGTCATTAAATATGCAGTGTTTGATATTGTGTTTATCCTAGGAGATAATGGACAGATCCCATCTGTCATTCACGTTTTTGACGTCATAAACAATTACGTCACTTGCTAGCTGACGTCACAAGCAAAATGATGTAGGTCTAGCGCCGTCACAAAAATCTAAATGTCAGTCACGAAAGTGTACGAACTGTAGGGCATATGTCTTTGATGAATTTAGAATTTAAAGGTGCACATTCACAACAAATGCTTAGAAAGAAAATGGATACAAGTGTACACGTTAGAGGCTTAAAGAGGCTCAATGTAATGAAATGAAATAAATCTTAACATATGATGATTTCATTCCGTATAAATCAAGATAATTATTTCGTTGTGAATTTGAATAAGGGGCTGTGTTTCTAATTCAATTTCACAACCTAAGACATTATAGGCCCTATTAATTTATACTGAATGAAATCATCGTATGGTAAGTTTTATTTCATTTCATGACAATTACGTATACAATTGAATCCTCTCTAAAAGTTTATAATTTAAAATTTTTTATTTTCAAGCATTTTGGTGTGACTACGCACCTTTAATAAACAGCATGGTGAATATTTTGAAACTAATTTGACTGGGAGCTGTTCCCGGCAGCAATAGCCAATAGGCTCCCGTCAAAATAGGGACAATATATTCCACAACTTGGGAAGTTGGCATTTCAATGGAGGAATCCAGTTTTAGCTATGCCTTTAGGCCGTGTTCTCGCAAGAGACTTAATCCTGAATAACGCCATACTGACGTATTACGTTATTCAGTATTAAGTCTCTTGTGAGAACACGACAATAGTATAGCCAATAGGTGACTCGCTTTTTAGCAATAAGCCTATAGTATCCTATTTCTGGGATCAAAAACTATTTTTGCCGAGAGTCGACCCATCCCTCCAACCCAAAGTTGCATCGACATTCAAGCAAAAGCATTCTAAAAAACTAGGTATTCTGTCTTTAACCAGGATATTAATAACCGCAATCTGGTTGTCCGTACATAACTAACTTAAGTACATGATATAATCAATAGCGTATATTATCGACTTGTACATCACGCCGGTAGATATGAGTAGGCACTACCTACATTGTCGGCGTGGTAGCGTATGTCCCAGTCTTCGGAAATCGCGCACTTACTTCCAAAGTCAGCTGCCATACGAAGTCACATTTTGAGGCCAGAAGTTTGTGGTTCTTTAACTATAGGCCTAACCCTTTCAAACCTGATTTCCCAGAATCTTAATTTGAAAACAATCATACTGCTAAGCTGTTGAGTATTTTACAACCAATTTAACAGGAACCTGTTGCCACCATAGGCAGCAACAGCTCCCAGTCAAATTAGTTTTAAGACACTCAACATAATATTTATAAAACACTTAAGGAGTTTGGTCTTTCGGGTCCAAGGGGATAAGATAGGTAATCTTTGGACCACCTCTCTTAAAACAGCCGAAGACAGGTGATCTTTGGACCACCTCTCTTAAAACCAGCCGAAGACAGGTGATCTTTGGACCACCTCTCTTAAAAACAGCCGAAGACAGGTGATCTTTGGACCACCTCTCTTAAAACCAGCCGAAGACAGGTGATTTTTGGACCACCTCTCTTAAAAACAGCCGAAGACAGGTGATCTTTGGACCACCTCTTTTAAAAACAGCCGAAGACAGGTGATCTTTGGACCACCTCTCTTAAAACAAGCCGAAGACAGGTGATCTTTGGACCACCTCTCTTAAAACCAGCCGAAGACAGGTGATCTTTGGACCACCTCTCTTAAAAACAGCCGAAGACAGGTGATCTTTGGACGATCTATCTTAAAAACAGCCGCTTTATGGCCTGCAAATGCCTGTATATTCCATGGATCAGGTTTAACCGTGTGGCTACTAAGTTTTTGTAGACGACATATTCCAGTGGTTATATTTCTAGATCTCCTAAATATTTTTAAAAAACCAATTTGACTGAAAGCCACCAACAAATTTCAGTCAAATTGTTTTTAAAATATTCAGCAAGTCAACAGATATTTCTCATTGAAATTGTTGTTGTGTGGCTTGCAGTGTTACTGTAGGCATCCTTAGCTTGTTTGTATTTGATCATGGTGTTGTATTGCGATATTTCGTTGTAGTTGTGCTCTTTCAGTTCATAATTGGGTGTTTGTCATATAAATGTGTGTAATACATAGGTAAGTAGCAGAGGATCTTAAAGGTCTTGTGAGGACTTGCGGTCGATAATGAGTTTTAGTTAATTTTATGGTCTAGTACGCTATTTAAACACAATAGCGTCACTTTGGAGTGAGAAAAATATGTTAGGCAGCCCAAATAACGAGATTAAATGACGCCTCAATCTGAATCACATCACCACTCGCTGTGACGTCACACCGGGAACGGCGCTGTGAGCTGGGTCAATATTTTTCCGTCTGTAGTACAAAGGTAACATATTTTAAAACGTGCGTTTAACAGGATAGACTTCACCTACCATAACATAAATTATGTCAGGTTGAAGCTAAGTCTTCAAGAAATAAAAAATCATGATTTAAAAAAATCTATTATGATATTTACTAATCTTTAATGGTTTCATGGATAGCTATATTCGCATAATCATAGGCCTATAACTACGGTAAACCATGGGCAGTGCTGAAAATCGGCAATATTTCAATGCATGTGACAATACTCTGTAGAGTAGGCCTAATTGTGGATCCATTACCATTCTTGAAAGGACTGGGTGTACTATGTACTGTCTGGGATGGATGGATGTGAGCGTGATGGTCGAGGTTTGTGGGAGAGGTTGACGATGGCTCTAATTGTACTATTATTCATATCTAAATGTATAGGCTACAGAGTGCATGCAGTTACAACCTTTTCTGAAGATTACGAATCTACAATAAGTGTGTCAGTGTGTCCTATGTGAAATTTCCCGTGATTACTGATTAGAATGTAATTATTTACCTATAAGCTTTTGGCAATGTGTTTGTATAATAATAATGTAGAGGCATGTACGGGTCAAAACGTACGTTGGTGTGTGTGGGGTGGGGGGGGGGGGGCGTCAACCATATGAACTATCGTTTTCAAACCAACTTCTTCCATGTATGGAAGTAGCATACACTCATATTTCAATGTTATGAAAAAGCAAAACTGTAGCGGATGAACAAATTTTAAATAGGTAGGTGAATGACAGATGTTCAGAGGTCGCTAGCGTATCATCTTTACTTACAGTGCAGCTCATAAATAAGTTTAAATGCTTCCAATGCAAAAACACAAATATGGTAGTTAGAACCATATAAACATGATACAAGAAACGTTATGTTGAATATTTTGAACACAATTTGGGTTGACATCCAACCCAATTATGTTCAAAACATTCAACAGTATATGCTATTTAAGTTGTGCTATAAGCCTCACTATGCACCTCGACCGCGGCCTAAATTGTAAACAAACCGTGTACTGTCAATAATATGTCAATGTAGACTATACGCAAATAGATTATAGTTTTGATTAGATTTATATTTACCCGACATTTTAGTTAACTTTAAACACATAGCTGGAGTAACTGCTATAGTGCAATCATAAATTTATTCATAAGCCTACACAATGGTAAATTGCGATCGTACGTGCACTGTTGTGTACATGCATGCCTATCATATATGCACACTCTCTGCAGTCAATCCAGAAAGATAACATATATATGCATTTGTAGAATTGTATTCCAATAATTCACGTACACGAACTCCGATGTTACTGTCACCTCAAACAGGCCTATACGTTAGAATTGTGATGTCAGGCACCGTGACCATGAGGTCTGTCCTTTAAATTTTAATCAACAAAAATATCAACTTCGATATTATTGAACCTTTGTGCATCTCGAACAAAGTAGTGTCCCTGTGTGAACAATGAATTGTCAAAGAATAGGTGCATAGGTACATAATACGCGCAGCAGTAGAGCTTTGCTCCCGAGATAATAATCTAGACTAATAGGAATTGGTGTCATCCCGGTGTGACGTCACAACTCTAGCGCGATAGCTAAAAACGTTTGGTTGTCAAGGTGGTTGCTATATGCTTATCTCAGCTTTGGCTGGGCCGATTACAAAAATTTAAAAAGCATTTTGTTCTTCTAGTAAAGGAGAATCTGTACTATGATTGTCAAGTTAATCAGAGCGATCGGGTAACTAGTCCTCATAACATCTTTAAGCGAGATAGCAATAAGCAAACTAATATTTATTAAATTGTAAAAATATCAATGGAGTGTTCCAGCTTATCCATCAATCATACGACGCCATGATCAATTACACGACGTGTATTATGACTTCATAATCCATTAAGTCATGAATGACGTAGCTAAGTTTGTCACGAACGCTTAATTGATGACGGACTAAGCGTTGCTGTACGAATTGTGTATCTTGTAGCTATCCCAACACGAGCAAAGTGTGGGTGGAGCTTGGCTAAAGATGGGCGGGGCATAGCTAAAGCTGGATTCCTCCATTCATTGATACGATAATAATTAGCGTGAGTTTCTGGGTCTCCTCAGCATTAGCCCGTATTGACTCGTTTATGCCATTTAACCCATTAACACTCGAATTTGTTTTTAGAAAAAAATGCCCGCCATTCGCGGACCAAGTCAAGATTATCCTTGAAAATTTACCACTGTAATGACTGGCTTGGTTATCAAGCCAGTCATTCCAGTAGTAAATGTTCAAAAGAACCCTACTCTTGGTCTGCAAATGTACATTTCTCAAGACAACTGCAGAAGCCGTTTTTGGCTGATATGATTGCTAACGTGTTAAACTTAATCTTATGGGGAAGAGGGTATGACATTTGTATATGCCTGTGCAAGTAAGCGTGTGGTGTTGCGTACGCGCGTGCGTACGTGCGCGTGTGCATGCGTCCGTATGAATCGTAGGGTTCTCATTATAGGCGATGACCTGTCTATTTGAAATCCCTATGTTCCATGTGAGCGATATAGGCCCATTGGACCTCTTCTTTACTATTTATTAAAATGATTTATCAAATTTCGGTTTTTCGGTTTAAAGGACTAAACATGAATCATAAATAACATAAATCTTATCTCACTCTTAACTCATAACATAAATCTTATCTCACTCCTTCCCGAACTGTGACACCGGATTTTAATACACTTTAGTATCTGTTTGGAACATGATAACAATCTTCAGTTTTTAAGATTTCACTTCAACCTCTCTATACGGAAAGCTACTTTGGGGGTCAAATATCGTGTCGAGAGTTATGTACTTTAGACCAAAAAGGAACGCTGGAAAGTAATGAAGGAATACGGTTTGAGCTATTCCTCGCCAATCTTTAGCTAAGTTCCACCCACACTTCATCCGTGTTGGAATCGATCGATCCCTGAACTCACTGAACTCAATTTCCAGAAAACTATATGGGTAAGCTGTTGTATATTTTGAAACTAATTTGACTGGGAGCTGTTGCGGCTACGATAGCCCAGTCATTCCAGTGGTAAATCTTCAAAATTAATTTTCTCTTGGTCTGCAAATAGACATTTTTATGAGAAAATTATGTTTTTAATCAAATTTGAGGGTTAAAGGGTCAACTGTTTCCCTCTTCGGCCACGAATAAAATTAATTCGACAGAACCCAATTTTCCTCTCGCGAATTGCACCAACCTCATTTCTTTTGAAAAATTAATACTACATAAAACGTCCGCCATTGCCGGAAACCTTCTAAGCAATGGAGGGATCCTGTTTCTCAGTCAGTCATATGACGTCATAATCTATTTCGTCATGAATGACCCGATTTAGTCCGTCTTAAACGTTTAATAGTCCGTCATGTCTTTGCTATTTAATAACCATTCTGTTAAATATTTTGAAACTAATTTGACTGGGCGCTGTTGCTGCCACAGCACCCGGTGAAATTAGTTTCAAAATACTCAACATCTTACCAGCATAGTCTCTGAAATTGAGATCCACGGAATTCAGGGTTCGATCGATCGCAACACGGGAAAAGTGTGGGCGGAGCTTAGCTAGAGATGGGCGGGGCATAGCTAAAAGTGGATTCATCCATAGTGAGTTCCAATCCTGCCTCTACCTGGGGCCTGTTTCACAAAGGTGCGTAAGTTACGCCACCGTCTAACTTAGACGCTATGCTTAAGTCCCGCGTTTACGTCAGTTTCACGAAAGGGGTCGTAAATAAACGCCTAAATAATAAAACGCGTACTTAGACGCGGAGCTCTTTAGTACGTTAAGGCGAGAATCGTCGCCGCTTATGACATGATCCAGCTGACTGCAATGTGACATCTGTCAGTTGTTAATTATAGTAGCGGGGTCAATCAGTACAAATAGCCTCTAGCGTGAACCATATAGAAAGTACAACTGCATATTCTAACGGCAGCGAGACAACAGTTCGATGTTCGCCGCTACATTAAACTTGGTACGCATTTTTCTTTTTAACTCATTCAATAAATACAGTATTTGCCTTAAATATGATTATTGATGTAATGAACTGTAATTATCAGAGTGTGTCGTTAACAACAATTATATATGAGACTTTGAAAACAGTCTTTAGAAACACCGTGGTCACATCCATCACAGGTGTGTGCTTGTCATTCTGAGATTGACTGAGAATGTCTTTTGGGAATTTGGTACCGGTATTACAGATGTTATTCCATTTCCTGCGTCCAATCATTTAAGAGTGATGAAGAAGAAATCATAGACTGCATCTCATTGCAAGGCCTTCTTATCTGTTACACTAGACATTAATTTGGTGCACACTCATCACCCTGGCACAGGCTGCAAAAGAAAGGAAAGTACTTTTGAATCATATAATATATTCTTCACCAGTTGGGCCCCCTGGAATTGCAGTCAAAGAGAATGCTATTCTTGGAATCTTATCACTGGAATGATTGGCTCAATCACCAAGCCAGTCATTCCAGTGGTAAGTTGTCAAAAATAGTCTTCTTACTGTCTGCAAATGGAAATTTTCTATGGGGCAATCTATATCCATTCGCAGATCAAGAGAAATCTATTTTTGAAATCTTATCACTGCAATGATGGGCTCAATCACCAAGCCAGTTATTCCAGTGTTAAGTTGTCAAAAATAGTCTTATCATGGTCTGTAAATGGAAATTTTCTAGGTGACAATGTATATCCATTCCCAGACCAAGAGAATGCTATATTTGAAATCTTATCACTACAATGATTGGCTCAATCACCAAGCAGTCATTCCAGTGGTAAGTTGTCAAAAATAGTCTTCTCACTGTTTGCAAATGAATATTTTCTATAGGGAAATGTATATCCATCCGCAGACCAAGCGAATGCTATTTTGAAATCTTATCACTGCAATGATTGGTTCAATCACCAAGCCAGTTATTCCAGTGTTAAGTTGTCAAAAATAGTCTTCTCATGGTCTGCAAATGGACATTTTCTATGGGGCAATGTATAATCCATTTGCAGACAAAGAGAATGCTATTCTTGAAATCTTATCACGGGAATGCCTGGCTAAATCATCCAGCCAGTCTGTCATTTCAGTGATAAGTTGTCAAAAATAGTCTTCTCATGGGTCTGCAAATGGATATTTTCTATGGGACAATTTTTTTTCTTGACTACATTTTCTCATTACATGGTACATACATCTTCTGCAGAATGAAATTCCATACTTTTTCTATACCTTTTCCAGACCTAATTAATCAATTTCTAGTCCCATTTTATGTCTCAAATCTGTGTCCATATGAAAGCTGACAAATGTTTCAGAAAAATTATGAAATTTGTGGCTACGATCATCAATATTTTGATTATTATCTATATTATTTTGCAAATGAGAATCACATCTGACAATATTTTAATTTGCCATACATTTTCCAAAGCTGTAGGAGAAAATATTAAATTTTCAATAATTTTCAAGGCCTGAATATATTGGTTTCTTATAATTCCACACTTTTCCCAGACTTTCTGTGTACTTGTGTATGAACCATGCCATTAAAGGGTTAAACCTTTCCGTTGAGGAATATTCTAATTTCAAGGCCATACTGGAAACACTTTAGTGTGTACACAGGTCTGGAAGTTTGTCTGTCAATAAGTTTGACATTTGCATGATGGAACTTAACAACTTTCACCATTTGTTCCTTTTGACAATATCTATTGTGGCTATGACAACTGCCCTGCATTCAAAATCCAATATAGCTACCTGATTTAAACAATTCAGATTCAGAGAGTGTATATTGTGCCACCACCTTATTCGACCACAGGTTCATAGGGCTAGTTTTAACAAAGGAAATGGAAGTCACTGGAAATGATTCTTGTTTTCCTGTTTTAACTCTTTAGGCAGCCAAAAAAACAGCTTCTGCAGTGGTCTTGAGAAATGTGCATTTTCAGACTAAGAGGATTATTTTTGAAAATTACCACTGGGATGGCTGGCTCAATAACCGAACCAGTCATTCCAGTGTTAAAATTTCAAAAATAATCTCTTGGTCGGCAAAGGGACATTTTCAATGAAAACATGGAATTTATTTTTCAATTCAAGGATTAAAGGGTTAACAGCTCTTTTAATTAAACCATTATGAAAGCTTGCAGGATGCGGCAACTGTTTTTTTAGATTTTGCCACTTGAACTTGAAGAATTGGCTCGATAACGAAGCCAGTCATTCCAGTGGTAAATTTACAAAAATTGTTGTCTGTAATTACTGCAGTGCTGTACCGGTATTCGAAAATTCATTTACCAGAAAAAGAGAATTAACTTGTGTTATTTATGACAAAGGATAAAGGCTAAAATGGCTATAAATAACTGGCTGATTATTTTGAAAACAATTTGACAGTAAAGAACTTAAGGAAGCAACAACGCACTCAATCTATTTTCAAAATAATCTGCCAACTGTTATCTGTCACCTAGGGCATACACTTGGGCCTTGGCTCGATTCACTATTCATATTCTGACAGTTACTCTGTGCTCCTATAGTGTGGTCATAATAGACAGGCTTTATCGATCAAATTAAATCCTGGATTTGAAGCGTCATTTTAGAGGATGATGGCTCGATTATTTCAAACAACAAAATATTGCCTGTACTTTTAAATCGAAGATGTAGCTTTGACATGTTAGAAGCGAGGCGCGGCAGAAGAGAAGCTCTATCAGAACAGCCATATGGATATTTGAAAACTGGTGACTCATTTTGGCAGCTTAAATAACGGTATATAGTAAAGGCAAACCTTTCAGTGATGATCTGTTTGTGTCGATAGCAATGCATTCTGGAAATTGCGCGAAGTTCCGAAGTGCACAAAAGAAATAGCTATGAATAAACAGATCTAATTTTAACACGTGTTCCCTAACTAAATGTTGACCTAATTAGCCTCTCGCGAATACTCGCCGTGTACGCTGGAAAAGGCGATTCTGAATGTGATGTTCTGAGTTAGACGTTTTCGTCTAACTTACGCGTGGGTCACAGCACGCGTAAGTTACGCCCATATTTACGCCCCCGCGTAAGTTACGCGCTTTTCGTGAAACCCGATTTACGCCCCCTACCGTACTTACGCCATATTTACGTCCAATATCGTACTTACGCACCTTTGTGAAACTGGCCCCTGATCACCTTTAAAAAGGGCAAACCCTGCGCTGGAGTGGATGAGTTTCGCGCTGTGGGAATGAGTCATCAATATAAATTCGTTAATACTACATAATTCATATTTCCCCACTCAGTCAAATGACGTCATAATCAACTACGTGACGTGTGGACTGACGGCATAATCATGACGTCATGAATGACTCGATATAGCCCCTCTTTAACGCTTACTATTCCGATACGTTGTACGAATTGTATGTCGTTACCATTTCTCTCCTAATCTATAGGCATATGCACAAATGACAAAACAACAGTTTTGCTTTACTTAGTCAGCCGCCGTAGTTTAATATTTTCAATTAAAAATACAGTTACAAATGTAACTACATTAACCTTCAAAGGTGTGCTAGACGCCCAGGAAAACCCGGATGGCTGTTTCCGGAAACCGTGTCCATATCTCTCACTGACATAGTACGCCTCAGGTAGGATGACGGACTCCATCCTGATGCCAGGACTCCATCCTGACAAATATAAGCAAAATATATTCTGCGCAGAAATTATTTCAAACCACATGATACATCACCAAAATAAATCTTTGCCCTTAAAATTCTCAAAACATATCATACACAATAAAATATTACTAATAAAACTTGTTGACACTCCGGCGACTGACCGTAGAATGACTAAACTCGTTACCAAAACGCCCGTATATACACGGTAACCAACGGTGACCAACACCGGTGTCCACAGGACACATTCACTCAGGCCCCAAGCCGAAACGTAGAGACAGTAATTATAGACTATACTGTCAAAACGTCAACCATTATATTTAATAACCATTCTGTTGAATATTTTGAAACTAATTTGACTGAGATCTGCTGACTATCCTGTCAAATTAGTTTCAAAATATTCAACATCAATCCTTTATAATTTCTTGAAATTGAGACACTATGATTAATGATTAAGCAGGCTCTATGCTCTCTGACAAAATCTTTCAACATTATTCCTAAATGATTAAAAATAACATTTTCCGTATTGAAATAAGCAATGGCGTAACAAGGTTGACCCTGGCCCGCCTGCAAAATCCCCCCCCCCCCCCTCCACCAACCTCCGTTCAAATCCAAACCAGAAATTGGATTAGCGGAGGGTATGTGTGTGTCAAAATTATGAAATTTATATGGCATCAGATGGCCTCTTGCATTTCCGAACTCCAGAGGCAAGTGTGGAATATAGCAATGCTGTGCGCGCGTGCATGTGCGTGCGTGCGTGTGTGTGTGTGCGTGCGTGTGCGCGTGTGTGGTCACCATGCAGCTGCAAAATAGGACTAGAGGAGCGGGACATTGCTTTGCTTTTGAACCATTTCAAAGTCAATCAAAGGTTAATTATAGAATTTGAGAAGAGAAAATTAATCTCATTCGAGGTCCAGACAATATGAATTACAAACGTACAATAGTTCAATCAATCTGTTCACAACCACTCATCAGTTACAGTGTACCTACTTTAAAACTTCCGTTTTCTTGCCTTCATTTGTGCAAAGGCATCCACTGCCTGTTCAGTTGATGTGCACGTTCTGATTCAATGCTCAGTAAGCTGAGGCCCTTTAACCTTTCCTGTAGTATTGTGCTTCTCAAATAGTTCTTTATTAATTTAGTTTTGGGAATGATCTCTCAGCGCTGGAAACTGTCACCGATAAGGTTATGAATAACATCAAAGCTGTACAAATGTCAGTGAAGCCTGAAGAC